>JAZDUH010000054.1:3000000-3350000 GCA_036419115.1 Scarus forsteni | reverse complement strand
AAATTAAATAAAGATCATAGGTATTAAAGGTATTAAATATTATTTTTTATAGCAGAATATCAGTGAATTGCTCTCCAAAGAGGGATAAAGTGACTCAACATGAGAGAGCAGCTGCATGCATATGGATGAAAAAAGTAAGCACTCCTGCCACTGTTTAATTCCAGTATTCTTTTAGGATGCACAAACATGCGTTACTCAACTTTCCCAGTGTTTGTTGCCCCTTTTCCAGCTTTTTTGGAACGTGTTGCAGGCATCAAATTCAAAAAGAGTGAATCTTTGTTAAAGATCATCAGATTGCTCATTAAGTATTTTGTCTTTGTGGTGCTCTCGATGAAGTATAAGTTAAAAAAAAGAGTGAATCCTTGTCTTGATTTTACATTTTGAACAACATTCCAGCTTCATTGGAATGAGGGTTTGCAAGACTCTCTAATTTAAGACCTAAATACAGTAGTTAAGAACTTTAAAGCCCCCACTCATACCCTCTTTAACTTCTCAAACTCTCTTCTCAACTTCCGGTTATGAACCACTGATCCATTTGTTGATTATTTGACCATCAATACGTACGTGTCACCGTCGGAGTCCTGCCAGGTCAGCAGCTCAGGAGGGAGCCCCCCGACTCTCTGCACCTCCTGCTGAATTTGCCAGTGAAACAAGGACACACCAACGTCAGCTGAGGGAGCAGCCTGTCCGTGCAGAGGCGGAGGCTGCATTTGCTGTGGCAGAATGGGGCTGATTTCAGGATCCGTGGGAAAAAAGTTATTGAAAATGGCGTTGGCGTGTGCTGGCGTGCCACAGGTGAGAAGGTTTCTGTGATCCATCAGTGTGTCGGTTCGTGGTAACTTGTGTTTATGCTCTGGGGCATTGTTGACATCTGAGCTGCTCCATTTCTGAAAGACATTGATTTAAAATCTCGTTATGCAAACATGAAAATGCAAGTGCATCCACCAGAACTGAAAAGTCTTTCAAGCTAAACAAGCTTGAATCATTTCCAGGGAAAGTCAAACACGTCTGGTCGTGTCGTGTGCCCCCTCAGACGCTCCACCGTGACTCACCTGTCGTCTCATCAGCAGCAGCTCTCTCACAGTGCTGCGCCGCTGCAGGGGGGGGACGTACGCTGGTGGGCCAGGATCAGAGACAACAAAGTCTGAGGAGAGGAAACACACAAGGGCAGACATCAGTGGATTTATTTATCAAACTGAGCCATAAACATAACTCCACTGGCCAAATTATTAGGCACACAAGCTCTGGAAACATTCATCAGACTCATGACATGAATCTCTTGTGGAGGTCACTGGAGAGCAGTGAACTTAACTGTCACGCTAGGGCTGGGTTAAAAAATTGATTTAAATCGATTTTCCTTCAACTGGTTCATAATCGATCCATAAATCCAAAGATCGATCTTTTAACTTGGGTAGTTTTTTCTTCTTGGATGTGCAGAGAAGCAGTCTGTGGTATCAACCCTGCTAGTCTCCTGTGATCAGCGTTTAGCGCTGCTTTACACTGAACAAGATCTCATGAGATGTTACTACAAACAAACATGGTGAAGCACTATATGGGCACCACTGGCAATTTTACAAGCTGATGTTTGGATGTACAGTATTTTAGATTTAACAAGTACAAAGGAAAATACGAGTTGGACAAAAAACAAGTAATATGCAGAATATGCATTAATGCATATCATTAAAATATGATTAATGTAAGTGCTTTGGGTTTAGTTCTTCATGTAAAAGCAATTTTTAATGATGTACCAGGTCAAAAGGTCACTTTTTCAATTTACAGCACTATTTTTACTAAGATATCCCAGACTGAATAAATATCGAATCGAATCGTGAAGCGAATCAATTTGAGACCTTGTAATATCGAATCGAATCGATCCAGAAAATCTGAATCGATACCCAGCCCTACGTCACACTCTCTGCAACATGTGAGTTACTCTGCCGAAAGTATGAGTACACTGGGATGTAGGGATGTACATGATCACCAACAATACTCAGTTGGAGCTAAGGTGAAACAAGAAAAGCACGGAGAGCACAGACCTCTGCCAGCGCCTCAGTCCTCATCCATATTGTGAATTTCACCATAAATATTAGTCCTAACTTTATTTTATCTTAATATTTAGATTCATCGACCATAAAAATATACCATGAGCAATTGGATTCATAACGATATCTATTTCAGTTCAGTAGTTATTCACAAAAATCACATTTTTCGTCATGGCGGTTTTCTTCTGGATCTAGCTTCAAAGTTTTTGAAGATGCAACAAATCAGATTGAACACTCCAGATTCCACAGTATCTTTGCTATATTTTGGCGTTTGTTGCAAATCTATGCCTTTATTTGTTCCCTTACTATGACGAAAATTCCAAGGATATCTAAATTTTCTTGTTCTGAATCACAGAATCTTGAATTTTGCCGGGACCCGGATCAGTCTTTGTTATCTTGTAGAACCTGTTAGAAACTTGCTCTGTACATTTTTCCAAATGCCCTGAGTAATTTTGGTGGAGTACGAACACAACTGAGAGAGATGAATAAGGTAAAACAAGAATTTTCAAATACAGTGGTAAGGCTGCAAAAAAGTCAACCGAATGGTGACAGAGCCAGTTAAAGTGTTAAAACAGGAGTTGACATTAAGCCTCAGTCATAGCGTAGAGAGAAAACACAGAAAAAAAGGCATCTTCTATAACATTTTCACAGATATGATATCCACTTTGACCAATACTTAGGGGCTTTATGACCGTAAAATCTTAGGGAGAAGGTCGGCATTGTTACGTGTGTCTCTCTCTCTCTCTCTGCCTCCTGCGCACCTGAATGCCGTCAGCGCTCAGGTAGCCAGAGGTGATTTAGGGGGACAGACAGGGCAGAGTCTTTCTCTCCCACCTGCGAGCAGCACACAGGTTTTCATGCTTGTTTGTTTGCTTGTTTAACTTTTGTCTTTTTTGTCTCCTTTCTCTTATCCAGGTTTTGTTATTTTAGTTTGGGCTGGAGATCTCCGGTAGTCCAGTTATCGGGTTTTCTTTGGATTTATAGGATTTATTTGTAGTTTTTAGGTTAGGGGAAGATGTTGGGTACGACGGTCCAATGCGTGGTGGCATCTTTTGATTATTTCAGCCGGGGTCTCCAGTCCTTTTTGGTTTCTTGCTTTATTTTGCTGAACATTGATTTATCTTCAATAAAATTATATTCTTTTTTTTGTCTTCAAACTTGCTTGTGGTGTCCCTTATGTTGCAGTCTCGAGTCTGTTTAGATTATGTTTTAGGAGACCGTAACAGGCATTTCCATTTCATATAATCCTTTCATGGCTTGAGTAAATTTTAAAGTTTAACTTTACTAAAAGAGACTGGGGTTTAACTAAAGTTGAGTAAAGTATTGAGTACTATTTCCAACTTAGCTAGAGGGACTGCTTAAACTTTAACAAGGAAGAAAAGATCAAAAATGTTAATTGACTTAACATATAATTTTGGATAATTAAATAATATACTTTATTTAAGGTGTTTTTGACAACTTGACATTAAAAAGGCTTGTCCCCTCACAAAACACATTTTTGCTGAAGGCAAAATATTCATAATAATGCAGGAAAGGCTTTGGCATGAGTTACAGTGTCTCTGTGGCCTGTGCAAGTTTATACTTCTAAAATATCTTCATATGAAAGTGTATTTAAAACTTGATAAAATTTGTAAAATTAAGCAACACACGTTCAAATGAATGAACTGTATTTTATAAAGTCAGGCGTTCCCTAAAGCTTCTGGATCGTTATGAATTTACAACTGTCTATGAAAATTGCTCCACCACAAAGAGCAATTGTTAGTAAAAACTTGTGGTTGGACATAATTAGAGGCAGGAACGGACTTGTGTGCCCTGCTTTAGATCATGATGAATTACTGTTGGGGCAAAATGAACAAAAGTTTAAAAACTGTGGCAAAAAAAAGCAAAATACACAAACATAACAACCCAAAAAGCAGAATAATTAGTGACCAATAAAGAAATGTCCTACAGCTGACGGGGCATTTTCACTTGGATAAAACAAGTCTCTGTTCCAGTGAAGTTGGGACGTTGTGTAAAACTGTTTTTTTTGGACAAATATTGGCTTACTTTGGATTGGACACCTTCCCATAAAAACTGGGACAGGGGCATGTTTACCACTGTGTTACATCCCTCATTCTTTAATCAGCTCTCGGCGACATGTAGACATGAATAGTTGAAGTTTTGCAGGTGGAATTCTTTCTGCTTCTTGCTCGACTTGATTTATGTCTTTGGCGTTTCGTTTGGCGTTCTAGCTTGTACTTGTATTTGCAGAATTGTGTTAACTTACAATAGTTTTCTGAGCCCGAGTGGTAATGTCCTGTACAGAATGAAGTTTTTAATGCAGTGTTGCCAGAGGAGTTGAAGGTCACAGGCATTCAATGTTGGTTTCGGAGAGCGTTTTTCAGATTATCTAAGTCTTTTGATATAATGGACTGTATATGATGAAATGCCTAAACTATTTGCAATTGTACATTGAGCTCTTAAACAGAGTGTAGTGGTGCTCTATATACACCCAATCATGACACTCTCCTGGTTCCTGTGGAATGTTAACAGATGGTTTCTGAGCATTTCTTAACTTTAACAGCCTTTTATTGCCACTGTCACAACTTTTTTTAACATGCTGCAGGCCTGAAATTCAAAATGATTTGCAAATAAAAAATAAAGTTTATAGCTTTATTGATTTATAAAGCACCTTTATAAATAGATGTTAAGAAAATGCTTCGATCATGTTGATTTTTCTTGGAATAAGTCTGGCTTGGAGACAATGGGTGGGGTGGGTGGGTTGGAGAAGTTGTCTGTTTTGTGTTGTGTTCTTGGTTCTTTCTTTCTCTCTTACTGTGTACGGACTGTTCTTTTTATGGGACCTGAGCTGACAGTACATCTCACAAATTTACTGTCAGTGTTTTACACTTGGATCATAAACTTGTGAAAATTTAATAAAAATATCTTTGGAGAAAAAAAAGAAAATGCTTCAACAGACAAAACAAAGGCAGAACTACGGGTAAAACAAGTCAACGATCAGGTCTGTAGAGTCCAAGAGAGTCAAATGAAAATGCAGAGTAAAAGTGCAAGTACACTGAGCAACTTTCGAAAAGAAGGAATTTTGTTTACATGTAGAGCGAAAGAGCCAAATAGATGCTAGATGGGGGTTGACGACATCACATCAGGAAGACGGAAAGGAGATGGCAGAGGGAGGACAGATAAAAATGCTTTAAATAAATTCATTAATTTAAAAAGGGAGTATATTAAAACATAAAACAGTGTAAAACAATAACAAACCAGTGAGGGGAGTAAGATCAACAAAGATTAAAATTAGTTTAATAAGTGATTAAAAATAAGTATGTAGATAAAATAGAATACAATTAATAAGATTGATAAAGAAGTAAGTACGCAGTAAAAAGGCATTAGGTAAAAGCAAGTCTAAAAAATGAGTTTGAGAGTGATTTAAAAGATTTCACTCATATTGCACGAGGCCTGTGCTCAAAATATCGATACGGCAAAATATCGTATCGCACTCCTTTGGGATACGTGTATCAATACGGATTCTACAGAATCGATACGGCCTAAATATTTTGACAGTTGTTGTAAATACACTTTGACTAATGTTAACAGTTGCACAGTTCAAGGTAGAAGACGAGCTACATAATGAAGCATATGCTCTGAATTTGAACTTAGGTCTACCATCTTTGAGGATCTGAATTTATGTCTCTCAAGTTGTAGAACCACTTAAAACTCATCCTTGTTCTTTTTCTTCTTATAAGAAAAAACTAACCTTGGCAAGAATTTTGCTTAAAGCATAGTCAATGTTCACAATTTACGTGTATTGGGAAACGTATCGTATCGTGGGCTTAGTATCGGGATACGTATTGTATCGTGAAGTTGCTGGAAATACCCAGCCCTATTCGGCAAATATTAATAGTTTGACCATTTAACAGGAGTGTTTGTAGCCAAATTTCAGTTGAAAAGGACTCATAAAATCATCGTATTCTCCTTTTAATTACAACGTCCCAACTTAACTGGAACTGAGGTTTGCACTCACATACTTACATGTAGCTGTGAGGTGTTTGTACAGCATATTCACACTTTAATTAGACAGTTAACTGTTAATAATAATCCAAGAATCTAATCTTCCTTGTTCTCTGTGAAACAGAAACAGTTCAATAACATGAGGAGTTTAACACTGTCAGAGTTGAACATGCCATTAACACTGACCTTTGTCATTCTGGAGGAAGTTGGCCCCTCTGGTCTCGTTCCCTCTCTGATCCAGCATGTCTAAGGAGTCATCAACAACCTCTCAGACTCACCTGAAGTATCTCATTCAACGCTCACCTGGAATGAAACGATCCTGTCAACACTGCAGTCGATCCAGTGATGAAATGTGATAACTGTGCACCACACCTCTGACTCACCTGCCCCGCGCCGTTGTCCTCTGCAACAGAAATGAGGAACAAGCTGCAGAGCTCCGTCCCACAGCTCCACTTCCTGGTTCACGGACTGGATGAGGTGACACTTGTCGTCTGTCAAGAACTAAACCTCACTGAACAGAAGCAAGATGGAAAATAACCCACATCCCAAAACAGCCAGCCCTAAATGAGCCTGAAGAGTAAAGTGCAACTGATAAAAAGACTCATAACTTCGATAACATTGTCAAACTGTTTGTCTTTTTCACTTAAAGTTATTCTTCCTTCATGTTTACACTTCATTAGTCATTTATCAGTCACTCATGTTCTACGATAACTTCTGCTTTCAGTCTGAAGTCCTTTCATCAAACAGTAAAATAAGACTCGGTCAGTTGAAATGCAAATCCAGCAGGTACTTTAACCTAACCAATCAACACTTCCAGTTTTTACAAGTTCATCATTAACTCAACTGCATGGCAAACATTACACGATAAGCTGTTAAAGCTCACAGAGTGTTCGGGGACAGCATGAAAGAGACAGAGAGGACAGGGAACTGTTGTGTAAGCACTTTAACCCTCGTATGACCCTTGGACATTTGTGTCAATTTCCAAAATCCAAAAGCCCCTCACAGACAACCCCCCTCCCCACCGGAGTTGATTTTTGGTGAAGGAGTGTCATTGTAGGTAAAATTTCCAAAGCCCAACTTTCAGTGTAAAAATCCATGATTCAACTACGTAATGCATTTTTAACCTATCCATGACCCTTCGTGGACAAAAATGTCCTATTTTAGAAAGTGGTTAAAAAAAAGGTCACAGGGGCATAATTTTTGGCAAGTGGGGGTAATGTGGGGTTAAATTTGAGGATGCCAAGTTTCAGCAAGAAAATCCATCATTTGACTGTGTAATGCACTTTTCTCCCATCCATGACCCTTCGTGGACAAAAATGTCCTATTCCAGAAAGTGGTTAAAAAAAAGGTCACAGGAGCATAATTTTTGGCAAGCGGGGGTAATTTGGGTTTAAATTTGAAGATGCCAAGTTTCAGTGTGAAAATCTATCATTTGACCGTGTAATGCACTTTTCTCCCATCCATGACCCTTCATGGACAAAAATGTCATATTTTAGAAAGTGGTTAAAAAAAAGGTCACAGGGGCATAATTTTTGGCAAGCGGGGGTAATTTGGGGTTAGATTTAAGGATGCCAAGTTTCAGCAAGAAAATCCATCATTTGATTGTATAATGCACTTTTCTCTCGTCCATGACCCTCCGTGGACACTATTTTTAGACACTATCTACAAAATGGACATGGACGGAAGAAAAGTGCATTACACGATTAAATGATGGATTTTCACACTGAAGCTTGGCATCCTCAAATTTAACCCCAAATTACCCCTGCTTGCCAAAAATCATGCCCCTGTGACCTTTTACTGGACACTTTCTAGAAAATGGACAAAAATGTCCACTTGAAGAGTCATGTGTGTAACTTTTTTGCTGCAAAGGGTGGACTGACGTCATATTGAACTCTATGGATTAGGAATGGGATGTAACTTAAGTTCATGTGTGAGTCAAGGCAGGTGAGCGAATACTTTTGACAATATAGTGTATTAAAAAAATGAGTCCACAAAACAATTCAACCATTTTATCTTTAACACGTTCTCAGGATTTTCAACTTTTTCTCTTGATATTTTACCCCAATTCAACAATTTGGCTTGTTCTTTCAACATTTCAACTTTCTTTCCTTAATGACATTTCACTGTTTCTTGACATTTGATCTTTTACTGTGACCTTCCTATTTTACTTGGTTAAATCAATTTGACACTTTTTCTTTATAGATATTTACACTTTACTCATTGTCCTACAACCTTTTATGACATAGTGTCAATATTTTACAGGCTGTTTTTAACTTTTGCTTCATATTTAACACAACAGTTGAATTTCTAACATTTTCAGTACCTTAAAACTGAGTTACAACCTCATTTGTTAAAGTCATACCTGAAACATGATGCGGACAGAAAGAGAAAGTGAAATATCTCGATGACAACCATTCCTGCCTGTCAGGAAGCCTTCTCCTCCTGCCCGCTGGGATTTCCCCGCTCACCTGAACAGGTTGTACAGGCGTTGAAAAAACTGCCGTTCACGCTAGATGAAGTATAACAGCATCCTGAAGATATGTACAAGGAAACTAGTTTGTTAAAGTCATAAAATAAACTGGCAGGCCATCAAATGGAGAGATTATGTAACCCTCTCTATTTTATGATCCTCTTTTAAAACATAAAAAAGTATAAAAACACACACAACCATCACAATGTTTAATATGAAGTCATGAGCGACAAGAAACTTAACTAAGCTAATAGCTTACAAGTGCGCTCACAAACAAACAAAAAGCTTTTAACTGAATTAATTTAGCACCAAAAAATACTAAAATAGTCAAAGGGTGAACGTTAAGTTATTGTCTGAATTAGCCAGTTTAATGGAAATGTACATCCACCAGCAACTTTGTTATGAGCTTTTAATTTACTGACAAGGAAAGATTCAAATTGAAAAACAATTTACTTTGTATGTTCACTTACTGTTTTCTGTTTTGTTACGTACCGGAACTCTTAATGAGGAGGCTGTAACTGAGAAAAGGATAAAAAACACTGTGAAAAGAGGTTTAAGGACTATTCTTTAAGTCTGGAAGAAACATCAGAATACTGACACTGAGGGGAAAAAAATATCCTGTAGTTAACAACCTGACTTTTCAGACTCAAAAATGATAGGTTTTCAGTGGACTAAATCCAAACTTAAGCCACAGAAATCTTACTTCCTAAACAGACTTGCAAACAATGAAAAACATGACAGAGGCTAATATTTTAAGTCTGTGAAAAAAGTAAGAATTCTGACTTTAATCTTACAATTTCACGTCAAAAAGTTAAGGACAAAAATCTGATATAAAGCAAAAATTCTGTGAAAAAAATCTGAATCATGACTTCAGTCTCAAAATTCAAACTTTCGTCTTAGAATTCTTACTTTTAATCTAACAGATAATAGACATTTTAACCTCAGCATTTACCTGTTTTAACAGACTTAAAAAAATAAGCATCTAAAAAATGTCAGTGGCCATTCATACAATTAAATTAAAACACACTAAATGTGAAATTAATACAGCATTTAAAATATCTAAATGCACAAAGACAAGGTGGGAGCAGAAAAATTATATATCACTTATACCAGGCTTTTTCGAATATGACCCTGATTAATACACCACATTTTATCTCAAGAGAGGAGTGGGATGCAATTTACACCCAGGCACACCTTGAAACCAATTCTAAAACATGGAGGGAATTTAAGTGGAAGATAGTGATGAGATTCTTTTGGACTCCAAGGGTGGTGGTAAGGATGAAATTGGTACACTCAGATAAATGTTGGAGACTATGTGGCGACCATGTAGGGACTCATACTCACATATTTTGGACATGTGAAAAATTAAGACTATTTTGGAAAGATATCTTCAAAGCTCTTAGTATTATATTTCAGCAGAAACTTGTAATTGATCCAAAAGTAGCTATACTTGGCCTAGTGCCTGTAGGCATTGAGGGAAAAGCCAAAAAGTATCTACTACAAATACTAACAACAGCAGCAGTAAAATGCGTTACAATCAAATGGTTAAAATCTGATCCCCCATCATACAGGATGTGGATCGAGAAGGTTCAGGAAACTCAGGATAGAGCAGGATGGAGCTTTGAGATTACAAAAAGAAGGTGGAAACTTTCTAAATCCATACTAAAGCAATGAACTAGCATAACAGCTTACAACAAATACATTCACATAAACTTCACTATCTCATTTTTTCCCCCACCTTCCTTTCAATATATTTATATTAATGAATTTATTCATCAAAAATTCTTTAGATCCTTGGAATCTCTGATACTGTATACATCGTACACCACGTCTTTGCCTCATATCGTTCTTTGTTGTGTCTTCTTTTTTTTTCAGAAGAAAAAGGACTATAATGGAATTATGTACATTATTATTGTATTTGATGTTTTTTCAATAAAAAATAAGTTTAAAAAAAATATCTAAATGAAAGAGAAGAATTGATTTAGGTGATGAAGTCCCAGGTGGACGATGGAAAAATAAGAATCTTCCTTTTTTATACAAGTAATTTATCACTGCATGGTTTCCTTTATCCATTTTCTTTTTTCTTTCTCCTCTTACATGCTGCCATCAGTTGACTGAAGTGCAAGATCTGATAATAAAAGATCAACGATAACATGTACAAAATGAAACCAGGTGACTCCTCTCTCTTCAAAATACATTTCCATACTTTCAAGGTCTTTTAAATAACAGAATAGGAGGAAATCAAAACCATCTTTCTGCCACAAACAACTGTAGTAAACACAGTAGAATCAAACTGGATTTTTGAAAATAATCTAAATTAAAGAAAATTACATACCTTTGGGCAACAGTGATAAACTTTCAGATTTATTTGTTAAATGTTAAATGATCTAAAATGATCTATGAGCTAAGAAGCAGCCTTCTGGAAATTATTTCTAACAGCTCACATAAACTGAAATCTGAGCATTTAATTTATCGTTCTTTACAGAAACACGTATTCAACAGAAACGCTCTTTTAAGAGAACTTTCTAATGCAGGCTGGAAGCTGCCAACTGACCAAACACTTGGATTATATGATGACTTTTCAGAGTATTAAATCTGACTCCAAGAACTTTAAGTACATAAAAGCCAGACTCAAAAACTGTACAGCTATAGTTACACAAATTAGACGTCAATGTGCAAACAAATATTAAGAGGTCTGTTAAGCATTCCCATGGCCCTATCGAAAAAAATCTAACTTAAAACTCTTACTTTTTAAAGATTTCTGAGATTCCCAAGAGTCATGATGAAGAAAAAGTCCCCCCTGAATGTGTTCGCTTGTGCAATTAATGATTTTATGAAAATAAAAACTACTGTATTAGTCCCTTAAAAAATGTTACACAATCATTAAACTATACTACATCTTCAAGAACAGCATTTCATGTTTGATATTTGTGACATTAGTGTATAATAAATTCATTTTTTAAAGAGAGAAGAATCCCCACACTACATCCACTTTACACTTTATACAAAAAAATGCAAGAATAAAAATGAAACACCATCATTTTGACCACATTTATTCCATTAAAACCTGTTTCCAAACATCAGGGGAGACGTGCACAGTTTCCAGGTTTTAAATCCACAATTCATCCGTGTCTCTTATACAGTATTTCCTCATTATTTATCCATGATCTAACTCGACACGCCCGATAAATTGTTCAATAGTAACTTGACAGAACATTAGTCATTACAGACAGTGAATCAGGAGGATCCAGCTGCACTGGGAGACTATCAGCAGTCCTGACACATCAGAAACATCACATTTGGGGTTAGTTTACCAGAATGAGAGACTTGGTCAGGGTTACACGACAAATACTGTTCTGGGTCGACGGGAATGACATGCAGAGAAGCACAAGGAGACATAATTCATCATCAGAATCAACACTTGCACTTTTGAGGTTTTGTTAGAGAGTTGTTGGCAAAATTTGCTTCCACTGTTCCGGTGATATTTCCACTTGGACTGTTATTTTAAGTCTATTCTGACTTTCCACAAACTTTTAAGCTCCTTTAAACATCACTTAATGCTTTCATTTCATCCTTTACATTCTATCGAAGTGTTTATATTTACAAAATGAGCATTTAAAGTCCGATCATTCATTTTTTATAGGTCTATACTCACATTTATTTAAATCAAACTATCTGTAATTTCTTTTATTTTGGCTTTACACGCTGACTGTCTTTGCAGCCGGTTTCACACATGCTGTCCTGACATTTTCCAGAATTGCTGTAATGGTACCTAATCTGGAAAATTCCCTGATTTGCTCACGCCCGTCTCCCAGTGATGGCAGTTTTCCTGCAGTTTGCTCGTCAGGCAAAAGAGCGATGGGAGAAATATACTCAGGGCAAGAAGGAGATTTTCAGGCAACAGGCTGGTTGGCAACCTCCCTACATTCGGCTCATCAGGGCAAAGTCAGGGCAGACTGACAAAGATGGCAACCGACTTATTTCTAGCAGAAATCAGAACACTTAGGAGAATTTTCCTGTTCTCTCTCATGCATCACTCCTTTAAGCAGTACCAAGAGAAGACATCTGGATCTATAACAAAAGTTTTAGAAGCTCATTGAAATAAATATAAAAATAAATACATAAATCACAAAAATAATGTACCAAACTGTCAACACTTTAGTGCAATAATGCTTTCACATCGATCAACGGTATGCATTTGACTTGTTTGACATGATAAATTGCATAATTTGACACATTTATGACGCACAGTGATGTAAATCCAACTACTTTTCTGAAGCACTTCAGGTCGATGGGAGACTTGGTTTCATTCTGAAAATTCATACACCAATTTGTTGCTGCTTTTGATGACACATTTCTGGACCAAAAGTCTTGCCTACAAGACAGATTTCCATCATTTGCTTGATAGTCTTTGTTGCTTGTAGCTTTTAAAGAGTCTTTTGTGTGCCAAACTAAAAAAATATTAAAGTTCATGAGCGTCTGTTCCGATTAGGGCTGAGCAATATACAGAGTTTTATGATTTATCAATTAATTTTCAAATGAGACACAAGATAATTTATGAAATTTTAGTTTGTTTTTTTAATTAACCATAGCTCAGAGGCTTGTCACATTATACACAATATACATATAACATTACAATATCTGTTCAGTACGATGAAATATTAGGGCCACATTGATAACTGAAAAAATAGGAAGGTTACGAGAATAAGATCGTAAAGTTACGAGAATAAACTCATAAATTACGAGAATAAAGTCGAAAAGTTACAAGAATTATCTCATAAATTACGAGAATAAAGTCGAAACGACACGAGAATAATTTCCTAAATTTACGAGAATTATCTCTTAAAGTTACAGGTAATAATCTCCTAAATTTACGAGAATAAAGTCGAAATGCTACAAGAATAATCTCCTAAATTTACGAGAATAAAGTCGAAACGCTACGAGAATAATCCCCAAAATTAAGAGAATAAAGTCGAAACGATACGAAAATAATCTCCTAAATTTACGAGAATTATCTCTTAAAGTTACGGGAATAATCTCCTAAATTTACGAGAATAAAGTCGAAACGATACGAAAATAATCTCCTAAATTTACGAGAATTATCTCTTAAAGTTACGGGAATAATCCCCTAAATTTATGAGAATAAAGTCAAAAAGATACAAGAATAATCTCCTAAATTTACGAGAATTATCTCTTAAAGTTACGGGAATAATCCCCTAAATTTATGAGAATAAAGTCGAAAAGATACAAGAATAATCTCCTAAATTTACACGAAAAAGTCGAAAAGTTATGAGAATAATCTCCTAAATTTACGAGAATTATCTCTTAAAGTTACAGGTAATAATCTCCTAAATTTACGAGAATAAAGTCGAAACGACACGAGAATAATCTCCTAAATTTACGAGAATAAAGTCGAAATGCTACAAGAATAATCTCCTAAATTTACGAGAATAAAGTCGAAACGCTACGAGAATAATCCCCTAAATTTACGAGAATAAAGTCGAAACGATACGAAAATAATCTCCTAAATTTACGAGAATTATCTCTTAAAGTTACGGGAATAATCTCCTAAATTTACGAGAATAAAGTCGAAACGATACGAAAATAATCTCCTAAATTTACGAGAATTATCTCTTAAAGTTACGGGAATAATCCCCTAAATTTATGAGAATAAAGTCAAAAAGATACAAGAATAATCTCCTAAATTTACGAGAATAAAGTCGAAACGCTACGAGAATAATCCCCTAAATTTACGAGAATAAAGTCGAAACGATACGAAAATAATCTCCTAAATTTATGAGAATTAATCTCTTAAAGTTACCGGAATAATCTCCTAAATTTACGAGAATAAAGTCGAAACGATACGAAAATAATCTCCTAAATTTACGAGAATTATCTCTTAAAGTTACGGGAATAATCTCCTAAATTTACGAGAATATAGTCGAAACAACACGAGAATAATCCCCTAAATTTATGAGAATAAAGTCAAAAAGATACAAGAATAATCTCCTAAATTTACGAGAATAAAGTCGCAACGATACAAAAATAATCTCCTAAATTTACGAGAATAAAGTCGAAACAATACGAAAATAATCCCCTTAAATTAAGAGAATAAAGTCATCTTTTAGACCAAACTTGAAACATCACTCGGGTATACTTAGAAAATATTAACAGATTCGGACTTTGAGGCTCAATAACTCATCAACAAATGAACGTAGTTCCAAACCTGATCCTTTTTTTTGATCACCGGAAGGAAGACTGTGAGCTACAAGATCCTTTCCTCCAAACAAGCCGTTATGCGAGTCAGACGACTTCAAATGGTCTCAATACACTGCTGCTGATGGCTAGGCGGCTTAGGGACCATCGGCAAATGACCATATCGGAGGAATGGTGTGAAAGAAAATTAAATTCTCGTAATTTTTCAACTTTATTCTAGTAAATTTATGAGATTATTCTCCTAAATTTTTGACTTTATTCTCGTAACCTTCCTTTCTTTTTAGTTTTCAATGTGGCCATAATCCTCCGTCGTAGTTCAGTACTCACACTGTCAGTAAACAAATATTTGAATTGACAGTTTACATTTCTGCAGCACATGAGGGTGTCTGAAGCAGTGCTCCTCTCTCTTTAGGATGTCCACTTTTGCTGCAGTTGTATTAAACAGAAGCAACGATACTTGATTTTGAACTAGAGTCATGTCAAAGTTTATATTTCTATTATTGAGACATTTTTTAATGCATCTCCATTTTGCCAAAAATGTAAAGAGGTGATTTTTGGTCATGATCGTCAAACCCTAATCTCCTTGTTTTCATCCTCTCAGTGTGAACACAAACATAATCCAGAAATTCCTGCCAATTCATCAACTCTCATTTCAAAACCTGTTTTTTACAAAATTATGTACAAGAGCCCAAACAGTAGCCTCATCAGTTCATCGTCCATGTCCGTCCCTTGTTTTCAATCGACTTCTTAATCCCAAATGTTAGAAAAAATATATATTAGACTCTTTTAGTTCACGGCTCCCATGGGACAAAATAAAATATAAAGTGCTCTAAAAGTTCCTTTGTAGTTTGAAGTGGGGGGTCACTAAAACGTCACAACGTAAACGGCGTTGAACAACGACAGATGTGAAGAAGACAGCGAACACCATTTAACCAGAGTGAGAAGGCGATTTCAACAACCACTGGTGGAGCTCCGACAGAGAGCAGCTCAGAAGTTTGTTTAAACATAAAAAAAGAAAATACTGTGGGCACAACTTGCAAAATAAAAACGTACCATTGTGTTCATGCCTCCTGCTGAAACAAATAAAAAAAATAACAACAGATAAGGTAAATAACACAGAAAGGCTCCATTGAGTTGTAACTTGCTGTCCAGTTGGCGTGAAGATTCAGCAGGAGCGTCTCCTCCTCCTGGAATGCCTTTGTTTTTGGAAAAGAGCGCAGGTGGTCCGACATGGAGGTTTGAGACTAATGTTGACCTAATGAAGGAAAAACTGAAATTAGAGCTCCATTTGAGAGTTTTAACATCAATGAAAACATTAACACAGGTATGCTGGCATCACAACTAACATGTAAAAGGTGCAGTGTGTAGAATTTGGCATTTTAGCGACATCTAGCGTTCAGATTCTAGAATGAGCCGAACCGTAACCAAAACGTCACGTCGCTAAGCAACAGAACACGGTGAAGACTAAAAGGGATCGTGAACATGTCATCATTTACTAAAGTGACAAGTATTGTAACAATTATTTTATAGATTATAGGTCAGTTGTTAGCTGAAATTGGGTTTCTTTCCAATAAACAATGCAATTTGAACATAATAAACGCCGTTACGAAACGTTATAAAACTGCATATTGCACCCTTACCTGTCAAATTCAGCGTCAGTCTTCAAACACAACTTTGTAAACAAGGCTCTCCACCTTGTTAAAGCAACAACTATGCCTGTCACGATAATCAATAAATCAATTAACCGCACGATAAATAAAAACGTCCTCGGTAAGTTTGCCGGCCTCCATAAATTGACACGTGCATGAATGTTTGTTTTCCTTCTCTCTTTCCACCAAACAGGCTGGATGAGAAGATGGGTCACTCTGTGCAACTTTCTCACCACCAGGGTGCGTTGGTTCTATAGCGGATATAACAGATTTATAGTGGAGTGAGCATTTGTCAGTCATTCAATCTTTGTGGGGGAGGCAGGGCCGCTCGCACGTACACACACAGAGAGCTGAAGTGAGGGTTCCTCGGAGTAGCAAGAAAACAAACACTAATACGAATGATGGCACGAAAGCTACGGTTCCTAAGCAGGCTGCCACAGCCCCAGTGTGGAAATATTTTTGGTTTTAAACAGAGTGAACAAGGTGTGAGCTCATGAACACCAATGAGCCTAAATGACGCATTTGTTTGAAAGTAGTGGCGACGGAGAGTACAAACTGACTGGGAGAGCCTACATGTCACAAACAATTCAGGAACTGAATGAACCCAATTTTATTTATGTTTTTCTACTGTTGTATGTGTTTTTATTGGAGTTTTTTTTTCTTTACAGAGACGGGGTCTATTTTTTATTGTTTTTGATTAGTGTGATGATTTTTAGTTATATGCAATTTTCCCAAAAGAGAGTCCATTTCATTTTCATTGTTTTTTTTCTCTTTTCTTTGTTAAATTTATTTTATTGTTTGTTCAATTTATTTTAGTAAAAAACTATTGAACTTCCAATTACAGTTAAATACTCTTAAGAAATTAAAGTTTATTGCTTTTGATACGGCGTACTCAAATTATCATGACATATATTACAATTACATAAATGAAAAAATGATGTATCAAAACAATATCGACAATAGTATCGTTTATCTGCAATAATTTTTTGGACAATTATCATCCAGCAAAATTTGTTATTGTGGCAGGCATAGCAACACCAATGTTTACCCTTGTTTTTGACGTTTTCCATCACAATGTGGACTTCCATTTCCAAAGCTTTAACTGTAAAATACTCACAATTTTAAATCCCTAGTGTGGAGTAACAACTGTCTACACATTCACTGCCACATTCCTCTCTCCTCTTCTTCCCCTGCATTACAGGTAGATTTCAGATTTGTGTTTTGTTCTTTTTGTCCCTAAAAACCCATCCGTGGACAACACGGCGGACCGTTATGTCGACCTACATGAATGCGCCCCGTGGTAACGTAATTTTTTTTAAAGCTTTTTCTAACTAAATAAAAAAAATTTAAAAAGTTTTATGGGGATGATTGTACTCCTATATTGATGGACTTTACATACAAATAGCAACACTATATTCTATGTTCCCTGTTTCTGTTCTGTAAAATGCTGCCAAATTCTACACTCTGCACCTTTAATGCTTTCAGGCCAAGACCTCAGAGATTTTTTAAAACATTTTTTAACTTATTTTCAGCAATTAACTTGTCATGTCTTGGTCTTTAGACACCTAGACAGCGGGACAAATGAACATTTTTACTGCAATAAGGTACGATTATAGGTTATTTAGGTCACAGAAAGTTTACTATCTATTTACAAAGAGGAAAAGTTGTGCTCTGATGAAGGAATAAACATTTAAGAGGATCAAGAAATCAAAATGAAAGCAGCAGCAACTGCTAAGGCTGTGAAGCACTTAGTTCTGACATAAGTCAATAAAATGTCCTACATTCATAAAGTTGGACTGGTCACAAGAATCTTTTATGGTCTTCCTTTTTACAGTGAGCTTCTTTTGTCTTGTTTATCTTTGCTGCCTGTATGTTAGTTTCAGGATGATCAGAGCAGAATCTCACTTGAACACGCCTACACATGTACATGTGTACAGCAGAACTTGTACATTTCCCCCTCCTTGAAAAAAGCCTAGGCTGTGGTTATATATTTACTTAGATGAGCTCATGTGAGATAAAAACATCCTGAGACTGAACAGAGTTGTTTGCCTGTTTCCTGTTTAACAGTATCACATGAATTGTACCAATAAAACAATCTTTTAAGCTCATTGCACAATTATGGTAAACTAGACTTTCCATTAGAAAATTAGACACTGACCTGCAAGGTATTTCGCACCGACTAACATCAACATGCTGCCAAAGATGTAAAAGCCGAGCGGAGCGCTGCTGAAGATACTCGGTTCACCTTTTAGCCATTCAAGGAAGAACGTGGGACAAAAGAAGAAACAATGACATCCAAAAATAGAATAAAACCACAGGAAAGAAAATAAATGAAACTCAGCTGCTCCTAGATTTGGAACTTTCTTCCACTTTAGCTTCTGTTTCGATATGATTCGTTCCAAAACGTTTGTGTGCAAATTAATTAGAGGTTATTCCTCCGCTGCTTGTCAACCTTCTTCTGTTTAACATGATGCAACAACAACTGGGGATAACACACAGCAGTAATGAGAGAAGATCTTTGCTTACTGGGGTTTGGGATTTAACCCAAAATTACCTTTAAAGACCTTAAAATAAAATAAAAGAGGAAATTTTAAAACCCAGAATATTTTAGTGCTTACCATTTCCATTACCAATAGGCTCCGTCGTCTCCCAGTTCATGGATTTCTGCACCGCCTTTTTCCATCGGGCGTAACGAAACTCACTCTCTGCCAAGCAAGTTCAACATCAATCGATTAAATTAAAGCATCAGTTACAGAAGAACAGACAGAATGAAACCTGTAAGAGACAAATGTACCTTCAGGGTTGATCTGAGGCTCAAACTTCTCAGAGGTGACCTCGCTCAGGTCCTCAGGGCTCAGACTCCACACGCTCACCCCCTCTGCTGCCCCGGCTGCCATCGCTGCCCCTAGGGCGGTGGTCTCAGGCATGGACGGCTTCACTAAAACAGGATGATGTCTTTTCAGAAATGTGATCTGGTAGAAGTGGGATGTAGAGGCTTGACAGTAAGATCAGCTGTTGATGACTTGTCTGTGGATTAAATTGTGATTTTTGGGCCAAACTGCCAGTAGTAAAACTTCTATCTTCATTCTTATTCTTCATAATTTTTAGGGAGTAGGGGAATGTAGAGCTACAGCCCAATCCTGCAGGGATAGATGCCAGATAGATAAAGATTATATTGTGAGTTTTGGGCCAAACTGCCAGTCGACAAACTTCCATCTTTATTCTTATTCTTTAGGGAGTAGGGGGATGTAGAGCTACAGCTCAATCCTGCAGGGATAGATGCCAGCCCCAACTCAAGCCAGTGCTCATACAGGTGCTTGAAACCCTGGAAAATGCTTTGGGTATGATGCTGCTATTTTTTCAAGGTTTTAAATAAGTTGCTTGAAATTGTAACTTCAATGAGAGCCTGTTCAGGCATTTGTTTAAGTTCTTTTTTACACTGAACAAGGCTAGATGGAACCTTGCAGATCAGATGGACATGCCTTATTCTAAAATCCTGCATATCCGTCTTGCCAACTTCCATAGTCCATTGACTTCTCTCACCTAATGCTTAACTGCCCAATCAGGAAAGAGAGGCAGGAGAGACGGGCGTGACAACAACAGGAAGTGACTGCATGTTTGAAAACAATGGCGGCTTCTGAAGCGGTCTCAATACTTGCGTTTGTTAAATCAGAAGTGGACCCAAATTTTTTTATTAAAAGAGGAGGAAAGAACGTCACTTGAAGCTTGTCTTTTGAGAAATCATGTTTTGCTCTTCTCCTCAGGGAATCACTGTTGAGAAACTGTGAGAAAACACAGAAATCCTCCACAGACATGCCGAGTTATGGCCCTTTTCCATTAGCCCTACTCTACTCACTCTACCTGGCTCTACTCTACTCGCCTTGTGCTGCTTTTCCATTAGCCCCAGTCGCCTGCCCAACGGGGTGCAGTGTCGCTGAACGGCTCTTCGGTGATGTCATTTTGAGCGTGACACAACAATCTGTGGCTTTTTGTCACAAACCGAGTAAAAAAGGAAAGCAGAAGAAGGCTGCAGGTGGTAAGAAGAAATACCCCTTGAGAAGCACAGGAGAGTTTTGGAAGCTATACAACAGAATGAAGCTGAGGACGAGAGCAATCGAGCTGCAAAGAAAAGACGTATGAGGGTAAGCTAACGGTAGCTACCGCTAGCATGCTAGTTGTCGCGCTCATGACTCATCGATGACGACACTGTTGGACCAATCAGTAGCCGGCAGTTGGTGACGTCATCTTTTAGTATCGACTCTGCTCGCTTGGAACCAGAGCGGAGTAGGTACTAAAACTAGCTTGTTTTAGGAGCTACCAGGCTAATGGAAACACACTGCAATTCGAGTAGGGCCGAGTAGAGTAGGGCCAAGGCATGCTAGTGGAAAAGGGCCATTAGTCCATGGTTGTCATGGTTACTCAGTGATACTTAGCGAAATGTGCTCTCCTCAAAAGTTTACAGAAAAAACTTGGTAGGGATTGTCTTCGACTAGGTTCATGTCACACATACGTCATACGTAGAAGTGTTGCTTGATATGGATTGGTCTGTGATGAGCCAAAAGATCTTCCAATCACAAGCTGCTGTTGTTTTTGAAGGTTCTGCCTCTGAAAACATTTTCGAATGCCTCTTTCCCAGATGGATTAGTGAAATATTTCTGTGGCGGATATGCGGGACTGTCCATCTGGTGTGTCAGGTTTGGCTTGATACAACAGAAACTAGAATCTCTCCAACTGCCATCGAGAGACACAATTGGACTTTATAGTTATTAAAATCTTTTTAAATAAGGAGGGCAAAGCTGTGCAGGCAGAGTGGGCACCTCACCCCGACTCTACTTCCCCGTTTCTCCTCTTAAGCCATTTCCTCAAACTTGTTTTGTTTTTTTTCTGTCCTCTCAAGTTTCCTATGCCACCACTTTTCATGTGTAATTTGAACACCAGGAATGCTTGTGTTTTGGGCCTCTGTCATGTACATACTGGAGGGACGATGCTGTTTGGGCTACGATGGCATGTACAAGGGTGAGGTGGTCGCTTATGTAACATAAGTAAATTGTGAGGAAGTTAAGATAAGACATCTCATCACTGCAAGGTTTTTCTTCAATTAGGGCACACGGATCTCATAATCATTTCTACTTAACCTAAAAAAATCACCAACTTGTTATCTTATAGTTTCTTATTTTGTTATACTGTCAGATTTTATTGCTTTTAAGCGGCAGTGAAAGCACGTTAACTGACTGCTCCTCAAACTCACACCCTTTAAGGTTCCCCAGTGATGCCAATCTGCGATCATCCAACAGGTAAACATCAGATAAATGTGACTGCTTTCGCTCTGAGGTAAGAATGCTGCTGAAAAACCTGTTTGTTCTTTGTCGGAGTTTGCTTACTATGACTGTCTAAACTTTACAGATAACTTCAAAGTTAGATCTCACCAACAGGGATGCAGAGAATGTCCGCCTGAAGCTGCATCAGCAACCTGTTGGACGTCATTCCTCCGTCCACCTGGAGCTGAGTCAGCGGGATGCCGCTGTCTTGGTTCATGGCGTCAAGAATCTGAGGATGTAAATAAAAATATCTGATTAACAACTATGTAAAGATAATCAGATATGTTTCGATCAAATTACACTTCAGTAGTGGAGATGTTTAAGGCTATTTTTGAGTATTTAGGTGGCACTCACCTCTCTAGTCTGGAAGCAAACGGCCTCAAGAGCAGCAAACGCGAGGTGGCTCTTGTTGGTGAACTGAGTCAAGCCGCAAATGATCCTGCGACAGAAAAAGCAAGACCCAGAGAGTCAGGACTGAGAATGATTTGAAACTATTGCTTTTGATCCATTACAATATGGGAGTGTGATCACTCTGCATGTATTTTTCTACATATTTTTCAGGGATTGTCTCATATGAATCAACATGATCCTCTGGCTGGACTCCTTAAAACATATTTACGAAGTGGTTATAGTCTCACCCTCGCGCGCTGGGCTCCCAGTACGGTGCGTACAGACCAGAAAATGCAGGAACAAAATAACAACCGTAGGAGGTACCAACAGAGGCTGCAAGCTTCTCTGCAAAGGGAAAGAATGACACATAAAAATATTAAAACATTTAAAGCAGGAAAACAGTCTTTACTTTAGTTACCTCTAGACTGGCTTATTTTTATCATCTTTTATCAGGCTACATTTACAAAATACAAAAATCTCTTCAGCCGGTTTAATATGGTGCAGCTTTTGCACTGATGAGAACAATGAAATGAAATCGTGCCACTCCCATATTAGCTTCTCTGTACAAGCTTCCTGTAGGTCAAGAGAAGAGTTTAATGTCCTGAAACTCACTTTAAAGCTCTAAAGTATCAGGGAACTACATGTCTTAAAAGAACTTAAACTGCCTCAAAGAAACAGAGACCATTGTATGATGGCAGGCTGCCTTACATCTCTAAAAGTAGTGTGGGAGGTAGAGCTCCTCATCAACCAGTCGCAGAATGATTTGGGCATCTGCTCTACTTTTGTTGATATTCTTAGACTGACCTCTTTGTTAAAACTTAGGGCTGGCTCAGGCTTGGTCAGCTCTTTGTAATACTTGCTATGAGCTTAGACTGCGGTATGTGTCCAAACTACAGATGTTCACACAACTTCTTTTCTTGTAGGCATTTCTACCTGAACTCAGATGGCTAAAGTTAAAACTGAGGAGAAACAGGAAATGATGTGAGAAAGGAGCCACAGCTTCTGACATGTGACACATCTGGTATAATCAATGCAACTTTTATCGTGTCATTTCTCTCCAAAATGCGACAGCACCAACCAAGCTCCTCGGAAGATCCAATGATCCCCAGATTGTCCTGCAGCCAGCGAACCACAGCTCCAGCGATGGCCACCGAGCCCTGAAGCGATAAGTCAAAATAAATATTGGGTTTGTTTGAAAAGAAGAGCAAACATTATTATCAGGCTGCATGTGCGAATGTGCTTTCGTTTCTGTACCTCGAGAGCATAACAAGCAGGTTGGTCTCGACCCAGTTTGTAGGCTACAGTCGTCAGGAGGCCGTGATCTGACATTACAGGCTGCAACACAGAAGAGGAAAAGGGCCAGACAATGAATGTGAAGCACTTTGTTTCAGTATCTTTAAAGAATTTTCAGGGCTGTGTCCTCAGTCCCTTCCTCTTCACACTGTACACAAATGACTGCATCAGTCCTTCATCCATCACCTCATACTACAAATATTCAGATGACACTGCAATCCTGGCCCTCCTCAATAACAGCCACTCCATCACTGCCTATCATAACAGTTCTGCATTTCACGCAATGGTGCATGGACAAAGAAAAACAAAAGAACTGGTTTTCAACACACCCACCTCCAGTCTCAATCCCATCACCATCAATGGTAACACAACAGAACAGGTCAGCAAATTCAAATATCTCGGACTCACCCTGGACAATAACTTATCCTTTGACCACCACATCACTGACATCCATAAACGCTCACAGCAGAGGCTACGTGCTATTCGCACACTGGGAGCACTCTCTGTTGCCCCTCATCTTCTGTTATTACTGTACAAGAGCATCATCCAGCCCATCCTGATGTACTGTTCTCCTGCTTTCTATAACATGCTGGCTGTCTCCAACAAAAGTAAGCTCAATAAAATCACACACATAGCCTCAAAAATAATTCACACCCCCACACAAGAGCTTTGTACCATCCGCCATCTCCATTCTGAACAAGACAACCCATTGACCAATGGGTTGCAATGGAAAATGCGTGCTCTATGGTTTTCTATAGTTTTTACATGATTTTACATGTAGTATCTGTTTCCCTAGCTGTATTTTTTTCTTGTTGTATATGTCCTTCTTGTTTGGAAGGCTGTGAAAACGAATTTCCCAATTGGGACAATAAAGTTATTTATCTATCCATCTATCCATCTAGCTAAATGAAACAAAACAATCATATACGATAATAATCCAATGAGACAGGTTATGAACAAACGAAAGACAGCAGCTCACACAAGCAAGATTACAAAGGAAACAGGTTTGACATCATCCAGGTAACAATGTTCATAAATATCAAGAGGCTCTTTTTTTTAACGTTTATTTAATTTTTCTCAAAACATTTCCAGGAACTCACAATAGTGCAACAGTGTCAAACAGTGTAAACAGTAAACCCCGATAGCATCCAAAAGAAAGCAAAAAAGAAAACAACTCAGTGTCTAAGACACAAGGACAACTTTCTCCATTAAAGACACAAGACAGAGGAAATAAAATACAAGGTAGGAAAAACAAAAAGACAAATCAAAATATGTGTAGTAATAAGTGTTGTGTAATAACTGTCAATGTGCGCAGGTGGAGGAACGGCCATAAGCCGCGTCAGAAAATAGTGCCAAAAACAGGCAGGGTTCCCACTCTTTTCTAGAAATCATTTTCCAGGACTTTTCCAGGACATTTTCCAGTGTCACATAACCAACTGAAGTTACATTGTTGCTGTGGGCAGTTTTCAATTCTAGTTAGCCTTCTAAAAACAAGATTAGACGTTGATGATCAATATCTCTGGCTATTGATCATATTGATCTTAGAATTTCTTTGTTTCTAACTCTCCAGCATGAACATTGTCTGTTAGCTATCTGTTTAGTCTGGCTTTTATGCGTCTTACTATTATAATTATATGGTTATACGTATTTTCTAATCTATATTTACTGTGCTTTTTCATGAATAGATTTCATTAATTTAGCCTAAATTTTATTTTGTTTATTATTTTGTTTATTATTTCTTTCTGTCCCCATTGTTTTTTTTATTTTATGCCATAACTTGCATTATTTTACCTACTCACATTTTCTGGTTCTGTGTACATTAGTTACCAAGTACACTTTTACTGCATTTCCTATGTTTTAAGGTAGAAGGAAGACAAATAATTTTCCAGGACAACTTAAGCTTTTCCAGGACATTTCACTTTTTTCCTCATTTTCCATATGTTTTCCATGACTGGAAAATTGGGCAGTCATTTTCCAGGTTTTCCAGGAAGCTTTTGCTAAAATATGGTGTTAATCTACCCTGGAATTTATAAATGTGCAAATGACAAACATGGCTGATTTAAATTGTATTAAAACACAGCTGTTCTCCACAATGATGAAGTGTAATCAAAGATCTCTAGATCAGACTAATCCCATGTAAACAGAGCAATAAAACAATGCAACAAATCAATAATGTACCTTGGATCCAGTGTTTCGAAGTAGAAAACAACCCGTTCCATACCTGCAAACAAAAAGAAATTCTAACTCTCCCTTTTTGTTATAACATTTAAAAAAAAACACGACTAAAAATCACATGAAACCACTCACGTGTTCTTCGCTTGCCCGTCCTGAAAACACATCTGCCCAACAAGTGCTGCCGACTGATCCCCAAGACACTGTTTTTAAAAAGACATTTCACTTAGTTATTCAGGAAGTTTTCAGTACATGAAGGGAACGATGAAAATAAATCTTACCCCTGATATAGGGATGCCAGAGAGAGCTCCAGATTTCTATAAAAAGTAAAGAAGAGCTTGTTAAACACACTGATAGAACATTTTTACATTAAATTTACATTAAAATAGCATGTTTAGTGTTTTATTTGTTATATTTACAACATGGCATTGATCAGGTATCATATGGAGGATTCCACTTTCTTACTATTTCACTGTAATATGGAAAACTTGCATGAATCGCCAGTGAAATAAACAAAATGTGATAAAACTAGAATGTTACATCAATATATGATTACAAATTCAACAATTAACATCAATTATTCAAGACAAGTTCAAATACATTGTCACAAAAATTAAAACCACCATTATTAATCACTTTCCCTTGTTAAAACACAGAGGAAATTTTTCATTATTTGACTTAAAGCCAAATAATTTGAGTGCACTGATCTGAACTCTACCACATTTCCACATCATGTAACGGTGAGGGGAGAAAAGGGAAAGTGCGACCTTGTACAAATCAAAAATGTCTTCACTCCTCCGTCAGGCAGTAGTTTTGGGTTAGTTTGTTAATAAACCAAACGGCACCAAAGAGTGAAGAGATTTAGGCGGGACATGAGGGGGCGCAGCAGAGGGCGGTGGTCTGTCAGTAAAGCTGTGGGCGTTAATGACAACCGGGTCAGGAGCATGCCATAACAGAAGCAACCACAGGGGGACCATCCAGCACATTTCCAAAAGAGCGTGTGAGCTTATTACTGCGGAAATGTATGTGTGCGTGTGTTCAAGGTTCCCCCTAATATTTTATAGAACTCAGCGAAAAACATTTCTTAGTCTCGTGATTTATAAAGCTTATATGACTCCTGTTTTAGCTGGACCTTGAACTTTATGCTATTTTATTTTCATGATCACACTTCAAGAGTTTCATGTAACACATTAAGTCAAGCTTTGTCTGTGTCGTGGGTCATGTGCTACAATACTGACTTATTTCAGTTAGTTATGTTTCGAGCCATAGTGTTGTTAACAGTTTACAGCAGCTCTATTCAATTAGTGGCCCGATTGGGACTTGGGTCTGGCAAGAAAAATCGAAAAAGCTTTAACACTGACAAGGTCTTACAAAAATTCCAACGCCGTTACAGACATTGAATGCAACATGTTCTGAAAGGTTGCTGTTAAGCATGTTACTTTTAATGCACTTTCAAATGTGACCAAAAAAAGATGGTGTTTAAAATCTGCACTTTTTTAAATGTTCATACGCACTTTAAAATGTGATTGTATCTGCCTGTCAAAACGTGTTGAAGTTACATGTTTTAAGTGTAAAATTTAAAGAAACAGTACTTCAGCAGAAGTTTGGTTTAGTGCTGCTCTTTACTGAGTTTTGTCCTTTTGGATGTGGTACTAAATTAATACACATCCAGTGTGTTTGTTATCTATTTGTGTTTCTTTTAAGTGGTTAACTTTATTCACTGCCCTGCTCATGTCCTAAGTCTGACAATAGGGATGGGAATCGAAAACCAATTCCAGTTGAGAATCGTTAACAGCTCCATCAAAGAATCGATATCATTAATCTTTTTGCTAATCAATTCCCTTATCAATTCCATTCAATTGACAGGGTTCAGAAGCGTCAGAATTGTGGCTTAATTTTAATTACACCTAATGCACAACCTTAAGTGAGTGGAAACACCAGCAACTTGCAGAAGCAGTTATCTATACTGTGATGTATGTTTGGCATTGTTGCCACTGAAAATCAGACCATTTGCCCACATGCAAAATTTGCTGGAATCGATAAGGGAATCATTAAAGAATTGGATCGATTAGCAGGATCGTTAACAGCATTGGTATTGATAAAATCTTATCAATTCCCATCCCTATCTGACAATCTATTAGACTACTCTCAATTTGTAATTGAATACCCCTGGTTTATAGTAAAGAAGACAAAAAAGCAAATAATAAAGCAAACATATGCTCGGCACCCCAGTTGTGGAACTCTCTCCCCCCTGACCTCCGCAACACTGAGTCCTTACAACTCTTTAACGCAAGACCCAAAACCCATCTCTTCAAGCTCTCCTACACCCTCTGATCTTTTGCACTGTCTACTGTATTGTTTAGTTTGTTTTTTATACCTGTTTTATGCCTATTTTAATGCACTTTTAATCTTTTGTAAGGTGACCTTGAGTGTCATGAAAGGCGCCCTGAAATAAAATGTACTATTATTAAAGGAGCAGGACCAAGATAACCTTATATTGCTTTCTCCTTACTCAAGTGTAGAATACACTATCTTTCCAATTACAAGAGCTTATGGGCCAACATTACAACAATACTTAAGAAAGCAAATTCAGACTCTAACAAACACTTCACTGGCTTAAGTCAAAAAACACCCGAGCGAGGTGAAAATGCCTCATTTTGTTACACAAAAAAGTGTCTTCAAAATAGGACACTTTGACATAATTGCCAAATATGCACCCCAAAGGATGCATCTTAATTGGGACACAGCTATTAATAGCTTTGATATCCACCCATTCACCCTTTAGCCATAATGCTAACACAGATAGGAGAATAACGGCTGGCAGCAATCACAAGATTTAATTCTCACAAGTACGAATCTTTCCCATTAAACACGTATTGCTTTGCCAAAAAAATAAATAAACAGCGACTGCAGCTATGTAAAAAGTTAGGTACTTCTTAGGTAACATTTGAAAATGTATTATTATCCTTCCTTATGATATTTATCATGGTGTAAACTATTATTTCAACTTTTTTCTTTATGAATGCAAAAAATGCTGCATTTTTTTTTTACCTTTTTAGAGTATTGCCACAATGTCATCACATTATTGGATTATTAAATCACATTCTTCATTTTTATTTGTCAACTTTCAATGAGCACAACTCTGGAAGTGAACGATAAAGTTTGGATGTGTTCATGCACAACAAAATAAACATAGTCTTTCCTATTATACTGTAACGCAGATTTTCATCTAAATAATGACTAAGTGAAGCTATAATTCTCTGTAAGAGCAGCAGTTTAGTGACTCAGTCTGTGTGAGTCATTGAGTTAAATAAAAGATTAAGCACAAGATTTTCTTTAGAACCATATAAAAGCTCAAAGGGCTTCCCAACCTTTTCTCATAAAATGATGCTTTTAGTTTTAAGGGACAAAAAGACCTCTAGTGGATTCAAATCAACAACACTATTAAAAAAAGAAAAGATCAAAAAGAAAGTAAATGAAATCCAGTAGAGGGAAGAGCATTGTTACATCTTTAACGTTACAAGTGTACCACTGTTTGTGCTGTATATGCTTTTAAAATGAAATGAGACATTCAAAGGAGTAGCAGTGACTTTATATTTCACCAAGAAAGAATAAAGACGCTTCAGTGGCTCAACTACGATGCAACTTAAACATTAAAATGGATAGTTTTAGATATGGATAAAACATGGATAAACCAAGGTGTTAATTTAAGAACATTTCACATCTATTAATCAACATCAACATTAACCAAACTCTCTACCTTGTGTTTTGTGTTAAGAGCACAAGCAACTTGCAACTGTGCCAACACAATAAGTTAATATTTCAACAAACCATTTTTTGTTATGCACCAGAATGATTCTGATATACACAGAAGTCTACTGAGTTATGTAAACAATGTTACATGACAATATTTCACTCTTCTTAACAGTGTGAACCTTTTTTTGGTGCATACTTATTTGCCACTGAGCCATACTGTACTGCTGAAGATATTGCATATAGAGTTCAGTTGCCTTCTGCTGGACATAATATGCAATAACATTTCCAAAACTACTCAAAACCTCTTTCCTTAATCATCAACTGTGTAAGAAATGAATGATTCAAGCACCATAACAGATACAAACGTTCTCCAAAGTTTTATTTTGGTCTGAATATTTTACCAATTTGGTGGAAATGAGACTTGGTTATATTTTAGTTTAGGTTTGATGAATTACTGAACCATGAAAATGTTAAATAAAATATGGGACTGGGTGACATCAATTATAAAACTCCTGTTAAGACTGTACGGAGTGAGAATGCCATGTTAATCAGTGGTTGATTAATGGCGGGCAGCAGCAAGTGCATAACAGCCAAACGCATTTTAAAGGCAAGAAGCAAAGTCTGAAAAAAAACACCCTAATCCTGTTTTAGAAAACGAGCCCTGGTCTGGATGTTGGAAATGCACTGTGGGATGGCATGTTTGCACTCCGGCCACAGAGAAGCAGGACTTTGCATGATGAGGAAAAGAAAACCGATGGCGAGGTTTCACTTACCAGACTAGAACTTATTTTCTACCAGTGAGAGAAGAGGGGACAATGGCACACAGAAAAAAAAAGCCTAAAAGAGTGTCTCAAGACAATGTTCATGCACTTAGAAACAGTCTGAAAGCAGACTGACAAACCTCTATGGTCTTTTTAGTGGCCACAGTAGACACAGCAATGAAATCAGTAGAATGTAATGTTATCGTTAACAGTTTTTAGGTTTAACGTAGGAGTAAACTTCACATAATGCCGTCAAATTTCAGCTTTCTCACCATGAGGCCGTAGATCTCTGAAGAACTTCTCACTCTGGGCAGGATCTCCATGGGAATACCAAAATACCTGATGGGAGATGGTGGAAAAATGAGTGTACTTTAATCTATTTGTAAAAAATGAAACAGTAAAGAAACATCATAATGTCACTGAATCAAATACTAATTCAAATTAAATAAAAAACTTGAGGTCCAAACACTGAACCTTGTGGAACCCCTTAAGTTAACCTTAAATGTGGTTTATCAACTTATCCATGTTACAGATTAAAAACCACATCTCTGGTTTCAAAAGTAATGATTTGAGAGTCTGTGAGTGATTATTTCCTGTTTTTCTGTAGTAAACGAAAAAAGTTAAGTATAATGGAATTTAGCATGTTTTGAGCAGTGGTGGACAAAGTAATTAACTCCGTTACTTAAGTGAAAGAATAGATACTGCTGGTCAAATATTACTCTAATATAAGTTAAAGTCGTCCAGTTAAAATTTTACTTAAAATGTGCTATGAGGATAATCTATTTCCGGCGACATAAGACTCTGCTACCCATGAGCATGCACGGCGACTGTCGTAAAGACGTGACCCAAGCCAAAGCGTGCGTTTGTTGTGATGCTAATGAATGCAGCTCGGACCTTCCTCAGAACTCTCATTGCTTTACAACTTCTTTTTTCAACAACTTACAGGATGCAAAGCTACGAGGTAATGTATCTCTTTCTAGTGACGTAGCGGTAGTTTTTGATGTGTAACAACAGGCAATTTCTGGAAAACTTAGTATCGTAGTTTTGTAGCCGGCTATATATCGCTACTAACAGCCCGGTGCTCTAAGACGTGTCTGAATAATATAAATTTGCTCTAGTTTTAATTGTCTTGTTCCTGAAGTTGAGTATCCAGGCCAGTCCAGCCCTGTCCAACCTGACCGCGAAGCTAAGGAATAGCATTTATAGATAACCTATTTTGATGCTATAAAACTCATCTTAAAGTGTGTATTTTGATCAGGCATATATCTAAAAGTGAGACTTTTTGTAATTACTTAGAAACTCCTCATAGCATCTTTAAGTTAAAGTACTGGAGTACCTGCTTTTAAAAATACATTTTGTTTTTACTGTCAATGCGTAACTGTATTGTTGCCACAATGAATTTACAGAACCTAATGAGTGAAACGGCAAACTTAATGTATTGACCTCCTTATAAAGCTTGTAAAGTATGTTACATAGCCTGTAGAAACACCTGTTGAAACAAGACTGACTCAACAAAAGGACAGCCATTGCTGTTTTCATTTTTTTTGTTCGACACACGACGTGCTTTCTCAGGTTGGACAGTTTTTGTAGGCGGTGATGAAGTTTGCGAGTGGCACACAGAGCATACATCTAAAATGATTTGAATTATCTTCATTTTAACAATCTCAAACATGGATATCAGATATGACCATGGGTGTTCTGGTGTGTAATCGTCATCTTACCTGTCACAACCCTCATTACTGCCAAGAGTATGTTAGCTCAACGTTTACCTGTTGATCTGAGTAGTGCATGTACGAGGTACAGGTAGTATCACCACTTCAGCAAATCACACATAGATCTTAGAAATCATAGAAATGTAGTGAAGTTAAAAGTACTATTTGTCTTTCAAATGTAGTGGATTAAAATTCACAAGTTTGCGAAAATGATAATACTCAAGTAAAGTATGGATACTCAAAAAATGTATCGTCCCAGCCCTAATAAGTACAGTACTTTAATAAATGTACTTTATTACTGTCCACCCCTGGTTTTGAGTAAAGACTGTAGTGTCTTTCAGGAAACAACACTTAGTTATAAACCAGCTGTCGTACTTGCAGAGCTCAGGGTCCCAGTCCATGCTGTGAATGTTGAACAACATGGTCCTGCTGGCGTTGGTCACGTCTGTGCAGTGGACTCCGCCCGACTTTCCTCCCGTCAAACACTATGGAAAGAAAATCAAAAACACCCACTGAAGTTGAGCTTCATTCCCACGAAGTCTGTGCTAACAGTGCTTTAAGTGAAGAGGGGTCTGATTACCCAAATAAGCCACGAGTCAACGGTGCCAAACATGGCGCGGTGGGAGACGACAGCGTCTCTGACCTCATCCACGTTGTCCATCAGCCAGCGGAGTTTCACCGCGCTGAAGTACGTGCTGATTGGGAGCCCAGTTTTATGCTTTAAACACAAAAAAAGAAACTTCTCAGATATTGCTCATGACAATGTGACGGAGGCAAAAGAATAAAACAAATACATTAAAAATACATGACTAAATTAGCAATTGCAAAGAAAATTTCAACAAAGTTTGGGGATTTTTTTCTGGAATACTTTCATAACCTTCAAACTAGCTAGAGACTGGACACTTACTCACAGTTTACTCTTTGCTTTTCACATCAACACCACCTGTGTATAGATCACCTTTTATCTGGGGTCTCCCACTGGTCCATGTGGTGATTCATAACTGATATCATTATTTTTTACTTTAACTACTGCCTTTCATTTTATTTTATTTTATCCTTCTTCTATCCCTCTATCCTTCTAGCTGTTGTCTGCATCACTCCAGGAACGGAGCCCAATTTGGCCCATTGGCCATGTTGATTTTTCTTGGAATAAGTCTGGCTCGGAAACGATGGGTGGAGTGGGTGGGTTGGAGAAGTTGTTTGTTTTGTGTTGTGTTCTTAGTTCTGTCTCTCTCTATTACTGAGCATGGACTGTTTTATTTTTGCAACCTTAGCTGACTGTTTATCGTACTAACTTACTGTCAATATTTTACACCTGGATCACATACTTCTGAAAATTTTAATAAAAATATCTTTGAGAAAAAAAATATATATATATATCAAAACATATAATATGATTCTATTAACCAAGAAATGTGTGTTATTAATAAAGTAGGGCATTATAAAGATGACAAAATTGAATACTTTTATGTTTAAAATGTGCTATCTGTAATTTTTCACAAGATGTACAATTACAGATTTTGTCAGAATGTAATATGGGACAGGCACTGGTTCTTATTCATTTATAAAGCCTTAACTGGTGAAATGCCATCATACATCACATGTCTGTTAAATCAATCTTATAATCAATATCCAACAAGATCCAGTAACCTTCTGATGCTTGATACTTCCATGGGTAAACACCGTATTTGGATGAACTGCCTTCAGCTTTTCTGCTGCCTTCACTTGGAACATTTTACAACAAACATTTAAACTGCAAGCTCTTGACTATCGATCAGTTTAGAGCAGTGGTTCCCAAACTTTTCACAGCCTGTACCCCTTCCGACACTTGACCTCCAGCCATGTACCCCCAACTCTCATGCACTTATAACACCGAGAAAAATAAATGTTTAAGCCTGCCGCACTCCCACCTCCCACATTTTACATGCATAACATACAAATAAAACCTATTAAAGTGACTTATTTCTAACTAAATAGATTGATTTACCAGCAATGTCAGTGGGCAGCACCAGTCCACTTTTGATAAAGAAATGTACATTTCTGAAACATTTTCATTAATGAACTTAAAGCTTTAATTAAAAGGCTGTTTGACTGAACTTACTGTATGTTATTTTTAAGAATCTTAGATAATTTAGGACAGATTTCCCTCTCTAAGATGCCTCAACCTCTCTGCCAACACTTCAGGCCTTTATCAAAGCTCACAATACAAACATTTATCAGTTTGAGCCTGAACTACTGAAACAACTGTTTGGACCTGAAAGTTTTTCACGTACCCCCTACATCACTTCGCATACCCCTGGGGGTACACGTACCCCAGTTTGGGAACCTCTGGTTTAGAGCAATGATCCTGAATTACTCTGCTTTTGAATGTAGCCCTTTTTAATGATGTTGCTGTATTGTTGTTCTTTGTACTCTTGACATCATTGAAAATGAGGGAACACCCTCAATACTTTTCTGAGATAAAATAGACATGGAATGAATGAAACCTTTCAAACGGTTTTTCAAAGTTCAGAAACATCCCCAATTTATAAGTCTCTTTCACATTGCCTGACCCTTTTCTGACGTCAAAATATCCATATCTTGCAAAAATATCATTTACAATTCATGCTGAAAGAATTTTTGAAAGGGAAACAGTCTGGTTCAGCTCACCTTCAAGTGATTTTTATTCCGTCCTGGAGTTTTGTTGATGAGGCGTTCAACGGTTGATTGAGTCCGCAGGTCCAGCCAAACTAAACAACAGAAAATCCTCTTGTTTAAATAATGATTTGATGGCACAAGTGATCAAGCCTGGTGCCTATTTTACTGCTCAACAGAGTTGCATGATCCCAGTTTTAGAGTGTTGACACTTGCAAAGGTTGTCAAACATGTGCAAAGACAAATGGAGGAAAAATGGAGGAAAATATAAAATCTGTACCAATTGCATTGTAGAGGGGCTCCCCAGTTTCTTTGTCCCAGACAAGCGTTGTCTCTCTTTGGTTCGTCACTCCAATAGCTAAAATCAAACCACAATTTGCACTGATTTAGACCAACATTCACCTCTTAAATGCATCATTTTGGCATTTCACTGCACTTTCGTACCTTTAATGTTTGTGATATCGATGTTTAGCTGCGTGAGCTTTTCACACGTCCTCTCCATACACTCGTACACCGACTGCAGGATTTCTTTGGGGTCCTCCTCCACCCATCTGCAAACAAGATCACGGCTTATCATGGCAAATTCCTCAAATACATGTGCATCACTTTTTATCAGATGTGTTGGATTAGAGTTTTACCCTTCTTTGGGGAAGCTCTGTTTGATTTCAACCTGGTGGTGGCTGAGGAGCTCCGCTGTTTTTGAATTAAACACCTAGAAAGACGGAGAAGAGGACAAACGTTAAAATGATTGTTTTGGTCGACTAAAGAACACTGCAGCCCTGCAAACAGACTCGTGATAGACAATAAGATGGGATATCTAACTCTCTTTTGTAGTTTAGATCTTCTAAGCAGTTGAAGGAGCAGAATTTGCTTTAGCTGAATCCATAACCTGCTTTTTTAAGCCCACATGTCGGCCTTTGAATTACTAATTTCACTGTTTTTCTTCTTTTGTCAGCAATGTAACTTTCTGAGGAATTTTTAAGGCGCAATTTTTAAAATCTGACCAGAAAAAGAGATAAAATGAGACCAAGCATTTGATCTATTTATAGTATTATTCAATAACATGAAGTCAAAAAGGAAAAACATGGTGAACAATCCAGCCTTGTATTTTAACATGAGTCACCCTGCAGCGTTGATTTAAAGGTATTTGGCTCACAGCAGCTCTGCAGTAAATAAACGCAGACAGTTTAATGAAGCATTTATCACGGCTATAAATACCTCTGCACATGTTATTTGGCATTTACCAAACTCAAAGACAAGTCACAACTCGACGCTTAAAATCAGAACATTTTCTTTAGTAAAGTTTGGCAAAGAGGAAGTCATCCTGAGCCTACTGTGGGCTTTTTTTTTTTGTTGTTATCTTGTGGTTTGAGCTGACTCATGGCGGTTAAATTCTCGACTCTTTGCGATCAGACACACCCAGATTAAAAACCACAGCATCTGTTCAGCAGACTCCAGGAATCTGATGGCAAAACAAAGAGCTGAGAAAGTGCTCTGGATCTGGAAAGACCTGGATTAGACAGAGGAAACAACACTGTGCTTCTTTAAGATCAGCAATCTCCTGTTTCACAATCACAATGGCAAGGGATGAATAGTTTTCTTTTCCAACCCCCTGTTTGTTTTTTGCTTTTTAGCAAATACCGAGCAAACAAGTTTTGTTGGGCTGTTTATTCATGAAGGCCTCAAGGGAAATACTTCCCAGGCGCCTTCATGTGCTGTTTGGAAATACGGCAAAGATGTATTTATTTTACAGAAGGACAAAAGAGAGAGAGAGAGAGCACTCATAAAGGACTAATTACTCTGCATGTGAAGGGAATATCATCAGTTTTCAATGAGTGACGTGCAAAGTCTTAACTGCTGCAGTACTGCATTTAAAATGGTGCGCTCCATTTGATCTCAGAAGTTGGAATATCCAAGTTGCAAACTCACTAGGTAACTCACACAGTGAACACCTAGAAGTCGGAATTCCTTCTCAAATTGTCTGAGAGACTAACACTGGGATTTACTGTCAAAACAGCAAAAGCTTAAACTTAAGGAACTTCAAACTACAAGAAATGGCTTTCCACAAGTACCAGCTGCCAGCAAAAGAGCCTACCAGTTATTAAATTATGTCCAGCAACTTTTCTTATTGTTGACCTGAAATGGACAAACATGTATGAATGGTTGAGTAGATTCATCACTGTTAAATCCATTGAGGCTGAGCAAACCACATTTATCTTTTTTAAACTGTTAAAAAGTCTGTATTTCCCAAGCATAAGTTGCCACTTTAAATCAAAAATGAGCAATTACGAGCCACCCTCAAAAAACATTGTTACGGATTCATTGGGAAAATTTAACTAAAAGGTTTTAAAAACGCAAAATAGCTTCACAGTTATTCAGATATGCTTTTTTTGTTAAACTTTTTTTGATAAACTTTTTTTGGACATTACAGTGATTTTCAAAAGCAAAACTGTTGAATATTTAATGTTCAGATGTCCAGATAAATCTTCTGAACGCTGGGGGATGTGCAGGGACAAAATATGTTTTCACTAAAGAAAATTCAAATTTTTAAAAAATATGATGCCTAATATTTAATGGCAAATGCATATGTAACATGATAATGTTGTTGTGAAATGGGTACTTCCATTCCTTTTTGTTTTACATCGTCTTCTCAATTGTAATGAAAATTAGAAAAAAAAAACACAAAAACAAATCTGATTTTTTAACTCATGGTTGTAAAGAGTTTACTTACATGACAGAAAGTAATTAATTAAACTACAAAGGCAAATCATTTATTTATTTATTTATTTGAATTTATTTAGGGTAGCCCCTTGAGATGCAGCATCTCGTTTTCAAGGGGGTCATCTTTGGCTTTTTGATTTTTTATTCATTATCATGTTCTTTTTAATTTCACCTTTTTTGAAAACGACAACATTTTTGAACAACAATTAAATAAAAATAATACTTGGATGAGCAGTTATGAAAATGAATGTTTTCTCAAATGTTCAGTTTCTTCTCCTGAAACTAGACTTATTTTGCAACACAGGTTGACTTTAAAGAAAGAAAGAAAATACTTTTTCATGGACTACTAATTGTTTTACTTGAAGTGATACCACTTTTGCTGTGGTCACAAACATAATAACTGTAAACTGTACTTTCAAACAGTCTTAGCTGGCCTTAGGGGCTGTGAAAGGAGCCTCGTCTCGTCTTCTCCCGCTTATCCGTGGTCGGCTCGCAGGGGCAGCAGCCTAAGCAGGGAAGCCCAGACTTCCCTCTCCCCTGCCACCTCGTCCAGCTCTTCCCAGGGGATCCCGAGGCGTTCCCAGGCCAGTTGGGAGACATAGTCTCACCAGCGTGTCCTGGGTCTTCCCCGAGGCCGCCTACTGGTGGGATGTGCCCAGAACACCTCACCAGGAAGGCGTCCAGGAGGCATCTGGACCAGATGCCCGAGCCACCTCATCTGGCTCCTCTCAACGCGCAGGAGCAGCGGCTCTACTCCGAGCCCCTCCCGAATGACCGAACTTCTCACCCTATCTCTAAGGGAGAGCCCAGCCACCCTGCGAAGGAATCTCATTTCGGCCACTTGTACTCGTGATCTTGTTTTCTCAGTCACGACCCACAGCTCGTGACCATATACGAGGACAGGGGTGAAGATCGACCGGTAAATTGAGAGCTTCGCCTTTTGGCTCAGCTCCCTTTTTACCACGACAGACCAGTGCAGAGCCCGCATCACTGCTGACGCCGCACCAATCCGCCTATCAATGTGAAAGGAGTGTGTTGAATGTGTTGTAATCATTGAGGATATTGAGTTTTGGTTTTGTGACTGGGTTTATTATATTGTACATTTTGTAAACATTTTGACAAAAACTGTGAAAACTAAGTATGCATTTGCAACTAGAAAAGCACTCGGAGAGCGCAGACCTCCGCCAAGCAACACAGTTCCCAGATGGTGATCCGGATCAACACCAAAATTGAATTATTTCTTCCTTTTCCCACGCTGAACATTTCCTGAAAATTTCATCAAATCCATCCATAACTTTTTGAGTTATTTTGTTCACAGACAGACAGACAAACAAACTCTAACGAAAACATAACCTCCTTGGCGGAGGTAACAATATTTGGTTCTGTTCATGACACACGTTGTTTGGTGAATTTATTTACTTAACATGTTTGTTTTATGCAGGAAACTCCCCTGACTACTTTATGGGAAGGTCCTGTACAAAATATACTTCTATATTTACATTTGTTTAGTGGAATAGGTGCAAAAGTACCACATAAAATTGATAATTTAACTATTTTGGAATGGCAGTATCTCTGCATCCCTTTTATTTGCCTTCTAACTTGATAAAGCTTAAATAAGATGGAGGTTGTACCTTCTCTCCCTCTTCCAGTGCATTGAAGTTGTTGACAGCATATTTCTTAGCATGCACTCACAGTCGTTTGAACAACAAACTCGTTAAATTTACCGCATTTATCCACAAAAACGGTCCTAAAAACGTAATTGGGGTTCAAATGCAGCAGGCAGGGTAATTACGGCAGCAGTTGTGAGTTAAACCCAAGGACACCGACACATCTGCTCCTTCATAATCCTCATATCAAATATGACAGCGAGCGCACGAGCCCTTCTTACCAGAAACCGAGTGGAGCTCGTGCCCTGGTCGATGGCAGCAACCAGCGGGCCCAGCATGATCCGGTGAGAGGACGCGGCCATGTCGCCTTGCATGGGCAGCCCCGGAGCTTTTCGGCACCCAACGGGACACGAAACCAATTACTCCGCCGGTAAATGCGGCTCAGGCTCGACCGAAGGCGGGGCAGTGGGTCAGGCGCCGACCTTACACGTAGAGGTTGCTTCGGCGCTTGATGATGACGTAGGAGGTTGTGTCCTAGCAACAACTGGAGAGCTATCCAAAGTGCAGTTAGATAAATTAGTGCTCAATCAGCACTACTGTTATTATCTCGAGTGTAACACCAATCAGACACAAACAGAGAACAATATATATCAACACATCATTTTGTAACCTACATATCAAGTCGGGACGTTGTGTAAAACATAAATAAAAACAGAAAACAATGACATGCTAATACTTTTCACCCCAAATTCGGTCAACTGGTATTGTTCTTTCTTCACATATTCACTAATTTGCCATCATAATTTCGATCTGTCTTTCTGTCTTTTAAGCCTTTCATCCACTTGTATTCCTGATTTCTGTTTAAAGCTTCTTTTCTCCATGATAATTTTACTTACTTTCATTTTATCCGTTTTTATTATTATTGTATTTTATCATCCTGTCTTCCACTTTTACTGCATTTTCTTTTCTTATTTATTTTGTACCTTAATTTTATTTAATCCTAAACTCATGTTTTGAATTTGCTTTATTCTAAGTTACCATTACAATCATTATATTTTGAATTTGATGCATATGTCATGTTCCAAAAAACAGGGGGCAACACTGTTTTCCACACATTTCCTTTAAACAACACTTCAATAAGCTTTTGGAGAACTGAGGACATTATGCTGGGGCTTTTTAGGTTGAATTCTCTCCCATTATTGATTAACTTCAGTTGCCTAACAGTCCAGTGTGTCTGTTGTATTATGCACATCGTTATGCTTTAATAGCAGCAATTATTTAACAAAACAGACAACCTTAAAATGTGGATATTTGTATCCACACAGTACGTTTTTAGAGAATATCATAACAATACAAATCAAAAGGAGTTCCCATACCGGGAGTCGAACCCGGGCCGCCTGGGTGAAAACCAGGAATCCTAACCGCTAGACCATATGGGACTATATGCCCACATCGAAAATTGTATTAATATAATAGTTTTGTTATTACATTCTATTCAATTATTAGGAACGTTACATGTGATCGGATGAGAGCCAGTACGGGATGATCTCCGCCTTCCTGCGTCCAGAGCAGGGATAAGCCGTATATATTGTGATGAAGGATGAATATCAGTATGATCAGGACAAACACTGCCGCTCTTTGTGTGCACTTGCGCTTATCTTTGCTATTTCAATTTTGACAATAATATACCCTAAATGGCTTGCATACTTGTGTCCTACTAGACATAAGCAGTGATCATTTCGGCAGACACTCGTTGCAGCTACAAGGTACCGTCATTTTGAGGGTAAATTGCATGATGGTCCTCACGGTGTTTTGCTTTAACGAGTCACTGTGTTAACGAATGACAACGTCATTTACAATTTAATTTTGGAATACAGCCTGCTCTCAGTTCCTCTCATCAGACAGTGAGTAGTAATGATAACAATGTCAAAATCAAATCGAATCAAATCAAATGCATAGTTAAGAAAAAAGAAACAGCGGTGTCGGCTTTTTATCATCACGTCAACAACTCTAATCTGAAATATTTCAATCTGACAGCTTGCAAAGGATATGAGATGAATAATAAATGTTTTGGCAGCCTTTAGTCTTCAGTGTCTGTTGAAAATAAAAAAAGTAAAACTACCGACTGGTTTAAACCACTACACCTACAAACTTTGGTGCTGAGATTTGCGGAGAGCAATGAATGGGCCTATGAAACTTAAATAAAAAGCATACAAAATATATATCTATGAAAAACAGCTTGTATATCCCTTTCCCGCGTTTACAAATACGTAGTTTTACACGAACTCGTCACATTTGTAGCTAACATTATTTCGTCACCGGTTATTACGCTTTAATACAACAAAGACTGATAAAATGTGACACAACAAACAAACAGAGACTTCACTTACTCGTCATTGTTGCTTCTTAGTGAGTTTGTAAATTAAATAAAACTTTAAAATAACTTTTAAATCCCTCTCTTCGTCCATGCTAAAATATTCACATCACTTCCAACGTCTCTGAACCAGGCGACTTGAGATGACGTCATTAGCAGTGGACATTGTTGTCAGTGTAAAATGTGCAAAGCGGTTTTGCTTAATTTCGCTCCGTTTTGACTACATTTTAGAATTTTAACCATCAAGGCTGGGATATGTAAGTACTGAAAACATCTAAAGGCTTGTTCTGTTGTTCACGATACCAATGAATGCGTCCATATGGGAATCGGCGGGTTATCTGCTGGTTATTTGTGTTAGCTGCTTAGGCTAAAGATGCTCTGAATCAGTTGGTTTCTCTTGTGTTTTGTATGTTTTCAGGGCTGACTACTGGAAATCACAACCGAGGAAATTCTGCCAGTACTGCAAATGCTGGATTGCAGACAATAAACCTGTAAGTCAGGCGTCGGAAAGGGTTTTTATTGCTACGGAAGAGTGTAACGATTCAAAGTGTGACCGTGGTAACTGGTGACTTTCAGCTGAATGCGTTAACGGTTGTCGTAAAAACAAAACAGATTGAGGACCTTTAATGGCACTACAAATGCATTTGACTTTCATTTAACAACAATATTTTTGATTCTTAATCTAGAAGCTAAACAAAAATACACAAATTAATCAAAAAATAACAGGAAATAAAACAATAAAACGTCAACGTAAAACGTCGACCTCAGTATGCTCTCAAATGTCTTTGCTTTTACAGCCAAACACTAAGCAAATAACTAAAAATTCTAATCTTATGCACTAAAATTTGCTCAGATAAGTAAAAAAAAATGTTGGTATATGTGGATTATAACTTCCACCTACATAGTCACCCCACAGTCACTAATAAGCATGGTCACAGCTCAAATATCAACACCTAAGCTGACTTGTTCCACCATTTTGACATCATTTCTTCATGCATCTTTATTTTTGCTTTGCAGAGTATTGAGTTCCATGAACGTGGGAAGAATCACAAAGAAAATGTGGCTGCAAAAATCTCAGAGGTAAAAGCACATTTATAATTTTATGGCTTACTCAAACAACTCTGCAAACTATGACATGGAGGCTATTTATTTTATAAAACTTGCCCATCTTGGCACAGTTTTCAGGACTGGAGCAAGAGATAAGGACCAGACATGACACTCGTCACTAAAGCTGTGTTTTTATTGGTCACCATAAACTGTCAATCATCCTATCTCTCCCTGCAGATTAAAAAGAAGAGCATCGACAAGGCCAAACAGGAGGAGAAGATGTCAAAAGAGTTTGCAGCTATGGAGGAGGCTGCAATGAAAGCGTATCAGGAGGATCTGAAGAGGATGGAGATGGAAGCAGCAGGTAATTTTTGACACTTTTTGATCACATTTTTGCTTCATTTGATGTTTGTACAGGTGAAATGATGTGTTGTTTTATGTGTGACAGGATTAAGTGCACCAGCTCCAACACCAGTAGCAGCAGCACCAAAACCTCAAGTCAAACCTCAAGTCAGACCTCAAGTCAAACCTCAGCCTAAAAAGCAGCACAAGAAAGAAAAACCAAGCAAGACAGTCAGAGAGCCGAGGGAAGCACAAGTCTGGGTGGAGGGACAGTCGGATGAGGGGCACACGTATTATTACAACACTGTAACTGGAGGTGGGATAATCTCAAATTTTCTTCAAACAGATCCTTATTTAGTATCCTTTTTGAAACTTTATCTTTTAACATGTATTTGCTAAAACGACAGAATCTCAGTGGGAAAAACCAGCGGGTTTCATGGAGCAAAGCTACACTTCTGCACAGCCAGCACAGACAGAGGTAAAATATGTCAAAAACGTACTGCATTTGAATTAAAGAAAATGTCCACGCATGCAACTGAAACTGTCCGTTATCTTTCATTATTTTTGTTTCTCTCTTCAGAGCTCTTCTGCTAGTTCTTGGATGGAAGCCATCAGTCCTGAGGGTTATACGTATTACTATAACACCGAAACAGGAGGTCAGTATATTTTTAATGTATTCAATTTAAATTAGTGGAGTTTCTTTTTTTGGAAAGATGTAATTTGACATAATTCGAAAGACTGTTATCCTCAACTTAAACAAACTAAACATGTAAGCAGATAAGAGTTGCTCTGGTTTTCTGATTTATCATCTCAGAATTTAAGGATATAATTGTTTTTTACCATTTAAAGTATTTTACAAAATTTCTTGAGATTACAAAATACATTAATCATGAAATAACAATACTCTGCTATGCTTAGAAAAATGGCAATAAAAGATATAGTGTTTATTGGCAGAAAAACCCATAATTTTATGTTACATAAGTGCCTTAAAATAATTCTTTAATAAAAAAAAAGACAACCAGATCTTGCATTCTCTTTCAGGCCAACATTTTTACCAACTTAAACAGTTTTGTGGCCAACTTTTGGGTCCACACCCAGTGGTTAAGAACCTCTAATTCAGCTAAGAAGTGAAGACAGAACTTTATTAATCTCTTGGGAAGACTCCGTCAGGGAAATTAAATTAAATTTCTTGAAGAACTTACTTGAGACCCTTTCTCTGAAACATAAATATTAAAACAGCTTTTTATGCACCAGCAAACTATACATAGTTCATAACTGACAAATTCTCAAAGCACATTGGCCCTTTAATATACCTGCTACAAGTACCCCAAGAGCACAAAGAGCACAAAGTTCTGTTTTGTTGGGTGAGTTATTCACAAAAATCTGAAAAACAGTCCTGTGTCACATTGTTTGTAGAACAAATTATATATATTAAATAAAAAGTTCAGGATCTGCATCTGGATCCAACACCACCAAACTCTTATCACATAACTTTCTTCATGTGCTGTTACCAACATTCCCAAACTGTCCTCGACATCCATTCATGACTTTTTCTTGAAAACAGACAAAGCCCCCGTCAAAAAAATAACCTTCTTGGTGTAGGTAACAGGACAGGACAAACTCAAAAAATAAGTTAATTCCAAATTAGCATCCAAACTGATTCAAGCCAAAGTGAACTGAAACCTTAAAGTCAAAACAAACAGAAAAAAAAAAAGATAAATCTAAAACTATGATGACCTTGGTTCACCTGCATCATTTGCAGAGTCCAGCTGGGAGAAACCAGCAGACTTCCCCTCCAATGAAGCAGCCCAGTCTGAACCCAGCAAGGACGAGACTGAAGAGGAGGCTTCAACCACTCAGAAAGAGACACAAGAGGAAGAGGGGAAGGAGACCTCCAGCGAGGTCGCAGCACCTCAGGAATCTGAAGTCCCTGAACAGACCGACCAGCAGCCTAAAGTCCCAAAGATCAGCTTCAGGGTAGGAGAAGACATCAACAATGGGAACAAGATACAATTCTTTAAACAGAATCACTGATTTGTATTTTGTTTACAGAAAAGGAAAGCAGAAGCTGAGCCCTCAGAGAAAGAGGACAAGGATGACAAAGTAGAAGATGCTCCTAAAGAGGGCGCAGAAGAGACGAAGACAGACGAAGAAGTCCCGAGTACAACTGCTGAACCGGAGAAGAAAGAAGAAAAGGTGGTGCAAGCGAAAAGGCCGAAAGCTTCAACTCCGTATGGAGCCTGGGAACAGATCCAGGAGGAGGCTGATCCATTGTAAGAGACTGATGTGCTCATTTATTCACAACTCAGACCACCTCCTTTTTATTTGAGCTTAAGAACACATGCCAGGTAATGAGATATAAAGTGTAGGTGTGAAGGCACCTGGATGAGACCTGAAAATGCCTTGATATCTAACAGCTTAAATGTATTTGGAGGTGGATGCTTGTATGGAGTGTGGATAGCTACTTGCTGAACACTTTTCGTAACTTGCTTTATTTGGTAAATAGTATTCCGGTCAGTAGCAGGTTTTTGGCAAAATGAGGGAGAAAAGCTGTTAAAGAGAATCTACTATCCAGTGTTGTCTACTTTTTATCTTCTTACCAAGCATGAATGTTAAAGCGAAATGTAAATATGCCAAACTGACGCTAAAAAGCTCCACCTTCTTTCCCATTTAGTGCCGATGTGGACCTGCAGCTGCCCCAGGTGGAAGGAAGCACAGCCGCTCCATCCGACCTGCCCCCAGAGCCCAAACCCAAATTCAAGGAACGCATCATCACCTCACTCGGAGAGGGAGAAGGACCCGCCTCTTTCAGGAAAAACAAGACGCAGAATGGAAAATCGAGGAGCCTCAGGCAGAGAGACAATGACGACTGACTATACCACGAGCAAACCTGCCAGTCATGGACTCAGGCGGAGATACTTTCCTTTCAGGAACTCTTGGGACATTAAGTTTGACGTGTTTTTACTCAAGGAGCACAAATACCAACTTTATAGATAGAACAAGCCTAAAATCTCAAAAACAATGTAACATCTTCAACCAATTCTTCAAAATTGTCTTTTTGTTGTTAAAGTCTGCCACTCGCCAAAGTCCCTTTTATTTTTTTATTCATGTGTGATGAATCTGTCTGTGGATGTAAGAGCAGATTCCCCCAAACAGAGCAGGTCTGATCATTTTTGCATTTCCCATATCTGTATTTTTTTAAGTTTTGAACAATAGTTTGGAATCTGCAATTGTCATACTGAGCAGTTTCAATCGAGGACAATAAAGACGCGTCCAGATAATAATAGACTCATTTCCCTTTTACCACAAATACACAAGTCATGATGTTTTTTTATTTTTAGAGGGAAAACAGGTGAAGGCTGTCGATCAGCTGGCAAAAACACACCAACACGCAGGGTGTGACTTGTTTTTGGTGAGTGTGTGCATGAAGCTGATATGTTGGTTCACACCCTAACTGGCAGAGAACCATGGACGATCCTGACTGCCAGTTCTTACATCACAGTTTAAAGTCTATAAAAAAACACTTGCGTCCTTAAACTTTGACTTTCCCGCTAAGTTGATTTATGTTTACCGCAAAACTTGAAATAAAGACACAGCCCATATTACTGGCCTGATGTTAAATTTAGAGAAAGAGCAGCAATCTCATCATTGTAGATAGTTCATATAAACTGTCCTTCAACACAGCTGATTTGACTTTTTCATATAATGTAAAATTTTATGATCCTTCCTAGCTTTACTGTGCATTAGTTAAGTTTGAAAACAATTAAAAGCCTACCTTGTATTAAAGCCTATCCCAAATAAATAGGTTCATTTGATGGACTGAAGTAATACTTTTACTATAGAGTACCTTTTGTGATTATTAAATCTATCTTGAAAATTAGGGCCTTGTGTCAAAGAAAATCAAGAAAAAGACTATTTGTTTTACATTTTATTACAAAAATAAACATCTGCAGTCAGTTCTTTCTTACTTTAAGTACATTGTGGTGATTGCTCAAGCATAAATAACATTATAATAATATTAAAGGCAGCCAAATACTGACTGTTCTTTTGCATATTTGCTAACTTCTCTGCGTCATGTGCGTCACTCTGTTGATCCTTCAGGCCCTTGTGATCTTGAATTGCTGCTACAGCTCTCGGCGGCGTCCATTAAAGCCTCCCTCTCTGCATGTTCACGTACATCAGAGATCAGGTTATCGAGGGCCTCCCCTCCTCGCATGAACTCCTGAACAAAGACCAAAAACAAGACTTATTCACTACATCTCATGCAACAAGTTTAGAGTAATTAAGCCTTCATTAAGAGGTGATTAACATTTTAGGAGGAGGGTATCTTACTGTTTACATTTAATTATTAATGCTGATTTACCTTAATATCTCTGGTGCTGTATCCAGTCCTGTGGTCTGTGACTCGATCCTGGCTGAAGTTGTAGGTGCGAATCCTTTCTGACTGGGATCGGGTGCCCACCTGGACATAGAAACAAAGAGATCAAACTAATAGCTTCCTTTGGACAAATTCTTATCTAGTTTTAATTGTTCTACAGGAGAGCTAAAACCTTGACAAGATAATAAATAAGACAGATACTCAGTCTATCAGTATCATGTTAAACAAAGGCAAAGCATTTCTGACATAAATGAAAGATTTATGGTGGGAAATGTAGAAAACTGCCCTCTCGTGCAATGTCCATAAAAATCCTGGATCCAGTTATATTCGGATCAACACCAAAATCTTATTACTTAAACACTACCTGAAAATTTCATTAAAGCTTCAATTGAAAGCGAAGGAAACTAAATGTTTGAATCTTCTAATAAACAATTCCAGTCACTTTTTTTTTTCATACTTAAAGTTTATATATTACTTTTTATCCAACAAAGTACAGAACATACAGTATCGAACAATCACAGTACCAGAACAGCTGTTGCCAAGTCTTCATTAATCCAACTTTATAGGTTACATCAAGATTTACACCGTTGCCATATCATAATTTTCTTTGACAGTCAATTGAAGAGTCACATCCTTATTAGAGGCAGAAGGGAGGAGACAGACCATCATTTACATCCTCACTTAGATAAAAAGCTCTCCATTTGACCAACTTTCAGTATACAACTCACTCGAATCACTGTTAAAGCAAATTTCCTTCTCAAAACGGTTGTGGCCTCTCGAAGCATTTTCACTAACCTGCTGTTTTCTCGCCATATCCCTCTGCTCAGTCTCTTTACCCATCATGCTCTGGTACAGCCGGGCCTTCAGCACCTTCATGGCCGTGTCTCTGTTTTGCAGCTGAGAGCGAGTCTGCTGACACTCTGCTGTTATACCTGTTCGAAGCAGACAGCCACGATGTCAGATGTGCACTCATTAACGGAAGCGGCCTGCTTAAAGACGGCAGATGTACCTGTTGGGAGATGAACGACACGCACAGCACTATCTGTCGTGTTCACACTCTGACCTCCAGCCCCTCGAGATCTGAATGTGTCGATGCGAAGGTCCTTTGGGTCGATCTGGATGTCAAACTGTAAACATTGAACATAACGAGCCAGAACAGAAACATTTAATGATGCTTACAAGACTAAAACTGACAGAACATGTTAGTTTGGTTTTACCTCCACAGGCTGAGGCAGGATGATGACCGTCATGGTTCCCGTGTGGATACGCTGCATCCTGGAAGAGAGGCCCACCTCAGGGATCCTCTGCACCCGGTGTGTTCCTCCTTCATGCTTCAGATGTCTGTACACGTTTTCCCCGCCTATTCGGACAGACGCATGGTGCAGACCACCTGAGACAAGGACACAGGTAGTTCATGCAGATATAGTTTTAGAAGTGGGGAAAAGCCTCAAGCACTTTTACTCACATATTTAAAGCCATAAAACTAAGCTAGCTCCATGTATTTAATTACTTTCACTCATGAAAATTAAAATTTAACACTATCCATGATTTGATGTCTTTAATACAGCTGATCAGTGGGCTCAAATATATAAAACTTTGATTTTTCGGGGCAGATAAAGCTCCAAGTTGCTAGAAATGGGAATGGAGTCTGTAGTTTCAAAGAATGGATACCAGGTTAAGCAGATGTATAAGCAGACTAGAATGGGACCAAGTATGGAGCCTTGGGGGACTCCACATGTAAAAAGGGTTGAATCAGAGGTTGGATTTGGTAATAAGTGGTGTTCTTAAGATACAAGGTACAATTTAGACAGTTTTTAAATGTATTTTTGGGCCATTTTGTGCCTTTATTGATAGGAGAGAACGACAGTGGATAGGCTTGCGAAAGGGGGTGAGAGAGTAGAAGAAGACACTCTGCAAACTGGCCACAGGCTGAATTCTAACCCTGGCGGGCAGAAATATCTTTATTGGATGTGCTTGGTTGCTTACCACTTCGCCAAACCAGCACCCAAACTTAGACAGTTTTTAAGAGTTATTCTACAATTATTGATTATCAAATATTCAAAATGATCAAATACAGGGTTTTCAGAACTGCTACCTATCTGTTGCAGTGTTGATCAGTGTCAGTGTAAGTGTCGACTTATTATTTCCCTTACGTAAAAAAAAAAAAAAGACAAATTCAGATATCACAGTGGCAAAAAGTTGATAATTCTTGACAGAAACAATGCTCAACCCAAACATGGAAATGGCTGTTTGTCTTATTTTATCAAATTGCAATAGATTAAAGGTTATGATCTACATTTGAGTTTGAGAAATCAGAACGTCTCTCTGTCACGTACTCCAGAATTTTAGTGAAATATCAAGTTTTTAATTCATTAATTCTCGACATAACACACACTAAATACGCGCTGAACAACTATGTACAACTTTAGCCTTGGTGAAGGGTTTTTAATTGCCTGATTCTCACAAATCTTACGAGGTCAGTCGGGAGAGAACAACAGCCAGAGGAGACCTACCATATTCTGCAGGTGAGTAGTTCAAAAGCTCAAAGTCCCAATTCTTGTATGAAGCAAAACCTTCATACATGTCAAACATTTCACTGGTGAACTGCTGACAGATGTCACCTGAAACCACATGAAAAGAAAAGTTTAGTAAAGTTTCTCATATGGGTTACAGTAAATATGTGTCACTCTTTTACCTCCTGTTGTTCGTCCTGACACGACCTCGAGCACGACATCACTGGGGTCCAGTGGGTCAGTGGGCACCAGGGCTTTGATCAGCTGGACAGAGAGTAGATGTGCTATTACACATAATAACTTTAAATACTAATTTTCCAACATTCTTTCACACTTTTGGGTCCTCACATCATTTCTGAGAGTCAAAATTCTGGCTGATATTTGTGCCTCTTCTTCTTTTAACAGCTGGGTGAGCTGCTGGTCTTCCTCTTTGGTGCCGGCTGAACCTGCAGTCAAGAAGAAAATGGCAAAAATCCTTCAACAAAAAACACTTTGATATAATGTAAAGACAAATAGTATATAAAGAGAAAATGCATGACAAATGCTCTCAAGTAACTTGAAAAGAAATTTGAAGGATAGCAAGGTTTAAATGAGTACTTGTACGTAAAAAAATAATTCAAATTCAATACAAATTCAGACAATTTAAATCAGCATAACAAATGTATATCCCGCAGTACACTTATACAACTTTTAAATTTAAAATTATAACTAGTACTCAAATTAAAAACTCATAACTTTGAAGGATGACTGTTAGGTATGTACGATATTATCATCATGGCATCGAATTCAGCAGATATTAGCTTAAAAGTGGAAAAGTGGTATCTGCAGATATCAGAATTTCTGCCAATGTTCATAGCCGATATTTTGGCCACACATAATAGCCATATTTATCACATGTACAGGCTGTAAAATCCACAGAATACATGGGTGTAGCACACTGCTTCACCCTTTTATTACTCAATGTTTACATTTTAAAAGCAATAATATTGTGTATTAGAGAAGGAAGTTTGGTTTCCTTGTTCCACATCGTTTCTAACACAGATATGCAATTAATGGAACAGGTCAGTTTTAGCAAAGGAGATACCTTGTTCTCTTGTCAACAAATAATGGTTTTCCACCTGCAATGGTAAGTTTGGAAATAACAAAAAGTGGAAATACTATGGACACATAATTATTTTAAACATTTCGATCTCAGATCTCAATAAGGCGAACAGGAAATATTGCAGATAAATGGATTTCTTGCAAGTTGGACAGTGTGTGGGAGTTTACCTTAGAATTTGGAAATATCGAAATTTCACATATTTGCAAAAATCTTGCAGCCGTGTGAATATTCTACCTATCTTCAATTTTAAACAATACAAAAAATGTCATCTGCCTCATTTAGGTATGTTAAAATTATGCACATCCACAACTATGCACACTAATTGTTGATTAAAGGAGACATATCATGCTGATGCATGATTTAATACTTAAATAAATTTGAAAACAAGACCTTACACCCCCTTAATTTTCAAAAAATGAGATATTGTATTTTTTCTGATATCCTAGAACGAGATTTGATGCCTCTGAAAATAGGTCATTGCGAGATGTCCGCGAGATTTAAATCGTCGTGACGACACAAGGTACGTTTCTTTTATTGGAGTAATCTGATAAAACACTTCCTCCTCTGTGATGTCCGTTAGCCACAAAACCGTCACCGAGGAACACATCCGTCCAGCAGCAGTATATAGCTCCCTAGCTCACACTCACTCATTACCAGCTCTGGCCTGTAGGGGGACTCAATACGCGGTCGCTGCTTTGAGCCTGCTGGAAAATACAGTAGAAGAAGAAGGACAGGCTGGCTCAAGCTCTGATAGAACTGACCAATCGGAGCACAAAGGGCTGTGACGTTGCAAGGTAACTTTAGGTCAGCCTGGAAACCGAGCGTTTCAACGAGAGCTTGATAATGGCCTAAAATGAGGATATTGAGAACGCTATTGTGGGGCAATGAAGGAACTAAATGATTTGTACTGAGGGCAGAAATGCTTTACAGGCATCCTAGTCTGGCATAGTGAAAAGGAGAAACAAGCATGATATGTCCCCTTTAAGTCATTTATCCAAGACATTATAAAATATATTAAATGATATATTAGAAGACAAACAGAGGCTTTGCAGCAACAGAGAGACAACCTAATGAACTAACAGAAAGCATAGCCTCTGTTTGATCATATTTCTGGGATGCATTACAAGTGAGACCTTATGTTTTTACATCCCCTCTTATTAAAGAAACACATAGAGATTAATAAAACACTCACTGTGCAGAAGTGACAGGACCTCCTCCAGCTCCTTCATGGCCTGTTCAATATTCCCAAACACATCTGCAGCAGGCAGCAGCTCTGTGTATCTCGTCTTGAGGACTTTTCTGTCTGCTTCACTGAGGTGTGCATGCTGCAGCTTCTTCCTGAGGTCTCTGTGGTCCTCCATGAGCTGCTGAAGATACCTCTGAACACACTCGTTTTTGTAAAGATCACCCAGTTTACTGTGATAGAGTCGCGTAGAGCCCACTGTGCCCCAGTGTGGTGGCACCTCTATGATGTTAGCATAGTTTCTACATGTAAGTCCTGTTAGTGTCCTCCATTTAGCTCTTCTTTTTCCACTAATGTTAACGTAAAGAGCACGGCTGCACGACAGGCAAAGACTCACCCAGCGATTGTAAATCATTTGACTTCATTTAGAAGAAAGAAACTCGTACGGTGAAATTATTCCCACGCGTTTTGCTTCAGTGTTTATGAAACTGTCAGTGAACTTGCTAGCTGCCATGTAAACTCGGATGTAGTTGCAAGGTCGAGGAATCATGAATCATGGGAATTGTAGTTAGTGTGTCCGAACGGCTCTTACGCTAATTAAGCTGAATAAAATACGAAACATTGGTGTCAATGCTGTTCCTAAGTCAAATTCAGAAACTTTGTGGTTAAAATTCAAAAGAAAACGTCATATATATGTAAACTTTTTCAATAGGCGATTTTCAACGTCTAAGAAAAGACATTTGTAGTTCTTTCATCAGGAGGCAGGGGATCATGGGATTTGTATTGAGAGAGTCAAGAGGGAAATTTCAGTTTGGTTCAATAAAATACACTATTACGGTGTAAAATGATCCCTCACTTAGCATTTAATAGATATTGTAGGTTAACCACTCTAGAAAAACTTAATATATATGTATATTTTGTCAACAGGCTATTGAAACGACGAAGTGCCGTCATTTGTGGTTCAACGGTACAATTTAAGCTAGCTTTAGTCGATGAGCCGTGAATTATTTCCTAAAAACGTTGGTACTGTTTTGTAGATTAAAATGTCAAACAATGATGCAACTGAAGGTGGTAAGCTTTAACAGACGACTTAAACTATTTTGGTGCAGTAATTTATATATGGAAATTGATTTTGAGTGGCTGAACGATGACGAAAATTAAAAAATGTTAGTTTTCTGAAAGTGTTACACCATTCTCAACCAATTTAGCAAGCTATCTAGCCACGTTTGAGGCTAAAGTTCTATTAGTTAAATTAGATTAAATTACATAAACTTTACATTTTAAAGTTTATTACTTCATTTTCCCACAAATTAATGTTTTATAAGATGTTTTATGAAAGTATTGTACATTTGACCTTTTACTGGCTGAATTTACCAACCTAAATTTGCATTTATTTGGCAGAATGTTCCTCAGGAGTAGAGGAGAACCCTGAATGTTCACTAGCAAAGGCTGTGGAAGAAGTTAGTCAGCATGGATATGCCCAGACTGCAGTCCTGCAAGAGAAACAGATGATCCTCAGCTCCTTGCAGGTTCAACTTAACACCTTTAAAACACACCTGATACACATTAACTTTCTATTACAGCTTAATACTGTTGTACCAAAAGATTTCTTTATATATTATTGTAAAACACAGGTGGGAAAAGTTGCCACATTGGGGAATTATATATGAATTTACTGGATGTATCATTTTGCTAATGTTAGGGATGCCCAGATAGGCTATATGGATTTAATATACCCACAAGCTAATATTGGCCTTTTAAACAAACATGAGCAGGTTTACAAAGTGCATTGTCAAACTAACCATTACATAGAAAAACCAAAGCACAAAAGCAACTGATCATCTGCAACAAAATCAGCAAATGGTATGATTTAAAGGAGAAAACAACAGGAAACCTACACAAACAGCAATAATAAATCCAAGCACTATAAAAACACATTCATATGTCACTAAAACTCAGAAAATATGAGAACCCTGCACCATAAAATGCGATGTTTAGGACCAAAATAAATGATGAAAACAACAAGGATGAAAAAAAAAACAGTTAAAAGGGATTTAAAGGCAGGAAAATTACAATTGAAAATAAAAGCTTTAGGTAAAGAATCTGAGCAAATATTACAACAAACAAAGCAGAGATGAAACAATGAAAGAGAATGCAAAATAACCAGTTGAAAGATTTAAAGTACAACAGAAGGAACACAGATTTAAAGCAATGCAGCATTAAAATTACATATTAAAAACAATTTTAAAAAGCCAACAATGGCAACAAGAGCTAAAATGATAGGAGCATTAAAGACAGTTAATAGATGAAAAAGACAGTGAAACATGAATAAGTTCATTCAAAGATTTGTTGTATATAAAAGTGTTCAATTAGTTTTAAGAAAGAGAGCACTTAGAGCTGAGTAAATGTATAAAGCAAAATGATTATTTAGTTTGTCGTCATGTATCAAAGGAGTATTACAGGGGACAAAGTTACAAGTATAAATGTTTTTCTTTCTATCCCAGTCAACACTCAAAGATGTCGAGGCTAAAGTTGAGGCGGCTCAGAAGGACCTGAGAGCCAAAGTGAGGGAATGTCTACTGACAGAGGGTGAGATAGAGCACCTGGAGAAAGAGACAGACGTCCTGCACGATCGCTGCTGCTCCATCATCAAGGAAAACAATAAACTCCAGATGGGGATAGAAGAGGAGGAGGAGAACGCTTGCATCGCACTGGAGAAGTTCACCGCTTACCGAGAAAAGATGCAGGGTCACAGAGCGGCTGTTCTGCACGCTGAGAGTCAGACAGAGGCCCAGAAGGAGCTGGAGAAGAAGAGGGAGTCGATCAGGATCCTGATGCAGAGGAAAGAGGAGCTGAAGGAGGATTTGGAGAATCCAGACGGAAACACAGTGCAGATGGAGAAGGTGGAGAAACATATTGGTGTCATTAAGTAATACGATGTTGGGAAAATCAGGCAGTCATGTTACTGGTACATTTTTCTTCTACAGAAGGAGATTGAGGCTCTGGATGAGGAGATCGCTGTGGTGAGCAGTATTATCGAGGGGAAGAGGGAGAAACTGCAGCAGGAGTTTGAGCTTCATACCCAGTTAAGGAAAGACATAGAGGTATGACACTATACACTTCTGAATTTATTAAATAATCTAATAATCTGCATCATCTTTCAGTCTTGATGTGATTTTCCATGATCAAATTACAACACAATTAGTGTGCGGTGTATTCTTAATAGTGGAAATTGTTAAAATATTTCATGTTTATTACTTCAGCATTGTGCAAAAGAGGAAAAATGGATTGGTGTGTGTTTATGTACCAAGTGTTTGAAGTTGCTGCATGTTAATTTTCTAGACGGATTTAGTGGAGAATTATGGCTTTAACTCATATGAATGTAATTAAAATCCAAAAGTTGAGCAAAGAAAGTGCACCAACTGTATAATAATAAGGAGCTGCTTTAGACTACTTTCTGGCAGACATATACACAACACCATATTCATGACTAATTGAAAAAACACTTGTCAAAAATGGTCAATTCATTGATTTTAAAGTTGCTTTTCCTTTCCCTTAGATCCAGAACAAGCGTTTTGAAGCCATTATCAGGCGCCTCCACTGCCAGACCAGCCGAGCCCAGGCGGTCCACGGGTAAAAGAAATGAACGCAAGTGTGAAACTGAATGACACCGTCCACAACAGTACAGTTATAAGTGCCTGAATCTGCTTAGAAAGTTCAAAATAGATTCAAAAGCAGGTGCGAATGACAAAATCATTGAGTTATATAATCCATAACTTTGATTTTTAAGACCTAAAACATGCACAAAACACACTTTGGTGTGTTTCAGGTTTCAGAATATTTGTTAATTTCTAAATTCTATTTGTTCAAAATTCTTGTAACCCATGTTTGAGTTAACAGCATCAAAAGCACCTGTTAGGAAGTGACCCTCTAGATGTTTAGTTGGACCCAAAAGCTCAAAGATGAAACAGGTTGAGTTTCCAACAGTTTTAACGAGGCAGTGGCGAGGGCTCGGTGGAGACCTGAAACAAAGAGAGCAGAGAAAAATGGTTGGTATAATTTCCACCAAGCATACCACAAACAACACAGATAAATCCCAGAGAAGGGCGAACAGGCTGAGAGCGAGAGTTATAAGTTAAACTCATGCAGAGAGCACAAACCAGGGTTGTAAGTGCAATCCACCCACGCTGCAGTCACCTGGAGACTAAGATCAACCTGTCCAAATTCACATGTCAATAAATACTTCCATTCTTATGGTGTTTTTAAAATACGTATTTCATTTATGTTTCTGAATCAGTCAGAGAGCAGATAAGGTGACAGCAGAGGAGACACAGTCTGAACTGCATGATTACACTGCATGGCTAAGTTTATCTCAACAAAAGGTCTGATTTTAAAACCATTTTAGACGACCTTTTTTGAGAAGTAATGTCAACATTTATTTAAAAAAATTACTCTTTGATAATAAACCATGTATGTTTACTTTTCGCCAAGCAGAGAAGAGACAGGACAAAGCTACACTGTCAGAAATGGACTGAGACACCTTCAGAATACGTTTGTTTTGGTTGTTATGAGGGGAAATGTATTTATCTTTACAGGAATATGAAGGAAACAAGTGATGCTAGGAACTCATTATCTCATCTGCTAACCAGCTATTAAAAAGTGTTGATTGTGGGATCAGTTAAAACTCATTAAGGAGTATCAATAAAAGTTCTGATATTGATTAAAACCAACTGTAAGTAAAAGGGCATCCCTGTAGGCCTGCCAGTATTTAACATCACTTTATTACCTCGGCCAAGGAGGTTATGTTTTTGGGATGCAGCATAACATTTTAGGGGTTAAAATGTCTGAGAAAGCTGCCAAAGTATACATCGATAAACTAGCAAATATTTACAGCAAGAGTTTTCTTGTCATTTTTGGTGAGTAAAACAATTGAACACTTTATAACAGGTGCCAAAGACTTTTATTTTTTTAGCTGTGGTCCTGAAACAAGTAACATTTTAGTTGTTTTGTATGATTATTTGTCAAAGTTTGAAATCCTGGCACCATGAAAGCCCTTTGACCTTAAAGCAGGGATCACCAACTGGTGGCCGGGGGGCCACATCAGGCCCCTCAGAGCTTTCCATCCGGCCTCCTGACTATTATTATACAGAAGAAGATTTAGGCCACTGCAAAGGAAGTTTTTGTGGAGATTTAGTTTTTTCTTTGAGTGTGAAAAATTAACAATGTATGCAGTGTTAATTATGGATTAATCCTCTAAATTCTTGCTTTTAAATTTCAGAGTTCAGATTTTTTTCTGCATAATTCTAAAACTAATCTTAGAATTCTGATTTGCACAGACCTAAAACAACTTCAACCTTAAATATTCTTTTCTTTTTTAAGTTTTATTTTGCCCTTTTGGTCTTTCGTTTTACTAAACATGAGGAAATGTGCAGAGTAAGAAATGTTTGTTTTTTTAAGGTCTTTTTTTTCCTCGTATGATACGCTCAACTATTAATGAAACCCCATGACTGCTTCAGGACTAGTGGACCAAAGCACTTCATTATAATTGTTTTTATTTATTATTAGTGTTTTCTTAAATCTGGCCCCCAGAACATATGCCAAGGAAAAAATTGGCCCTTATATAAATGTAGTTGATGACCCCTACCTTAAAGGATCGATGTTTTCTTTTACCCCAAATGTCAAAAACCACAGAAAAATCCACTATGAGTGTATTATAAAACATGTTAATCATATATAAAAGTCCCATTTGTCTGTAGTAATGTAATCACAGCCATGTATTCCACACATTGAACTCTGTTTCTGTTTACTCAGGCAACTGCATGAAGAGATCTGCCACTTGGAAAAGCAGCTCGCTGACCTCAAGAGGCAGCTGGAGTCATCTCAGGACTCGGCAGTCGGTGATCATTAAACATCGGTCCCAGGCGAGGGTGTATGTTTTATGAGCTGTGTAGGACTAAATGTCGAGCTGTGTTGTTTGAGGTCTGTTGAATGGTTGTAGTTCCCTCAAAAGAACAAAGGGGGGCAGCAGTGCCAAGGAAAAAGGCTGACTTAATGTGTTAAAGTTTCCCACAAATCCCTCACTGACTGTTCAAGAGCACTTTGATATCAGTACTACAGTTATAGCAGAGAATTTTATATATATATACATTAAGTTTGCTACAGAAAAAATAGAAAAAGTGCTAATACTATTGCTTGTTATAACTTTATTTTGCCTTCTGACATCCTGACAGCTTGACAGATTATTTCATCAAATTAAACTCTGCATGGCGTGGGATGGGATTTAAGTGTGGGCACTGACATTGAATCCGTTTGTCCACTTGGTGTCCATAAAACAGTGACCCCGCGCTCAACAAAAGCCAAGTGTCCCCTCCAACTGTCGCATCGATGATGATGTTGTTTTGGTACACGGTGTTCCCGATGCCGCTTCAGTGGGTCGCATGATGGACCGTGAGGTGACAGGCCCACTGCCGGCTAACAAGGGCGTGACTGTGCTACTTCAGCCATAGCTCCAAACTAATTAAACAGTCAAAAAAAATCTGATAATTAGTGCAATGCAGAAAACACTAGACAAACCTCTGAGGAAAACTGTAACTCACAATATCAAGCATGTTTTAATGATTTTATCACATGTGAATTGTTCGTCTCAAGGGTACTCATCTCTTTGCATCATTAGGACTGTTATATAACGATGAAGGGCAGTGAACTGTATGTTTAAGCCCTGGAAATGCACACAATTACTGCAAAATATCCCACAGATGTGGCAAATTGAGGTTCTTCAGAAAAGCACCCGCATATATAAGCCACAATCAACCTAGCTTTATTGGTTTTCTTAATATCTTGACCTACAGATGTATATTTTTCAGGGCAGTGAGTTAATATTACAGGAAAACCTGATTTTGTATCTCAAAATAACAACCTAAATAAGTCAGAGTCTTCGTAAAACAACCTAAAATTTCTCACCACCTTCAAAAAGCCGTAAAATAAAACAAGTTTTTTATTAATTCCAAAAAACCGTGACAATACTCCAACCCTTAATTTTCCTTCCCGGTGTTTGAAGTTTAGTGATGAACATATCAAACTAATCAGTAAACCACACAGCACATGTGTTTTTGTCATTTTTATGGCGCGTTCACTGCATGTGTGAATGCAGACATCTGATTTTTTCACTCCAGCTTCTCCCTGCCACTAAATGTTATCTAGGTTTAAAACAGAAGCCAGTGTAAAGGCACATAATGGTAAACCATCTTTGCCAGTCACAACAGGGGGCCACTTTTTAACAGCTTTACTCCATCACTCTAAAGAGAGGAATTTACAAAACAATTGTGCTGGTGTATTGATGGTGTGGTTTGGGTCCCATTGGGGCTCAAGAACCAGTCATGATACTTTTAAACTACCCTTTAAAATGTTGCCATGATTTTTTTTTTTTCGTTATTGTATTAATATTAAATAAAACATACTCAGGCCTTTAAATGTAAGTCTGGACATGAGACCATGTTTAAATATTACAAACACGACAGAGCGCATCTGTCAATAAGACAAGTTACAGTGCCAGTAGCTGCTTGAAACAGCTTGTTCCCTGACCCCTTCTGAATAAACTACCAGTGTGACATCATACTCTGGTTTTGACAACAGTTTGAGCCCATTCGCTCGGGTTAGCAAGCCCAGTGCAGAGCAAAAAATGGTAGAATGAAGGCAGAGATGTTGACTGAACAGCCCAGTTACCAGAGTAGACCTGTCAACCAATCAGAGCGGACTGGCCCACATTGGGGAAGGAGTTTTAGGCTGCGTTTACATGGCGCCGAAAACGGTCAAATCCGATAAGTTTTCATGCGTTTTGACCTTGCGTCTACATGGAAACTCGTTGAAAACAGAAACTTTTGAAAACGTGCTCCATGGTGGAAAAATTTCAATCCCCTCTCCATTCAGCTTCGTGTAAACCCGCATCAGAGCGTTTTAGGGTGAAACGCTGACGTCACCGCATGCGCAGCACTCTTTCAGATGAAGGCTGCGCGCACAGACCAGGGACAACAACAGCTTCAGCCGTCCGCCGAGTAACATGTTAGCCTCTTACCGTGCTGGGTTTCTTATACAGCCAAAACTATCCAGTCAGATTTGTTGTCAGAACTGATTTGTTGTCCAGAAAAGAAACTCCTGCGTCTCTGTTCGTCTATTCGCCATTGTTGTTTGTGAAAGGTTTTCTTCTTCGTACGTGTATTGTAGCAGCCCTGCCTCTCTGCAGACCTACACGCCAACTACTGAACCGGCATGCACACTACAGGGGGTTAACTCGTCTCCGAGCGTCATCGTCTGAACGCAGAAGAATTCTAAAACACAAAGGACAAATCTTTGCGTCTTTAAGTCAGGAGTTTCCGTGTGAACGTAGCCTTAAAGGGACAGTAGCTCTTGAGTGTCACAGACAGAGAGAGAATACAGGTGGATCAAGACTACCCAGTATATTAAGTTTTTCATCATAAAATTGAATATATGAACCAGAGTTAAGTCAAAATATGGGCTCTTTATGGCCACATTGTAACATGGGTCGGGTCTGGGGCTTGGGCTGGAGAATGCTTAGTCAGTGCTTGTGATCCACCACGAGGATCAGTAGCTATCAGCTGTAGGGTCCGCCTCCCTAAATAGGAGTTTTTGATGTCGCATCAAATGCTTTCACGGCACCAATAAGTCACGTCAGCTCTGTCATGGTGGCTGCCACAACAGAACCAGGCCACTATAACTCTCAGAGCTGAGGATTTCTCTCACTGCAGGAAACTGGACGGATATTCCAGAGCTCGGACTGTTAATTAAGTGGGTCAGTTTCTTACGTATGCGTCCATCCAGTCTGCCGTACTGCAGCACTCCCCTGTTTGCTGACCTCATTAGCATCTTTTCAGCCTGCCAGCCCTCCTCTCTGGATTTTGATGCTCGGCTCCCAAACTGTCAGAACAAACTCACAATTCGACACACAAGAGAGTTTAAGCACAAATGTCCTGCAAGCTGCCCCAAATACCCTCGTCTGAATGACAGTCCGGTATAAACAGAAAATATCTGCTACACATTTAATCCCTGGAGTCTCTTGCCTCTTATTTATTTTGCTTGGTCAGCTGTACTGCACAGACATTTCCAGGGATTTCCACTCAGAGAATAACTCTTTATGTCCTCCCCGTCCAAGATAATTAGGACAAGCAAATGGAGTGGATTCGGCATCAGCCCTCCACCACATGCTGGTTTATTAATTTGGCTTTGACACTCATCAACCATCACTTGAAACTACAAAAGCGACTGAAATGGAGATTAACGAGGGGGGCTTAAGAGCTAAATTAACAGGAGAGCCAGCAAAAGTATAGAGTTGATGAGGTATAACATTGTTGTTGTGTTTCAACAATGTTTTTACAGCCTTGAGAAGCACTTAAGTGTGGTGTTACAACAAATGATTTTTCTTCCCGATCTCAAAAGTGTAATTTTAATCCTTCAACAACCTCTCAAATGTTTGGCAGAGGTCATCAATAAGTTCAGTGATATTTAATGCTTTATAATACAGAACAAATCAAGTCATTGTTTGATAGTAGTTACATTTTAGGGAACAGAAAAAATGACAAACAAAACAAAACAGCAATTTTCTTGGTGTGGCATGTAAAGGTTTTAAAAGCTAATAGTTGATTATGTTGTGATGTAAAAATGCACAAATATTTGGGACAAAATCAGTTACAAATGGTAGAAATGTTTGTGAGTAAAAAAGCCAAAAAATAACTTAAAATAGATTATGCTGAGTTTGACAAACCTACAAAAAAGTTTTTGATAAATGAGAGATTAAATATATATAGTAGGGCTGAGACGATATGCGCTTCTCCCAATTCAATTATTAACGATTTTTTGTGAGCTTTTTTAACACCAGCAAAAAAGATGAACAATGATGATGCCTACACACTATATCAGAAAAAATACACATCACGTGAGTCCATTTTTAGGATTTATTCAGCAATATATTTTAACCAGCTGTTTATACTCCCTCTTCAAAAGCCTGGATTGCATTTAAAAGTGGTTATTAACACAGACTAAAATGAAGCATTTAAATTTGGAAAAAATCAATTCTTGAACAAAAAAATGGATTTCAAAATGGTCAAACAAAAAATCCTGATACTTAAGTATTTAAAATAATAATGATGGTATGAATGATAACTTTACTCAAAGAAAATATCAGTTAACTTGCTTTGTTTGCTGTATTTTCTGTATCTTAAAACATTTACAGAAATGAACAATGATTTTTTTAACCCACTAAATATTTCTGGATTTACTGACCTCTACCAAAAAGTTGAGCTTGGAGTTAAAGGGTTAAGGTCATTTTAAACTGATCCCTTTGTTTCATTTTTGCAGCAAAGACAAAATATTAGCCGAAACGTGTCAAAAGACTACAGACAACAGAAGTGCAGACGATGTAAAGTCACTTAAGTTGAGCCAAAGTTAGTAACCTGACCTGCCTGATATGTCTGCCTCAGACAGTGAATCGGGAAGATCCATCTGCACTGCAATGTTAAAGGAGACATATCATGCTTGTTTCTCCTTTTCACTATATCAGACTAGGATGCCTGTAAAGCATTTCTGCCCTCAGTACAAGTCATTTAGTTCCTTCATTGCCCCACAATAGCGTTCTCAATATCCTCATTTTAAGCCACTATGAAGCCATCATTGAAACACTCGGATCTGAAGATGACCTAAAGTTACCTCGCAACGTCACAGCCCTTTGTGCTCTGATTGGTCAGTTCTATCGGGGCTGAGCCAGCCTGTCCTTCTTCTTCTACTGTATTTTCCAGCAGGCTCATTGCAGCGACCGCGTATTGAGTCCCCCTACAGGCCAGAGCTGGTAATGAGAGAATGTGAGCTAGGGATCTATATACCCCTGCTGGTGGATGTGTTCCTCGGTGACGGTTTTGTGGCTAACGGACATCACAGAGGAGGAAGTGTTTTATCAGATTACTCCAGTAAAAAGAAAGGTACCTCGTGTCGTCACGACGTTTGAAATCTCATGGACATCTCGCAATGACCTATTTTCAGAGGCATCAAATCTTGTTCTAGGATATCAGAAAAAATACAATATCTCATTTTTTGAAAATTAAGGGGGTGTAAGGTCTTGTTTTCAAATTTATCATATATGTAAGTATTAAATCATGCATCAGCATGATATGTCTCCTTTAAATGATTGAAGCCAGATTTGAACAAAATTGTGTTTATGATTCTTCTGTAATTTGTTATTTCAAGTACATTCCAGGATATAACATTTCTTTTGTATTTAAAAAATCTTTATCCCAGTTTCTCTTGGCATAGAGTTTCTTTGCCTCCCTGTAGGAATTAACACATCATTCTTATTAAGTTGTTGTTTGGGAGTGGGGCCCTGTTTTATCCCAATGTAAATGCAATATATTAAGAAGGCTTTAAGTGTGATTCTTCAAACTTTATATCCATGTTCACACTGCTTCAGAGATAGTCTGATATGATTTTGGAGGTTAAAAGTCAAGGTTTTTGGCCCCCTTGACTTCTTAAGAAGGCATGCAGGGATTTTCAAATTCGCCACAAAACACTGGTGCTCCTTTGAATAAGACCCCTTTAAACAGGCATTTAAATTTTAAAAATCTAGAACAAAACACTCAAAGTAGTTTCTCTGTGGGCTTCTCTTAACCCTCTCCTGAATCCAAAGCAACTGGATGTTTCAGCTGCATTAGCAGCTGTTTTCATTTTAGCTTGGCTCTGGTTATTGTTTCCCCGGGAAAACTAGTTGTAGCGCACACATACAATTCTATTGACAGGCTAACTCACTACTTCCAAGTTGAAAATACATTTTTCCATGTACCCCCTGCAATGTTCTCGCATACCCCTTGGGGTACACGTACCCCTGGTTGGGAATCACTGTTCTACCCGACACATGAATACTCATTAGATTTTTTAGTTCTTACAAAAACAAAATCTCAAGAATAATAGAGGGGACACGATCAAGCTTTTGGAAATCATAGGTTCGAGATTAAGGTCATGAAGTCTCGTGAATACAAATACAAAACCACACCTCATTGGATTATCTTTGATTGGTCAACTTTGACTGGACTTTATAAATCTGAGTTTGGATGTCAAGGTGGTGGAGCCATCACAGCTACAGCTTGTTAAAGGCTTTTAAAGGAATTTTCCTTAAATTTAAACTTAAGTCCACTCTGATTAAAAGATTAGCAGATTTGGGTCATAGGTAAAAACTCTTTGTTTTTAATCTTCATGTCTATCCCTTTCTTTAAACTCAGTATCTCCATGTTCATTCTCTAACTTAAAGGTGCTATGAGGAGAATCTATTACCGGCGACATAAAGACTCTGCTACCCATGAGCACGCGCGGCGACTGTCGTAATGCTGCGTTCCAGTAACCTCGGAAATGGGAGTGACATCATCTCCGACTTATCGGCGTTCCAGTTGAAGTTGGAAAAAAACATGCCGATCTACCAGGCTATTGTTAGCTGTTGTTAGCACGCCCTGCGTTGTTGTATGAAGAATGTGATTATCACTATGGCAGCATTTTTGTAAATATAAGTCTAACAATACTATATATACAGCTGATCTAGAGTGACACACCCCAGTCAGAAGTGCAAATAAATTATTACAGGAGCTAAATAACTGTTCACACTGGGGGCATCCATCTTCAATTGTCAACTCGAGGGTGGCGAGGTTTCACCGATTTCCCAGTAGGAAATTCAGACTTTGGGGGATGTTCCAGCTGCAGTTTCCTACCTGGAACCCGGAAATTCCTACTTCTGACTACAACTGGAACGCACCAAAGATGTGGCTGAAGACAAAGCGTGTGTTTGTTGTGATAAATGCAGGTCGGACCTTCCTCAGAACTCTGCATTGCTTTACAACTTCTTTTTTCAACAACTTACAGGATGCAAAGCAACGAGGTAATGTGTCTCTTTCTAGTTACGTAGTGGTAGTTTTTGATGTGTGACAACAAGCAATTTTTGGAAAACTTATCATCGTAGTTGTAGCCGGCTATATATCGCTACTTACAGCCCGGTGCTCTAAGACGTGTCCGAATAACATTAATTTGCTCTAGTTTTAATTGTCTTGTTCCCGAAGTTGAGTATCCAGTCCAGCCCTGTCCGACCTAACCAGAAGGCTAAGGAATAGCATTTATAGATAACCTATTTTGATGCTATAAAACTCATCTTAAAGTGTGTATTTCCATCAGGCATATACCTAAAAGTGAGACTTTTTTATAATTACTTAGAAACTCCCCACAGTCTCTTTAAGGATGATAACTTGCAGTTTTGGCTATGGCCACTTTAACCCCAAATCTTGATAAAAAGCATGCACCAACACTTTTAAGGAATTTAGATGTCTGCCAATCATGCCACCAAAAAATCCACTCCAGCCTGTCCTTCATTGTCAGACAACTACAAACCTCATCGAGGCCTAAAACAACTATGCAGTAGTTCTTGTCTCATGTTAGAAATCCTTTGCAAATTTTGGACTCAATCCACAAAACTGAACAAAGGAACTTCAGAAAGCAGATGCCTTTTGGTCTTCTCCTTCCCCTCCTCTCCTTATTAAAGCAGCCAAACAACCTCTTTGTAAGCTCTGCCATCCTCTGACAGCCCTGCAGAACAGCTGAGCTGGTTCTTTCTCTGTGCAGCGTTTTCACCTTGAGTGCAGAGCTTATCAGCTGCAGCAACATCAGGTGCAGAGAGAAAGTAGTGCAATTGTGTGAGGAATTTGTCTGAATGTTTGCAGAGAGACGTCAGCCCTGCAAGTTTATTTCCACCGTTAATGTCAAGCCATAAATCTCCACCCTTAAGGTGCACGCTGGTTTCAACAGATGCAGAATTAAAGGCGACAAGCTGCCATTTCCACTCTCTCTGCTTTCAGGCAGATACTCTGACAGCTTGAATACCGACAATTAGTGTCCAGCTCCACCTCGTGCAGGTTCAGTTTCTTGGCTCACTGCCGTGTTTTTGTTGTGGAGGCAGAAGTCGCTGATCTGCTCTGCATGAGAACTTGTGTTGTAAATTCCTGATCTCTTACTAATGTAGGTTGAGTATTTTTATTGCAGTGAGTGGCACAGCAGTGATCATGAAAGAGGAGCTGATGGGTTGTTGGTGTTTGCTCTGCTGGTTGTGGAGGTGTTAGGCTTAGGCAAACTGGAGGATGCTTTCACATGCACCTGCTGCTGTTTGTGTTTCCAAAAGGCCGTGAAGTGCTTCTATTTGACCTGTATGAAGATTGTTTATGCGATTCTGTACTTGAAGTTCATACAGGTGCATTCAAGGATCTCATCTTTGTCTTCCTGTGTTTTTAGAGTGAGTCAGTCTGACAATTATCATACTATCAAAACATTTCTAACTCGTCTAAGTGCTGTCGCTCATGCACAGCGGTCTGATGGCATTCCTAGTAAATACGTCTGTTCTTTAGCTTCACTGACAGCCACTTAACTTCTACAATAACACTTCACTTTGAGCACGTTTCCGAGTAGAGGTCTTCTGAGGAAAGTTTCTACGAGGGAAGATTTACAACCCTCGGAGGAAAACAATTATCTTCAACTCCGCTGAAGTTTAAATCAGCGAAAGCACTAAAAAACATTCTTCTAAGGACAGATAAGAGTCCTCGTCTCCTTAATGAACCTCATAATTTACAGGCAGCCACTAATATGTACATAATTTGTCATGATTATTTCTCAATATCAAACTCCCCCAAGCATAGTGTCACAATATCTAATATATTTTGTTCCAGGCAGGATTAACCTAAAGGGAAGGGTTATCCAGTGTATTTTTCTGCTGTAGATTGTTCCTACTCTGTTCATTAAAAGCAAAGCCAAAGAAAATGTCTTGCAGCATCAACACACTGCACAAAATAATGCCAATGCTGATATAATAGTAATAATACATTTTATTTATACAGTGCTTTTTAAAAACTCAAATACGCTTTACAAGGATAAAAGGATAAAAGAGCAAATTAAAAACAATATACAAAGTGACAAGAAAATACAGAGCCAACAAGAGGGTCTTCAACAGACAGAAAAACAGTTAAAAAGTGCATGCAGAGAACAAGAATAAGTAGAAATTGTTTATGAGATAAGGAGAAGTTATACGTTACAGGTGTGTTTTTAGTTTGGACTTGAAGGCGGTAAGGTCTGTGGTGTCCCGGATGTGTTGTGGGAGTGAGTGCCAAAGAGAGGGGGCAGAAACAGAGAAGTCCCCCCAGGTTTGATGCTTGGTCCGAGGGACAGCCAGGAGGTTTGCGTCTGAGTAGCGGAGGGTACAGGAGGGGACGTAGGGGTGGATCATGGCTCTAAGGTAAGAGGGGGCCTGGTTGTGGAGTGCTTTATGGGTGAGTAGGAGGATTTTGGATGTGATGCGGTATGGGATGGGGAGCCAGTGAAGATTCTGAAGGACCGGTGTGATATGATCCCGAGAATGGGTACGGGTGAGGAGGCGGACGGCAGAGTTTTGGATGTATTGAAGTTTGTTGAGAAGATTTGTGGTTGTTCCGTACAGGGTGCTGTTACATTAATCGATGTGTGATGTGATGAAGGCGTGTAAAGAGGGGCAGTGCCAGCATGATGTTATGACTTTAATTTAAAGATTAACTCAAAGAATGGTAGAGGAATGAGTCCAAAAACACAGAAGCCAGTTAGCATTTAGCACCTCCCGGGAGTACGTGGGATTTAAAAGTTTAATGATGAACACATGCAGACAAAACTTTAATATTTAATCTAAAATAAAAAAATTTATGTGATGTTGCCTGTTTTTTAGTGTAAGGCATTTCTGTTTAAAAGGTTGTGGACTCTAATACAAGCATTTCCTATTGTTTTTTTCGGCCATGTTTACACGAGGCCGAATCCGAAGAATCATATTGCGTTTTCAACCCCTGTTTACATGGGAACGTCGCCTGGAGTGCCTGAATCTGCAAACTTTTGAAACCAGATCCAGGGTGGAAAGCCTTGAAAACGCATCGCTGCCTGGCTTCATGTAAACGCTGACGTCACCAGATGCGCAGCACTCTTTCACATGAAGGCTGGGCTCGCAAAACAGGAACCGTCTACAGGGTAACACGTGTGCTGCTTACTGTTCTCGGTTTGTTCTCCAGACAACACTATTCAGACAGATTTGTTGTTCAGACAAGAAACTCCTGCATCTTTGTAAGTCCACTCACCCTTGTTGTTTTGTAACAGTCCTGTTTCTTTGTAAACCTACATCGCCATCTATTGGACTGGCATGCACACGACAGCATTTTCATTCGTTCTAGCGTCTCCGTCTGATCATGGATTGCTTTTTAAAATGCAAAGGTAGAATCTTTGCGTTTCAGGTGAGAGTGTCTCTGTGTAAACAGGGCCTTAGTAAAAAATTACCACACTACTGCCACAGCCATTAAGACCAGCGTGATTATCAAACAAGATATCACCACAGGACGTTACTCATTGGATTATTATCGCTACTTCTAAGTCAAAAGGCGATGTTGTTGTTCTATAGTAGCTTACTAATCTTTTTTCACTTCCTATGATTGCTTTCAAATATATGAATGTAAGTTTACGTCAGGGATACGTCATCCCTGCACCGCTCGACTGTATTGTAGAGTTCACGTGTCAAACATAAAGGTCTAGTCCCATGTTAATCGTGCCATCAGACCGCTGTGCTTGTAAACACTTTTTCAGAATCAGAATTGGGTTTTATTGCCAAATATGCAACACATACAAGGAATTTGACTCCGGCAGTTGTTTTCTCTAGTACAAGGAGGTAGACAAAAACAAGACACAATAAAATGAAATAAATGTAAGTGTAAAACAAGAGGCTGGCATTAAAGTTTTTAAAAAATTGAGAAGAAATATACATGATCAGAATCTTAACAAATGCAGTGTATGTGAAAGTGTGCATCAGGAATACTGGGATAGGGGAAGGAAAGTGCAGCTGTGCGGTCAATAATACAGCTATTAACTGTTTAAAAAGGTGCCAGTATTATTAACAGTTATTATTTAATATGGTGACTGTGCCGGCTTGTCCTGGTACGCAGAGCTCTGATTTTTTTAAATTCATTTTTTAATTAATTTCCTTTAAACTGTGCTTAAATATCCACTCTGATTTCAGGAGTCTTTTTATTTAACCAGGAAGGTCTCATTGAGGTTAAGAACCTCTTCTTCAAGGGAGTCCTGGCCAAGAGGCAGCAAAGTTACACAGTAAAATTACAGCAATTTACAATCAACAATTAATATTACAAAAAACACTCACAATCCGAGGAGGCTGTCTCAAGTGCTCTCAGTCTGTATTTAAATGCATTTAAAGAAACAAGCTCAGTTGAGTTCCAGTCTTTTTGCAACATTTTCCAAGCAGAAGGAGCAGAGTATACAAATACCCTTCTTCCCAGTTCTGTGCGGGCAAATGGAAGTGAAAGCAACAAGTTTGAACGCAAACCACCAGAATCAACACTTCTCCGAGTCTTATGCTTGAGTACGTGATATCACACTTAGTGGTTTCCACTCCGACTCAAGACAGAATATAATCTGTTTTAGAAGTAAAAGGTTGATGTCTCAAGGTGCTGTGTTCCAACATATGATCCTTTAGAGTGACTTTTGAAAGACTTTGCTTTTTTGCCAGGCTATTGGCACCTCAAGAATGTCCTTTCCAGCTCAAGATGAATTTAATACATTTTAGAGGTTACATTTTATGGTTGTTAAAGGAGACACATACTGATGCATGATTTAATACTTACATATAATATAATAAATTTGAAAACAAGACCTTACACCCCCTTAATTTTCAAAAAATGAGATATTGTATTTTTTCTGATATCCTAGAACGAGATTTGATGCCTCTGAAAACAGGTCATTGCGAGATGTCCATGAGATTTAAATCGTCGTGACGACACAAGGTACATTTCTTTTATTGGAGTAATCTGATAAAACAGCTCCTCCTCTGTGATGTCCGTATATAATACAAAACTAGGCATCTTAATTTAATTTGGTAATCACTCATTACCAGCTCTGGCCTGTAGGGGGACTCAATACACAGTCGCTGCTTTGAGCCTGCTGGAAAATACAGCAGAAGAAGAAGGACAGGGCTGGCTCAACCCTCACGGCAGCTCTGACAGAACTGACCAATCAGAGCACAAAGGGCTGCTGTTTAAGGTGCTGTAGTATTAGTCTGATAATATCATATGAAGTTTTTTTCAATAACATAAGATTTTGAGAACACTATTGTGGGGCAATGAAGGAACTAAATGACTTGTACTGAGGGCAGAGATGCTTTACAGGCATCCTAGTTCTGGCATAGTGAAAAGGAGAAACAAGCATGATATGTCTCCTTTAAGACTCAAATTGGGCTTCCTGTACAGTAGACACACCTATAACTTAACAGGAACATTTCTATCATAACACTTTCACTATAACAATCACAACCCTTTGGCTTGACCAGCTGCTGCAATATCACTAACAGCAGGTTTAAGCTCTTCTTCAGATAGACAAGCATTCACAGGTGTGTAATTCTCAAAAGTCGATGTCACAGTTTTCTGGCCTGTTATCTCCTAATAATTTTAGGTTTTATAACCATGATGAATCTGACCTTTAACAAGTCTAGACTCATCAACCCCTCCCACCCATCGCACAGGCATGAAACAGTCCACAGATGTGAGTGAAGTTTTCCTTCATGACATGAAGTGCTGAGTCACACCCAGATGAAGGTGGGATGGTGAGTTTCCTGAGAACAGAAAGTCGATAAATAAACTATGACACAAAGGAAAAAGGGAAGAGAAGATTAGGATCACACACGCTCTTAGTTTCTGGGATTTAATGAATCAGATTGCAGTTTCAAAAAAAGCTCAGTGCTCAGAAATCTTTTCCTCCAGATTATATAATACATGTGGGCGGCATGGATGTGTTGTTTTCTTTTGTTTGTCTAAGTCATTAGTGTCTCAGTGAAGTTATCCAGAGGACGTCCACTCTGAGCAGTAATCCAGATTCATGAGCCAGGCCATGTCAGCTCACAACAATATATATTTACAGTTCGTGATTTATAAGGCCTGGCTGCCAAATCCCTCTGAGGGCAGGGATGCAAACACAAGTGGAACCACTGAGTCACTTCTCTAAATGATGCTCAGCATCTCAGTCCTCACACATGAGTCTTGGAAGTGCTCTGAGCTTTCATGACATACAAAACCTGATGGTTGTAAACATCCTGTCTTATTCTCTTGTAGGGCTGGGACATATGGACCAAACATCATAGCTCATTATTTCTTATGTATCTTTTTTCTGTTACAGTGTTTATTGTCAGCACATCAGATTGAGGATAACATTTATTTTGGTAAAAAATCAGGTAACAGGACACCTGTTTGATATCAAGGCAGCAAAAACAGAAGTCCAAAGCACCTGATATTAAACAGTTTTAATTTTTTTTAATCAGAACATACTACAAATAAACTTTTACACTTTGTCTAAATTGTACAAAAATATTGGAAACATTCATGTAAACTGAATTTGTCAAAGTTTTCTGTGCTCTTGAGTACTCTGCCCTCTAAAGTGGCGCAAACATGAGCTTTTGTCAAAGTTTTCATGAAAAGATAGAGCACTTTGTTTAAATTTACAGATTTGGAAGTTCATCTTGAGCAGCTTGAGTGGCTATATAATACAAAACTAGGCATCTTAATTTAATTTGATAATAAGCTGCATTATTGGCTGGTAGAAACTGCTGTTTAAGGTGCTGTAGTATTAGTCTGATACAGTTACCCCAAATCCTTCATTACATTTCCTGATCCGATTACTCCCAAAAATCTAATCATTTGTTCCATTTGAAATCCGTCCATAAGGTTTTGGTCAATAGTTCTAACAGAGAAACAAACAAACAAACAAACAAGCAGACGCCATGTTTGTTCATAATAGACTCCAAAAACATTGTTCTATCTCATTTGAAAATATAAATCCATGTCTTAAAACCTCAATATACAGTGCTGCCCATCCCTATTCTAATGCTAATTTTATCTTCCCATATGTACAGTATAATGACTCACTAAGGACTAAATCCTTTCCTCATCTAAAGGCCCCCAGGGGTCCAGTGTGCTCTGACTGGTTTACAGGTGAACTCTGTGGCCATTGGTCAATTCAGGGCTGCCATGTTTTCAACAACTCTGCATTGATTCAAATGTTTCTGGTCTACTTTGCATTCTGAGCCAATGGGCTTAAACTGATGACAAAACAATGGTAGGATGTCACAGTGGTAGGTCTGTTTGAGACCTGGGGAGGACACATTTTAGGCAACTACTGGTTCCATAAACACAGAGAGAAGTCTTTTTGTCTAGAGCATAGAAGTGCTCGGTCACACAGAGGAGACTTATAAAACACACTAGATAAAACTCAGAACTCATTTAAAAAGCAGAATATGGGCTTTTTTTCATAGTATTGCAGTTTGTACATACATACATACTTTCATGGATGTGTTGTTTTCTTTTAGAGGCATGACTGTTTGCCTACATGCAGACACAGGAATGGTGACATAAACAGATTTATTTAGAATCAAATGAATCATGAACACACAGTAACTCACAACAATATATATTTACAGTTCGTGATTTATAAGGCCTGAAGAACAAAAAAAGAGGCAATAGGAGATATCGTGACAGTTTGAAAATATGTGTAACATTTTTTTTGTTAAACAGATACACTCTGAATATTGTTCTGTGTCCCATTTCACCCACATTTTAGTAAATTTGTCCATTTGTAAATGATATGAATATGTAATTTTTTCCATTTGATATATTCCATTTACAGTATCTATCCATTAGGTTATTGTGGGAGGTTCTGGGTGCGCCCATCATCTTGTAATATGTTTTCTAGCTGCCGTTACCATTAATCTAAATAGATGTTTGGATGTTTGGTGAGACAGCCCATCAAAAAGTCATCTTTTCCAGAATATGGGCTTTTTAAGAACGTGGGTGGGCAACCATCAGCACCACAGTCCATCACCCATATTGCCTGATTTTCAACTTCAAATATTAAAAAATCCTGTTTAAGCTGGCCACAAAAACGTTAGCAATGGGATTCATAATAATATCTATTTTAGTTCAGTAGTTACTCATGAAAATCACGTTTTGTGTCATGGCGGTTTTATGCTGATCCGGATTACTCCCAAAATCTAATCATTTGTTCCTTGTCCCAATCTGGACTTTTTCTGAATATTTCGTAGTAATCCGTCCATAAGGTTTTGAGTTATGTTGCAAACAGAGAAACAAACAAACAAACAGACGACAGCAATAACATAACCTCCTTTGTTGAGGTAATCATCACTTATGTAAAAAAAAATATTTAGTTTTCATCGACAGACTACCCCGATCCAGCTGTATCCTCACTTTGTCACTCCAGTAGAAATCCTGCCACTTTAAGGCCCCCACGTGGGTCCAGTGTGCTCTGACTGGTTTACAGGTGAACTCTGTGGCCATTGGTCAATTCAGGGCTGCCATGTTTTCAACAACTCTGCATTGATTCAAATGTTTCTGCTCGACTTTGCATTCTGAGCCAATGGGCTTAAACTGATGACAAAACAATGGTAGGATGTCACAGTGGTAGGTCTGTTAAAACAAGATGATGCAGTTTGGCTACAACTGTTCCATAAACACAGAGAAGTCTTTTTGTCTAGAGCATAGAAGTGCTCGGTCACACAGAGGAGACTTATAAAACACACTAGATAAAACTCAGAACTCATTTAAAAAGCAGAATATGGGCTTTTTTTCATAGTATTGCAGTTTGTACATACATACATACTTTCAGATGTCTGTTTGATGTTGATCAGCTTGGCTGTCCAACAATTTTCACAATCGCCACTCATCTTCAGTACAGCTAAACTTCACTACTCCAAAACAGAACAAGGATGTTTAAAACCAGAATAAAAAGGAAAAGCATTCAACAAAGAATAAAATTCCAAATAAAAATTCTGAACTGAAATGTAGAAATAGAACAGAATTAAAGGGTTAAATATATAATGTAAAATAATAATAAATACAATCAGCTAAAAGCCTGATTAAAAATAATATGTAATTTTTTCCATTTGATATATTCCATTTACAGTATCTATCCAACCATCAGCCTGGAGCCATATGCAGCGCTCTTCAAAAGCTCCTGAACTGCAGCCTGCCAGTCAACTTCAAATATTAAAAAATCTGTTTACACAAGAAACATATGACAAAAAGTATCATATATCACTAAAATAGCAATATATATCTAAGAATATACAGTTTTGTTTAACAGTTATTGTTTCTGTTTGGGTCATTGCAGTCAAATGATCTTAGAAAGTGTTGTGCAATACTTGTCTTTGGGGGTCTGATGTGGCCTCTAGTTGGTGAAATATGTATCATACAAAGCTCCTGAACTGGCCTGGGTGTTCTCTGTCAAATAAACTCAAAGAATCTCACTCATTTTCTAGTACAAAGAAAATTTCTGAGACACATTGAAACAGTCATGAACCACTCCTCTCTTCTGTTGAGGCTCTGACGCATCATGTTGGCTTAATTAGTAATTAAACTCCATTAATTTAAACGACCTGTTTCAATACGCGGCTAATCCGCCTGGTTTGTAATCTGATGAGAACATGATGATCCAGATTAAAAAACAGGCTGATTTTAATGCCTTTTCACCCTGATATTGTCCTAAATTTAAGAGTTGTCTGTCTGCGTATTAAATATGTATAACACAGTGTCAGGCGGCCCTCATTGTAAACAAACACTGCAGTCGAGGACACTGGATGCTTCAGATGCCAAACTGCGGCCTGAGTGGGCATTAAAGGAGGCTAAAGCATCGCTCTGCATGGAAAAAAGTAGGGACAGCAGATCAGAGGACTGAGGAAACACTATCTGTAACTGTATAAATACTCGAAAAATACTAGAGGTTAGTATAGTAAATGTGTAAATACATAAATAAATAAAAAAACATAACAATATAAAATAATAGTTAGATGAATAATGGAAACCGAGGAGGAGGCAGTGGTGGGACGGCTCTAGAAACCCAAGAACCTCCTCCTCTCTCTCTCTCTCCACAGAACCATTTATCATTCGCATATAGAGACGGTGAAGTACGCCGTCCTGTACACAATATAATGTAAAATAATAATAAATACAACCATTTATCATTCGCATATAGAGACGGTGAAGTACGCCGTCCTGTACACACTGTTCCCTATTTATTCCCTCTCTTATACAGGCGGACAGAAACCACAGCTGCTGCTCTATCACTCTGCGAGGTTTTTTTTTCACACGGCATAATGCCAATGAAAAGCATGTACATCCCCCCATTCGCCCGCCCTGTTCTGTTCCTCCAATGTTCCTTTAAGGCCGAGGACAGAAAACAAACCTTATATACTGTTTAATGTTCCTGTGGGGTTCATTGTTCTCCTGCTCAGTGGGTTCATCCAGCTATTGTTTCAGTACAGATATTAAAAACCATCAAGAAGATTCCTAAATGTTGAAATAAGCTTGATGGGTTACACCAAGACAGTTAAACGTGGGATTAGTAATACTGCAAATTTGTTATATTTACCCCAAACCTGTGATCTTAGTCTGCATCTTTTTTCATTTTTGGAGCAAGGTAGCTATATTAGAGGTGGTTTCTTGAGATAATTGTTGATTTAATTGAAGTAAATTTAGACTTTGGCACTGTCCCAGATGATGTAAATAAATAAGAACCAACTGAGCTCTCTCGTCACATCATATGTCTGCTTGTACATGCCTGTGATGCTAAGTGGCGTGTTAAATGACATGCTTAGACAGAAATATGACATCTGTGTGGATCCAGTAAAGTTCAAAGTGAGCAGCAGAGACTTTTTACTGTCAAAGTGTAAAAAGAGCAAATATTCAGACAGCATTCACATGTCTATCATGTTCAGACGTGCCCCTCTGCTTAGAAAAAGAATGGAAAAGATCAAAATGCTGTGTTGACTAAAAGGAAATCTCTAGACTGCAACATCTCAGAAGCTTTTAGTTGAGTTGTACATTTTTCCAGATCAATTACAACCCCTAAAGGAATAATCCCACTAACATTGGTGATCCTTGGATATTCACTTTGGCACTAGGTGACTTTTGTATGTTCAGAACTGCCGCATTCTTATATATTCTGGCTATTTTCTAGCATTGATTTAGCTTAAAGGAGACATATCATGCTTGTTTCTCCTTTCACTATGCCAGACTAGGATGCCTGTAAAGCATTTCTGCCCTTAGTACAAGTCATTTAGTTCCTTCATTGCCCCACAATTGCGTTCCCAAAATCCTCATTTTAGGCCACTATGAAGCTCTCGTTGAAACACTCGGATCTCAGGATGACCTATAGTTACCTTGCAACGTCACAGCCCTTTGTAGTCTGATTGGTCAGTTCTATCAGGGGTAGAGCCAGCCTGTCCTTCTTCTTCTACTGTATTTTCCAGCAGGCCCAAAGCAGCGAGCACGTATTGAGTCCCCCTACAGGCCAGAGCTGGTAATGAGGGAGTGTGAGCTAGGGACCTATATACCCCTGCTGGTGGATGTGTTCCTCAGTGACGGTTTTGTGGCTAACGGACATCACGGAGGAGGAAGTGTTTTATCAGATTACTCCAATAAAAAGAAAGGTACCTCGTGTCGTCTCGACGATTTAAATCTCGCGGACATCTCGCAATGACCTATTTTCAGAGGCATCAAATCTCGTTCTAGGATATCAGAAAAAATACAATATCTAATTTTTTGAAAATTAAGGGGGTGTAAGGTCTTGTTTTCAAATTTATTATATTATATGTAAGTATTAAATCATGCATCAGCATGATATGTCTCCTTTAAGAAGGTTGAACACAAAATACTCGCACGGCTAAAGCTAAATTTGTTAAATGTCCAGATTACTTCAGATTAAATGACATGTATCACCAAACTGGCTGTCAACTCTTGTTTAAAGTCAGGATACGGATAGAAAGCACCGTCTCAAAAACCCTGTTGTGCGCTGTGCTTGAGTGTTTACAACCCTTAGAGGAAGACACGTGCTAAATTTGATGATCCTTTTGTATTGATTTAAGGACTGGGCCACTTCTTTTTTGTAAATACTTATTCTTTAGGCAGACAATAGCTTAAATGATCATATTTTACTGATCTAACTTAACATATGTTAACATTAGAATGAACATGAAACCTGCTCATACAGTAAGTTTGACGCTGCTATGAACATGCTAGCTAGGTTAAATCGTATAAATGGTATTTCCTTAAGAAAAAAAAAACATAAAGTGGCACAATTTAGGTCATGGAAACAGAGTTTGTCCAAACAGTACCATCTCAAAACTGAATGCTGAATTGTTGTCAGATTTTGCAGAAATTTTTATCACTCCAAGTTGAACACAACCGCTAAATTTGATGATATTTTGACCTAAACTTTAGTGGCGGGTACGTTTTTTTCCATTTGACCATAGTTTTTTAAAGAAAATGGCAGCTAAATTAATATTTTGGTTACATGTTGCAATATGTGTGACAAAACATAATTATTCAAATCACAATAAGATATTTGCTAATACAGAGGCGTTGTTGCTAAAGACATGTTAGCAATGCTGTTAGCTTAAAGCATATTCATGCTAATGCTATTAGGAACTAAGAAAATATCATCCCAACTACTCTGTTAAGTTGCAGTCAGATTTTAGAGAAGCATTTATAACCCTGGTAGGTTGAATATTACAAAATGTGATGATTCTCGAACATTCACAGCAATCTTTTTGACATCTTTTATTGACTTGCTCATATTTTTTTTCCAAACTTCTTTGACTTTTTTCCTCTTTAAGCAACTAACACAGACCGAGGCTCCCTTTCGTAGATATTTTAATGTGACAAAAACACGTGCACAAGACTCAGAATGACCCATTATCCTCCTCTAAAAATGCCAAAAATGTACTTTAAATAGAGGAAAACAACCTGCCACACTACCGGCTACAAAAATAATGACAAAGGAGCCGCCGCTTTTTATGGCTGTTCCTCTTCGTCGGCTCTTTAAAAAGCACTCCAGACCGAGATAAACACATCATGCAAACAAACCCGGCAGCCTTTCTCAACCCCTGCTTGTGAAGAGGCTGCTTGTTTACCACTGAGAGCCATACACCAGGTGTGTGTGTGGGTGTTTAGACGCCAATATTTGCCTTTTTTCCTGCTGCTGTGTGTGTGTGTGTGTTTTTTTTTTTTTTACAAGGAACGTCAGCGGTCTGGGTGACAGCAGGCCACATGACGAAGAAAACCCTGGCAGTGAGGCTAGTTTTGGCTTTGTCATATTTGAATATTCAGGTTAAAAATGCTGAGGTGTTCCAGCATGTCAGTCATTTGGCTCCAACAATAAGAAATAATCCTTCAAAACATATTGCATTACAAGCTTCACTGAGATGTCTTTGTCTTCTTATTTGGGTGCCTTTGTGGTTAACAGCAGCAGTTAATGTCACGTTAACTCTGACACACCAGGCTGTTAAAGTGACACATAGCTTACGGCGACAGAACATTGGGTGAAAACCTGCCTGAAAAGCAGCATTTTCCTCTTTGAGAGCACTCGAAACGCACAGGTTTTAACACGCTGTGCCCACACTCTGCTGTATCGTGACTGCGTTTGAAAGGCCGACCCTCCTCTGCTTTTGTTCGCCGTCTCTCGGAGCGGCCGCTCGTGTGCTTCTTTATCAGCCTGAGATGGTGTGAGCGGTGCCAAGCTTTGATTCCCACATTTCTAACGTTACAAATACAGTAATAAGATCTTGTTTGGGAACATTTTGAAGACAGGAGAGGAGTGGTTTTATGAATTGCTGTGAAAGCTCAGAGTCTTTTAAAGGTTTTTCGAGGCATTAAATCAACAGTGACAATGACAGTGACAGCCAGAGGGGAACCGTTAAAGAGTGCGTCGATGAAAGATAACTATTCCAGCTATTCCAGCGCTGATTGAAGCGAACACAGAGGTGTCATTTAAAAAAGTCAAGGTGGTCTAATCAGATATCAGGGAATAGTTTACCAAGAGAATAGGAGATTTGTTCTGTTGACAGCTACTTGAAGTTGGATTATAATATATGTTAAAGAAATTGGAGTATCCTTCAACAGAATGTAAAGTTGTCTCGCTGTGATCAGTTAAATTTAACATTTGCAAGAAAAAACATGAAATATTTGAATTGTTTTCACTGTTGAGCAGCATGGATGCCTTTGTCTTTTCAGGCTAATATCTCAAAAAGGCCTGATCGAAATACAAACTTTAAGATGAGTTTTATAGCATCAAAATAGGTTATCTATAAATGCTATTCCTTAGCTTCGGTCGGACAGGGCTGGACTGGCCTGGATACTCAACTTTGGGAACAAGACATTTAAAACTAGAGCAAATTTATATTATTTGGACACGTCTTAGAGCACCAGGCTGTAAGTAGTGATACATAGCCGGCTACAAAACTACGATAATAAGTTTTCCAAAAATTGCTTGTTGACACACATCAAAAACTATCGCTACGTAACTAGAAAGAGATACATTACCTCATCGCTTTGCATCCTGTAAGTTGTTGAAAAAAGAAGTTGTAAAGCAATGCAGAGTTCTGATGAAGGTCAGAACTGCATTCATTAGCATCACAACAAACACACACTTTGGCTTGGGTCACGTCTTTACGACAGTGGCCACACGTGCTCATGGGTAGCAGAGTCTTTATGTCGCCGGAAATAGATTCTTCTATAGCACTTTTAAGTCTACTCAGACATTAGGATAAATCACTTTATTTTGGGGTGAAATGTCAAGGTGGTGGGGCCTCATGTTCATCCCTTGCTTGTATAACAATATCTTGAGTACTTTGTATTTTGGAGATCTTAGGTCAAAGTGCTACATCTTGTTGAAGGACTGCCTCAAGCTAAGCACTTCTGCTCATCCTAGCTTAAAGATGAAGAGATTTTTTAGCTCAAAGGTTAAGGTGTTTGTCGTCATGTTCATCTCTTGCTGTTGAGTGCAACATGTCAAAACATTTTAAGGACCTTTCTTCTTCAAAAATGTCTGTGATAACACAGTACAGGCTGATTTAGTGGGACTTATATCAAGGTCACTGGGTCTCAGGTTCATCCCATGCTTAATAAAGTAATATCTCCTGTATACTTTTGGTCATTGGCTTCATACCTAACACAAATGTCTTTCAGACAAGGATGAACATATTCGAATTTAAAGGTCATTTGTATACTGCCAAGGTCATTTGGTGTTATGTGTTTCTCTTGTTTGAGAGTGTAATATCACAGAAATGTTTCGAAGGGTTTTCTTGTAATGTGGCATAAACGTCCACTCTGACTCAGGATGGACTGTTTAGACTTTAGAGGCCATAGATCGTAGTTGAAGGTCATCAGGCCTCATATTTATCAACAGCTTTTGCACACAAACTTTAAGAATGATTGAAGGGATTTTCCTTTAACTTTGCAAAGACGTCCAGTCACAGTTAAGGATGAAATTATTAGAATTTGATGATCTCCAGAGGTCAAGGTCAAGTCTCATGTTCATCCGTCACTTGTGACTGTCATATTCTAAAAAAACTTGCAGGGATTTTACTTTAACTTTGTAAAAATGTCCTTTTATACCCAAGGATAAGTTAAACATAATACAGAGCTCATAGGTCATTGCCATTGACTCCTTAGTTCATCACTTACTAATGAACAAAATACTTAAAACGGCTTTGCCCAAATGTCCACTTTAACTAGAGGATGAACAATTTTGTCATGAAGGTCATTGGTCTTGGGTAAAGGCTGCTGGGTCCAATGCTTATTCCTTAATTTAAAAACATAGGTGCTTTTTTTATTGATTTTCATCAAACCTCACACATTTTACACTCTTATCCGAAGATGTTCTGGTTAGATTTTGGATCTAAATGGTTAAAGGCCGAAGTAATTGAGCCTCATGTTCATCATGATCATAAAAATCACATTTGTAGATTTCATGATGCAATATCCACACAAAGTTAACAAATATCTGATTGTATTTGGATGATCAAAGGTGGAAGATTAAGCTTTTTGGGCCTCATGTTCATCCCTCATTTGAGAGAGTGAAATACCAGGAAGGCTTCTGGAGACTTTAACCAAAGTTTGCTCTGATGCAAACTCAAAGATGAACTGATCATATTTTGAGAGCAAAATGCAAATCCCAAACTCAATGAGCCTCATGTTCATCCCTTGCTAGTGAAAACAGTATTTCTTACTGTATGTTAACTGATGTTTTTGTTTCTCATTTAGCCATACCAGTTAGATTAAAACTCATGATATGACACAGAAAATGCATTGAACTGATGATAATAATAAGTACATTATGGTTTTGATTAAATTTGTGGCATGAAATTTGAATCAGGCATAACCAGAGGAAAAATTTGCTTTAATGTAGTTTTAAGAAAAGCTTAATTTGGGTACGATATGTTCTTAAATGTAGCTTTTCTGTGAAAACTAGAGCTGGGCAAAAAAATCTTTCAATCATTTTTTTTCTTGCCTTAGTCCAATTGCAAGTATTTACAATTTTTGAAAAAAATACAATTTTCATGATGGTCGGCCTTGTAGGGTTTGCACAAGCACCTTTATAGGCTTGTATTTGTTATTTAAGTAAATTAAATATTGATCAAAGAGTTTCATGCTAATACTGTAAAAATACCTCAGCCTTTTAGTGTTTACGTAGACAAACCTGCCTACGTTTATACTACATAATCAACCTTCTATGACCCAAACTTTGACTTTAAGAGGGAAACATTTTATAAAGGCAAAACTTGATTTGTTTCATTTTTATGTCACTGGGAGTTTTGTTTCTTTTAGGGAGGGAAAAATCGATTAAAATCGTAAATGGAGTGTTGTAGAAAAAATTCGGGGATTTTATTTCTAGGCCATATTTCCCAGCCCTAGTGAAAACTAAACAATTTATCAGTAAGTTAAACATCTGTAAAATAGCTGTTTAAATTCTTAAAACAAGTATTTAGACAGACTTTATTTGCTCATTTTCATAAAGCAAAAGAAGCTTTTAAAAATGCAAAAGCTGACAGTTTAGTGGAAAATTGAACTGCAGTTTTTTTTACACCTTATTTCATCACCACTCTGTAAGACATGTGGACATCTATATGACTATTTCTAAAAAAAGGCGATGCCCAGAGGGTGAAACATTATGTTCTGTTGCACAAGAAGAAAAAAACAGCTGTTTCACCCAAAAGTCAACACTCACATGATGTTATGACCCGTAATCTACATCTAAACTTACACTTAATGATAGTATCTTATCCCACAGTCCCGTATAACTGCAGCCGCATATTAAATGCAGCTCAGTCAGCACCTGTTCTAATAGAAGAGTACACGCGAGGACACTGTGTACTACTGTCTGACCACACTGAGAAATACTTAAAACAATGTAAAGAATGAAATATGGGCCTCTATGGGCGGACACTGTGCTGCTGTATGTATATATGTGGATGTGAGGGGGGCGTACGTGCTGCTCGGATGTATCCTACATGTACAGACTGTGCTGGAACACCCTGTACTTCTCAAAGACTAAAACCCCTCAGTGAAAAGAGAGGAGGGGGAGGCGGGGAGGGGGGATTCACTACGCTGCATCGCCCAGAGTGGTGCTGACCTAAATATCAACCCGGCATATGCGTGTGTGTCCATTATATCTTTGTTTCAGTGAGCAAAGTATGATTCAGAAGAGAGGAAATGTGAGGAAAGTCTGCCTCTGTTCTTTGTCTTTTTCTGTTATCTGCCTTTTTTTATTGGTGGTGTTAGAAGACGCATCTGTAAATACATCCATACAGCACATAAACCCATGTATTAGTTTTCAAGGTCTGGCATTAAAAGGCAAAGGAGGAGAGTTTTGTTCATATATATATAATTATATATTTCATTTTAAGGGATATTCAAATAAGTCCCAGTAATAAGAGACAAATCAAAGCAAAGGAAACAGTCACAAGAACGCAGTCAAATGACAGGAATTGAGGTAACAATGACAAAATAAAGAGTAAAACTAGAAAGATTGAACTGGATTCAGATCACCATCAAAATCTAATTATTTCTTTCCTGGACCTGCTCTGAAAATGTCACCAAAATGTGTTGAGATTTTGTGATTTATCAGGAAAAATGTGGAAAACTGCCCAAGAAATCCTTTAGAAAATTCTCAAACGTGTGTCACCACAATAATCTCGTCTTTTCTTTCCTGCGCCATGACCAATATCTGCACAAAATTAGACATACGTGCTAACAGAAGGAAAAATATAGCTCCACAACAAAGGTAATTGCAAGTAAAAAAAATAAAAATCAGAAGAATAAAGTCCCAAGAACCGGAAAAAAAGTCAAAATGACAATTATAATCGTGAAGATAACTTCCAAATGTGAACAGAATAAAGTCAAATTATGAATAATTGTAATCCTAATGCTTTATAAATATGAAAAAGGTTAGACTATTTAATAATAAAGCTCAAACACAATTTCAAGACAAAAATATAAGTAATTAAATGCGTAATATTACATTACAGGTGTCACTACACTGTTTTTTATTAATTCATTTTTTACAAACAGAAGTGAAGGGAATATACATACATAAATCTCATACCTCATAACTCATGCTTCCCAAATATAACAAAAAACACATCATACAAAATCACAACATTACACTGACACACAACAAAAACAGCTAATACAGTCAGACCCCACTGTTATTCAGGTCTCTTGATTGTAGTTTAGTGTAAACTAGGCATAAACGAGGTGAAATGGTAACAGTTACATGTAAGCACTGATATTAATTTGATAATAAACTCCCCAAAATATGGCAGTAAGTCACGTGTAGTCATACTACACTGTTTTTGGCTTACAGTTGGTGCATGATGCTAAAAATGCTCTCCTTGTGTTCTTGCTTTATTCTGTCGTAACCAGCTCCTGGTAAAGAAAATTGTATTTCAGGGTCTGTAAATGTTTTTGTGAAGCGCAGATGAATCAAACAGAAGATGTGCCCTACCCCCCTCTCCAATTGTCCAACAGGATAAACATATGTTCAAACTCTGCTCTTCAGAAGTAAAATGAAGCTTCAAACAATGAAACTGTAGGACTCTGTGGTCGGTGAGGTTAACTCACAAACTGTTCAAACAATGGAAGCTGAAGGTTTTGTCATAAATGTCTAAATTCTGTGTGGGTGGCACAGATGTCCAACCTGATGTTTTTTAAACTGTAAGAAAAGTTGGACTACAGTGAAGTCTGTGCGATCAGCCGGCTGTACTTCTAACCTATGAAACATCCTGCCCTCTGATTGGCTCCTGCATGAATACCTTCATATGAGTGATGTCACCTGTCATCATGTTGCATAAACATATACGAATAGTTAAAGGTTGCATCAGACGGCTTATGTCTGCATCCACTGTGCTAGCTTGTGCGTCCCTGCTTTGTGTCACTGCACCTTCAGAGGCATAAACAGAGTGGATCTCCTCTCTAATGTGTTTGTGCTCCTCTCTTTCTCTTCTTCTCCCTCCGCCTGCCTTCTCCTGTGGCTGATGGAGCTCCACGTGCCGCTGCGCAGCCCGGAGCAGGTCTGAAAACGTGCCAGCAACCGACACATTTTTGGGAGGGAGGAATTTAAAGGTACACATCGAGTATTTTGGAGAAGGCCATCTTATCTCCTCTGTGAAGTCAGGAGAGACTTTCAAGTGCGCCTTTAAATGATCCTCTTCGTTATTTGGCTGCTTACATGCAACAAATAGTTCACATGAAGATGAAAGAGGAAAATATTTAGAAGTGCTGCACTGGAACTCTAAAGATTTACAGTCAGCGCCTGGAGACGGTTCATGTTCGGTGTGTTCACAGGAAGAGCCAATTTGTCTGTCCTACAAATTGATGTTGTGTCTCTGACGGCTGCCAAGGTGTGCAGATGTGACAGTTTCTAAGATGTTGGAGGTTTCCACCTCTAAAGCATTTACAGCACAAGGTAGCAATCACGTTTTCATTTGTAAAACTGCAGCAGTGCACACAGCTCTGAAGAAAATATCAGAAATGGCCTTTATATACAGCCTGACACGGGTGTTAATGCAAAACAGGACAAATAACTGAAGCATTGAACATGAGATACGTCTTCATCAAATCTGAAGTGCCAACCTTCAATGAAAGAAGAATTTCGTACTTCTGATCAGATAACTCTCTCCTGTCAGTGGTGGCTAGCATATCATTGTTAACAAGTCTACAAAACCTAGTCTACAAAACCATTTGTTAGCCTGATGCTAAGACATAATGGGAATCCTCATTAACAGGTTCATTGTGTTAGCATTAAGGTAACTTTCTGAGGCCCCATCCACACGAAGCCAAACCGAGGTCTAAACGCATACGGTTTTTGCTGAATCTGCGTATCATCCATACAAAGACGGCGTTTTTGGGGTCTGTAAACGACCATTTATGAAACCAGGTTCCAGAGTGGAAAGATTTTGAAATGCCGTATACGCAGCTCCGTGATTACTGGCTCTCCGCAAGTTTTCAGATACGCTTACTTCATAGTTTCATATCTTCACTGACACGCATGCGCCACACGCGGCAACGTCAATGGCGGCGTACATGAAGCTTATGTGCTGATGCAGCTAGTGACCCTACTATCCCTGTTGCAGCAAAATCTCTCTCTTCTCAATCACCACTGAGTTAAACAAACAATTATCAAGGACACATTACGGCACTTTGTGATCACTTTATCAAAATCTCTGTTTACAACTTTTGCCGCAAGTGCGCATGCCTGCTGTTTTTTCGTCTGTTTCCGCTTGTTTCCGTCATATCGTTACAGCGGCCTAGAGGTCTGGCATGTGTTTTACAGCGTTTTGATGCGTATCGAGTGCATTCATATAGACGCACACAATTTCTGAGACGCCTTCGTCTTTATGACGATCGTTTTGGAAACTGTTAAGCGTTTTGTCTTCATGTGGATGGGGCCTAAGACTAAGGGTGAATCCCAGTTCGTCCCCTTAGCCCTTCTTACCCCTTCCCCTTAACCCTCTCTTTTTTTGGACCAAGGGGAAGGGGTGAAACACACAGCTGAGAAACGAGACGCCACTCGATTCCCACTACGTCATCACCCAGAGCCGCTCGCTGGCTGTGACGTAAGCAGATGTTACGATAACCGTAGCCACGGCTGTGAAAGCTAGCTTGTTATAATGAGAAATTTTTAAATGCGACCAACAGCTAAAAACATGATTAGTATTTACTTGACGATTTGATAATGACTTATAATTAAGCACTTCCTACGGTCTCCTCTCTGCTTCATGTCTGCGGGTGTGATGCATTATGGGAAATTCTCTTACCCCTTCGTTTCAAGTGAGGTCACGCTACAGCAGTTTCAATCTGCGTCTCTGTCTGAACGTTAATCAACTTTGAATACACAAAGTAAAAACTTTGCGTTTTAGGTCACAGTGTCTCCGTGTAAACAGGGCTTAAAGAGGTGTTACATTTACATAATGAGAGGAGGAAGAGTGAATTACATCACGTCCCAACTAGACGCGTTCCAGTAACCAGCTGGTTAAGTCTGGGTAGCTAAAGGACGTTGTGCGTTGTCAGTGACATTATCTAATATGTGACTATCTCGGATCAGAGATGAACTGAAACACACTACAGGTGTGACTTGGAGATGCTGCTGACCTCTGAATGGTCGGAGTATCATCACTGTCAAGAACTGCAGTTTTTGCCACTGTTAGCTAATTAGCATTAGCAAAATGGATTCAGCCTTCACACAACCTGCTGTAGAAAACTGAAACTGATAAAACCTTTTTTTCAAAACCTTAAATGAGTGAAATGTCCGCACCCTGTTGGCAGTTTCAACTTATTGAAATCTCATCTTTTCTTTCCTGCTCTATGACCAACATCTGCTCAAAATTAGACAAACTTGCTAACAGAAAGCAAACAGTCACATGGATTAAGTCAGAAAGACAAGAACGCAGTCAAATGACAGGAATTGAGTTACAATGACATAATAATAAAAAACAGGAAGAAACAAGTCAAAATGACAAAATTTATGGAACCCCATCTGGATTCAGATCACCATCAAAATCATCATCTTGTACTGAAACCAACATGCCCTGAAAATCTCACTAAAATTTCCTGAGAACTTTCTGATTTTTCAGGAAAAATGTGGAAAACTGCCCAAGAAATCCCTATAAATTCTCAAACCTGTGTCACCACAAAAATCTGGTCTCTCTTGAATCATGGTTCTTTCTTGCGCCATGACCGAAATCTGCACAAAATTAGACAAACTTGTAAACAGAAAGACAAATATAGCTCCATGACAACGGTAATTACAAGTGAAAAGTCAAAATCGGAAGAATAAAGTCAGAAGAATAAGAAAAAAAGGTCAAAGTGACAGTTATAATCAAAAAGATAGTCAAAATGTGAACAGAAATAAAGTCAAATTATCAATTATTGTAATCCAAATGCAATTTAAATGTCAAAAACAATGTTAGAATATTAAATAATAAGGTTCAAACACAATTACAAGACAAAAATAGGATGATTTAAATGCATAATACTCCATTACAGGTGTTACTACATTGATTTTTTGACATACAGTTGCAAGATCAGCTTTGTTTTTATGCAATCTCCATAACTGAATTGGTTATTTTTTGGACTTGTTGGTTTTGCGACTTATAATAAGTACAATTAAATATTTTAACCATTAATCCGAAAAGTCAATATTCTTACATTCGAGTTTTGCAGTTTTATAACAATAATAATGCTATATATGTCAAAATGCAAGTTTAAGTTAATGCCATTCCTCCGTTTTTTATTATACTTGTTTTGTTATTGCTTAAAAAAATATGACTGCCCGTCCCTTAAATGAACAAAATTCAGCTGAGTTTAAGGTTTGACAATGAAGGAACTAATGTCATAAAGAGGCAGATATGAGGAGTATAAAACCTAATGATAAAGATGCAGCATGCAAGTCATTGTAATTACATAAGCTTGTGACTTTGCACAGAAAAGCAGAAACTGCGTGTTTGTTGTTTTGTCCTGTTTTGAAGTAGATAGTGGAAATGAGAGCGAGGTGTGGAGTGAAGGACGGCACGCTCGGGGAAGAAAGAGACAGCGGCTTATTTCTCTTCCTGTGTCAAAAAAAGGAAGCAAACAGGAAACACAGCAGTGATAGAGGCTGACCTCAGACTGCATGTGTGTGTTTATGTTCAAGAGTGTGCGTGCTTGGACAGTATGTACCAGACTAACACTGACGGAGGTTTCAAGGTCGTGGGACACAATGTGGACGTATAGATGAAGTAGAAATGAAAGTTATTTCTTTTTGCATGGTTCAACGACACTGAAATTTAGCTTAAAAGACAAGAGAGGATCCTGGAGCAGAGGCGCCACAGTTTGTTTTACCCTGCTGTGTTAAATTATTTGTACACGGAGCACACCCACGTTAAACTCCTACAAACAAAAGGTCAGATTTGTGAGTTTCTGTGAACAGGAGACGGCAGATGTCGACCACACGAAACCTTTAGTTGCTTATTTACTCAAAGCATCAAACATCTGGGCTGATCCAGAGTGGAGTCTAAACGGCTTTAGCTAGATTTGTGCTCCTCTTTCGCTCCGAGGCCTCGAGATTTTTCCACCATTTGGCGAACACCTGCTCAAACGAGCCGTGTCGTGTCTTCCTCCCGAATCAGAAGCTATTTTTGAGTCAGCAGCGGTTTTTGGGTCACATTACTGTCACACAAGGGCGAGACTTCTCCTTCCTCCGCTCTGAAGTTCAAATGCTGAGTGGATTTGTCCGCGCTCAAGAAGGAAGGACGTATTAAATGCCCGCGCTGGCATTGTGACAGCCGCTGCGATTGTTGCAGATCAGCACTCTGGCAGGGAACACGGCGTCTCTCCGGCTTCATGAAACAGTGGACGTCAGTCTGCGAAGGGGTGGAAATCAATTAAATCGATGCTGCGAGGCAATTATCCTCCCGCTGTCTCGTGGAGAAGGCTGCATTTATAATTGTAGCAGCTTAACTGATTTGAAATTCCTTGAAATTTTGGAAGACAGGGATTTTAATTGACCTTGAGCGTGCTTATCAATTCCAACCAGGCATCAGTCATTTAACCCGAGATTCTATCAGCCGTAGCGAGGCAGCTAATTAAGCTCATTTAGACAAAGACTGGCTCCAGAGTCACGTCTTCAGTTTACATTTTTATGCAGTCAAATTCATTCTCTCAATCATATTTCACAAAATGGTATTAGGGATTTTCTTCAAGGTCGACAGGCCTCATGTTCATCCCTCGTTTTTTGCAAGATGTCAAAAACATCTAATGGAATTTTCTCAAACTTTAAATTGATGTCCGCTCAGTTTAGGGATTAAATGATTCGATTTTGAAGGTCATTGCATGAGGTCAAATGGCCTCATGATCATCCCTTTGCTTTTCAATGCAACCCTTGAGTGCATGGTAGACTCGTGGAGGATCTGATTAGATTTTGGAGTTCATAGCTCAAGGTCATTATGTCTTACCTTTAATTTTTGTTCATTATTTTAAGGGAAAATGGCTGGATTTTTAAAGGAGACATATCATGCTTGTTTCTCCTTTTCACTATGCCAGACTAGGATGCCTGTAAAGCATTTCTGCCCTCAGTACAAGTCATTTAGTTCCTTCATTGCCCCACAATAGGTTCTCAAAATCCTCATTTTAGGCCATTATCATGCTCTCGTTGAAACACGAGGTTTCCAGGCTGCCCTAAAGTTACCTCACAACGTCACAGCCCTTTGTGCTCTGATTGGTCAGTTCTGTCAGAGCTGCCGAGAGGGCTGAGCCAGCCTGTCCTTCTTCTTCTACTGTATTTTCCGGCAGGCTCAAAGCAGCGACCGCGTATTGAGTCCCCCTACAGGCCAGAGCTGGTAATGAGTGAGTGTGAGCTAGGGAGCTATATACTGCTGCTTGGTGGATGTGTTCCTCGGTGACGGTTTTGTGGCTAACGGACATCACAGAGGAGGAAGTGTTTTATCAGATTACTCCAATAAAAAGAAAGGTATGACGATTTAAATCTCGCGGACATCTCGCAATGACCTATTTTCAGAGGCATCAAATCTCGTTCTAGGATATCAGAAAGAATACAATATCTCTTTTTTTGAAAATTAAGGGTGTGTAAGGTCTTGTTTTCAAATTTATTATATTATATGTAAGTATTAAATCATGCATCAGCATGATATGTCTCCTTTAAAGTCACTGTTCAAGGTCGACAGGTTCCATGTTCATCCTTTGCTTCTGAGTGCAAGATGTCAAAAACATCTACTGGTGTTTTCTTGAACTTTAAATGGATGTACACTCAATTTAAGGATTAAATGATTTGATTTCGGAGGTCACTGCATGGATTCAAAGGGCCACATGATCATCCAATACTTGCGATGCAGCCTCTAAATGCATGGTACAGGTGCATCTCAAAAGTCTTGTGAGGGACTTTCTTCAAATTTGGCACATATGTTCACTCTGACTTGAACATGATGCTATTAGTTTTAAAGACAAAGGTCAAGGTTGTAATGTCATTCTTTATCTCTAGCTTGTGGGTGAAAAATTTCAAGAATGTTTAATGGGATTTTCTTTGAACATTAAATTTAAATCTAAGATTTAAGGAGAAAATGTCTAATTTGGAGGTCATAACTCAAGGTCATTATGCCTTATCTTTAACCTTGTTTTTTTTTGTCCTTGTCAGCATTATCTTTACAGCTGAGCACTGTGTCTGGTGGCAGCGTTGGAAAGACAAATGCATTTTTTTTCTAGCAGTGACAGATATGTGAATATGATTCACTGCTATAGTGACCATCACCAGCCCTCCCTGTAGGCTACTCCATCAAATCAAACTTTATTTAACCCCTGATGTGAGCTGAAGGGGAGGGCCGTGCCACACCACAGTGTGAAAGAAGGGGAAACAGTGACAGACAGGACAAGACAAGACAACTGGGAGAAGGACAAACAGGTATTGGTATCTTTAACCTTGTTTATTGTTAAAGGGGAAAATGGCTGGATTTTAAAAGTCACGGTTCAAGGTCAATAGGCCCCATGTTCATCCCTTACTTTTGAGTGCAAGATGTCAAAAACATCTAATGGAATTTTCTTGAACTTTAAATGGATGTACACTCAGTTTAAGGATTAAATGACTTGATTTTGGAGGTCGTTGCATGAAGTCAAAGGGCCTCATGATCATCCCTTGCTGTCCAATGCAGCCTCTGAGTGCTGGTAGACGTGAAGATCTGATGAGATTTTGGGGGTCATGAGACTTGATCAGTTAAATACATGATATTTCAAAAGCCTTGTGAGGGATTTTCTTCAAATCTTGCTGAAGTGTCGACTTGAACTTGATCACTTTGACATCCTGACCCGTGATCTAAAGAATCCTTTTAGTCCTGTGTTCACACTTTATCCATGAGCACCTTAGCTGAAGGTCACTCTGAATGATTTTCTCAAAGTGTTGCTTGAATGTTGACTGACTCAAAGATACATGGACAACATCTTGGAGGTCCAAGGACAAAGTCAGTAACTTCACCTAAATCAGAGAAGAAGTAATATTTATATCGACCAGGCTGTGCTTCTAGTTAAGTCATGCTTTACCTCAGGAGACCCCCGCCCCCTCCCTCCTGTCCAACAAATGGTCTCCTGCTGTTGTCTTTTTTTCTTCCATCTGGGGTAGCCTAGAAAGCCTTCACACTATGAGAGACACTTTGAGGATTTGAGGGGCGGCCTGTCAGACTATTTAAAGGACAGTAAAAGAGAAAAGCTCTATCACAGAAGAGACAAAGTGCAATGTAGGTCAGACACGGAGGTGACGTAGAAGAGCTGTGGTCAGACTTTGGTTAAGATATGTTTTTGAGGGCTGCGCTGGTGTTTGTCTCAAGGGCAGACTGTCTTTAAATGAGTCTGGTTTCTTTTTTATGATGTCACAGGCGAGTCAAACTTTTCTCTGTCACTATATTAGAAACTGATGCACGTGTGACCCACAAAGTGAAAAGTCCTTCAAGTGTCTCATGAATAAAGTAGAACAGTCTGTGCCATAAACAACCTGATTAGGAGGAAAGCTCTTTACGTGGACGTGGCGTTGTTGGGCTTGTTGTTGTCTCTCCTGCTGTGTCAGCTCAACAATGGTGTAATGACTGTCTGGCTGCATTTAGAGGACGCACACACGCACACTCGTATATTAACTCTGACAGACTCGAATTCAGCGTATGGTAGCCAAAACAAACAAAGGATTACAGCGTGGAGCACTGAAGGAGAAGTTTCGTTTGAGGCAGTGTTATAAGTTCAGCTTTCATTGGAACGTTTGTTTCTCACGCCACATTAAATTTGGTTTATTTATGCAGTTTTACAGCAATTTTGAGTTCAAATAGCTTTGAAAATTAAGCCAGGCAGCCCTGACCAGACACATTTTGTTTTTTATTGTCCATTTGCTGATGTGTTAGGGTCTTTTTGTCTTCCTAATTTCTACTGATGGATTTTCTTCAGCTTTGGCACAAATGTCCACTCTGACTCCAGGATTAGGTGATTATATTTTGGGAGCTATGAGTCAAAAGTCAGGGTAGCTGAGCCTCATGTTCTACCACAGCTTTTGAACTCTACGGCTCAAGAGACCTTTCTGTGACTTTGCAGAGTTGTCCACTTTGAAGGATGAGCTAAATATGAATTTATTGATCAGAAGACAGGGCCTCATGTTCATCCCCGGCTTGTATTTTGATATCTTAAGAGTATTGTTGCACAAATGTGAATGCTTATAATTTGGGTCAAAAGTTAAAGATGCTATGAGGAGTTTCTAAGTAATTGCAAAAAAGTCTCAGTTTTAGATATATGCCTGATCGAAATACACACTTTAAGATGAGTTTTATAGCATCAACATAGGTTATCTATAACTGCTATTCCTTAGCTTCGCTGTCAGGTCGGACAGGGCTGGACTGGCCTGGATGCTCAACTTCGGGAACAAGACAATTAAAACTAGAACAAATTTATATTATTCGGACACGTCTTAGAGCACCGGGCTGTAAGTAGTGATATATAGCCGGCTACAAAACTACGATCTAAGTTTTCCAAAAATTGCTTGTTGTCACACATCAAAAACTACCGCTACGTAACTAGGAAGAGATACATTACCTCGTCGCTTTGCATCCTGTAAGTTGCATTCATTAGCATCACAACAAAAGCATGCTTTGGTTTGGGTCACGTTTTTACGACAGTCGCCGTGCGTGCTCATGGGTAGCAGAGTCTTTATGTCGCCGGAAACAGATTCTCCTCATAGAACCTTTAAGGTCAGTCTTTCTCTTGCTCTTCCGCTGCTTCAGTACTTTGGTTAATGTTTCAAAGCCAAGGTCAAGGTTCGTGAGCCTCATGTTCATCATTACTTGTGAATGTAATATCTCAAGACTCTATTAGGGATTTTCTTTCAACTTTAAACAAATATCCAAATAATTTGGAGGTCAAAAGCTAAGGTTAATGAGCCTTATGTCCATCACATGCTAGTAAACACAGTAGGGCTGAACGATATGGACAAAATTTCATATCTCGATATTCATGCCACATATCTTAATATCGATACAATATGATGTGACTATGAGTTTGGTGAAAACCAAGAGATGCATTCAAGGGAGAGCCTAAAAATGAAATTTATAGTGACATTGTTTATGTTCATATCTCGATATAGATACCATAACGATTTATCTTTCAGCCCTAAAACAAAGTAGCCTTTGCACTACGATCAACACTGACTCAAGAATAAACTTCTTAAAAGGTCTGCAGGATTTTCCTTAAAAACTAAAATATCAACTTTTTCAGGAAAAATCCTGCTCAGTTGTCTCCTGTGGGTCTCTATTGGTGTGTGATGGTGTCTTTGTTTACCTCACCCCCCCCCCTCAGTCTGAATTTTGATGTTTGGTTGTCTCTGGACGAATTTGGGTGGAGAGTAGCCCAGCCAATCACAGCACCTCCAGTGTGCAAGTGACTTTGAGTGTTATAAAGTGCACTAACAGAGCGCTACACGGACCAGTGTTCTGTTGGAACGTGCTACCTGTAAATTTTATTAATGAACATTTTTACAAATGTAAATATGCCAGATTATAGCTTTGGGCTACTTTCCATCTGCAGACCCCCCGGCAGGTTGATGGTAACAAACACATACAAGACACCATGCAGACTAAATACAGTAGGGCAAACCCAAGGACAGTGGACAAGCAAAAAAGAAACTGAAACATATATATTGCACATCTTCCCATCACACAGAGTCCATCAAACATTTAGCAAATGCAGCTCATATTGCACCAACCATTATTGCACTAAATGTTATTGCACAGATTTATATTACACAGACACAGTTTATATTGCACAAATCCCTATTGCACCAACATGAGCAACTTATAGGCCACACATGCTCACATGACTGCGTTTCTCTCAGCCACAGTTTAAGCTGTTTCTTAAAAGATTGCAGACTTGGACAGTCCCTCACTGACAAAGGAAGACTGCTCCAAATCTTTGCACCCTGGACTGACAAAGGATGAGCTACCGAGCATTTTATTAGACAGAACCCCAGCAAAGATGGCAGCAGGACAGGGAAGAAAAGAAGATACAATCAGACGAAGCAAAACGCCAAGCGGACAAAGCTCGGTCTAAAACCAGAGTGAGCCTCGGGTTGGCTTTCACCTGTTTCTAAGCGATGAAGGACGGTCTCAGGATGAAGAGCGATGCAAAGTTAGCCGTAATGCTGTATGGACACAGGCTGCCAAATTATGGTTTTTCCATTTTAACATAAGTGTTAATCCCAGGTAGCTTGCAGTTTAGGTACAAGCAGTTTACGAACATTCTAAAATGTCGGAGAGGGTGGGCACCCTCATCAGGTCAAGAGGAGTTCAGGGGGAGGGGCCTCGTTTGAATGTTGTGTTTACAAACAGTAATCAAAATTCCTGCAGACCCTACCTTTAAAAGGTGTAGTCAGCGATCTTCTAATCTTCTACTCTAATGCACTATTTGTCAAAATCACCATATTTCTCCTCTCCATCCACAAGATGTCACCACTGACAGCATGTTGAAAAAAAAGTCTGATTTCAATACACAGCCTTGGCTCTGAATTTCAGCAGGTAAATACTGTGGCTCAGGCCGAGTTACCAAAACAGGGTACACCCCCCCACATCCAGGAGGCGATCATACTCATGCGCAGATCAGACAGAGGGGGGAGGGGGAGTCGTAGGTTGCGTAGCGTGCGCAGTTAGCATAAGAGAGAGATACAATAGGTGCAGTAGCAATGGCTGAGAAACAGCCCAAAAGAAAAAGGTCTGAGTGAAAAGTGGAAAAGAAGGGCTATGACCATGAAAGAGCGAAGACCCGGGTCAACATTGGTGTTGCTTTCCGACGGTGGAGGGAACTCCGCGAACTGAAAGACCTGAAAACGGACGCGGATGTCGCCGTCTTTCTGCTGGATAGGTAAGCAGCATTAGCTTTGTGGTGCTTCACATAACAGTAACAGCCGTCGGACATTCATCTTATTGTCTAATCTGACAGAATGTACTGTTGTTGTGATGTTATCAATGATTGCAGTCGAGTTGTCTGTCGAGTCGGGGTTACCTTAGCTACGTTGGTCAGCTACGCAGTTTCTATGCCCGTTTCCATGATGATGCACGTCCATCAGCTTTCGGGGGTGGAGAGAGGGGTGAAGTATGGAAGGAGAGGTGGGTCTAAATTCATTTATCAACAACCTCTCCACTCGTTTTCTCCCTCATCGCTGACTACACCTTTAAGTTTTGATCGAAGGTCAAGGTCACTGGGCCTAGTATTGATCCTTTAGCACATTATCATACAGATGCTTGAAGGGTTTGATTGAGCTTTGGTGCAGATTTAGATTTTGGAGGACAAAGATCAAGGTCAATAGACTTAAAATTACTCTACCCTAAAAACCAGCCCTACACTCTCCCTGACCCATTACTGCACTTTCACTTTCTTGTTCCTGTAAACCTCGGTGAGATCGAAAACTGGCAGATGGTTGTCCTATTTTTCTTTGGTTCCCACAGGATACCAAACATAAAACAGAAACTGCTTCCTCGTGCTGACAGAGCTGGAATAATAATGACTCAGACGCTCAAAAACAGGTCAAACCGGACTGACATGATGGAGGAATGTTTGAGAGCGACAGCTGAGTGCTGAAAAGTCAGAGCTGATGGAGCTGACGATGCTCTAAAATACATTTTCAGACAAAGTAAATGACTGTTTGGCGTGTAAGCTGATGAATCTGTTGTTTTGTAAGGATGGGGTCAGATTTTGGTGAAGCTTTGATGCCACACAGGAGGAGAGAAGGTGATAAAGGGGGGAAAGTGGACGATGACAGAGGGGGACGTAATCCCCCATAATCCCTTTCTCTTTCCGGTGGGGCGCCTGCTACGTGCATCCCTCTGCTCGTGCTTCTGTTTGCTGTTTGTTTTGAAATATCAGACGTCTGTCGCCCTGAGGCGGGGGCACGTGCCACTGAGATGTGTGCCTTTGAGCAGAGGAGAAATGAGGACAAGGGCGAGCTGAAGACGTGACTGTGAGGACGAGGAGACTCAAAATAATCAGCACAGCGGGCAGGAATGTTTTCAGATTCAGTCCAGTCGTGTTTTTAAGGACACCTTCCTGTCATAGACTCGATAATAAAGAATTAGTCTTACTGGAACCCAAAGTAGTCGAGGTCAACATACACCAAATATTTGTGGTCGACTTTAGAATGGTAATTATCTTGAACTCTCACAGCACTGCTTTTGTTGTCTGACTGTTCAAAGTGCTCTTACACAGCAGGTCCATCCATCACACACCAACAATGCAGAAACAAATTCAGGTTATCGTCCTGTCCTAGCACACTGAAACGGTGACTGCAGGACATCTTTCACAGGGAGTAACATTAACCCTTTACTCCCAGCTCAACTGCTTGGCAGATATCAGCACACTCAGGAATATTTTTAATGTCTTAAACTAAACATAACATGTCATTGTTTCTGTCAATTTCTTGAAAAACGGCAAACTAACCAAAAAGAACTGATGTTTTCTTTGTGTGGAATTTGAAGGTTTAAAAAGCTAAAAGCTGTTATAATTATTATGATCATTATTATTTTAATATTAATATGATTAACATATAATCTAAAATTCAGCAAAAACATTTTTGCATTTGTCAAAATCAGTAAAGTATTATCTTTTCTAAGTTATTTTTGATTGCAGTTTATTCACAAACATTTTTGCATTTTCTAATTGATTTTTTTATCTAAAATATTCGTGCATTTTTATGTCATCAAATCAAACTTTATTTATAAGGCATTTTTCATAGTTGGAAGCAACACAAAGTGCATCACAGAGGCTAAAAACAACATAAAAACAGAACAGAACCGCCCCCCCACAACCATCAACATCAACACTGGGGAGGGCTCCCGGCCCACGAGGAGCTCAGCCAGGGACTTCCCCGCCCCGCACAGACACGAGGCCCCACACCACAGTGCAGGGACCTCCGGCCATGCAGGCGGAGCCATCCCCCGGCAGGGGCCCCACAAGTGGACCAGGAGCAGTTCCTAGTGTGGAGAGCCCCCATGAGGAAACACTGGAGCTAAAAACCATCATACTAAAACAATAATATAAATATAAGAGACAGGGGACATAAAGAAGAGAGGTAAACTAACATAAAATGGATAACTGAAATGAGGTAAAAAATTAAGAATTAAATATGATAAGAAGTTTGACTAAAAGAATAAATAAGTTATACAGTAATAGAACAATAAATAACAAGTATCACAATTAACTGTTAGCTTTTTAAACTTTTAAATCCCAAACCAAGAAAATGTCTGGTTTTTGGTTTGTTTTTCGGTTCGCTGAGATGTTAACGGAATCAAACTATGATTTGATTTGTTCTGCTTTAGCCCTTTTACTACCAGCTCAAATGTTTGGTAGAAGTCATCAATAAATTCAGGGATGTTTAATGTATAAAACAGAACAAATAAAATAACTGTTTGATTCTATTAACACTTCAGGAAAACAAACAAAAAAAATTTTCTTGATGTGGGATTTAAATGTTTAAAAAGCTAACAGTTGATTGTGATTAAATAAAAATGCACAAATATTTGAGAAAACTATCAATTCGAAAATGCAGAAATGTTTGTAAATAAAACACTTATCAAAAGTAACTTAAAATAGATGATACTACACTGAGTTAGATTTAGTAAATGATTAGGTAAAGTATTTAAAATAATAATCATGGTAATAATAATGATAGCTTTTAGCTTTTTAAACTTTACAGTCCAACACAAAGAAAACATCAGCCCTTTTGGTTTGTTTGCAGTTTATTCTGTATCCTAACAAATTGACAGAAACAAACAATGACATGTTATGTTTTTTAAGACATTGAAAATATTCCTGAATGTGCTGACTTCTGCCAAACAGCCGAGCTGGGAGTTAAAGGGTTAAAGAGTCAAATCTTTCAATCACCTCAGAGAATAAATAAAAAGTGTTGCTTCTGACCTTGTCTGCAGGTGGAGAGGTGTGGGAGGAGCTTGACCGCAGCTTTTGGAAACTGCTCACAGGTGAAGGTGATCTGATGCTGATGAAGGTATGGAGGTCAGGGAGTGCCTCCTTAAAAACTAAACAGGATTCGTTCTGCATCAACTCTGTTTGACATGATAGTTCACAACTGGTCCAGCCTCAGGGCCCACCACCCTCTTTAATGAGAAAATGACCCAAATTGTTCAGGCAAATTATTTAGCTTCTCAGATTATTAAATTAAAGGTGTTCCAGGTGTGACTGTAGATGGAGAAAATGTTGATTGAACAGTGAGACAAGGCAAACCTGTGATTACAGAGAACAAAGCTGGAACATGAACGTCTAAATTATCAACACAACTTTTTGACCTAGATTTTCCTTCCATGTGAATTTCAGAATTTGATTGAATCTAATTGTGAGAACTACTTAAACAGTTAAGAAAACGCAACACAACACGCTTAGAAAAGTTAACCCACTTTTTCCAGCCAACTAGTAGGGGTGGGAGAAAACATTGATTCACATAAGTATCTGAATATTTTGTTTGACGATTTTTAAAGGGACTGTGAGGAGTTTCTAAGTAATTTCAAAAAAGTCTCACTTTTAGATATATGCCTGATTGAAATACACACTTTAAGATGAGTTTTATAGCATCAAAATAGGTTATCTATTAATATTATTCCTTAGCTTCGCGGTTGGGTCGGACAGGGCTGAACTGGCCTGGATACTCAACTTCGGGAACAAGACAATTAAAACTAGGGCACATTTATATCACTCATACACGTCTTAGAGCACCAGGCTGTAAGTAGCGATATATAGCCGGCTGCAAAACTACGATACTAAGTTTTCCAAAAATTGCTTGTTGTCACACATCAAAAACTACCGCTACGTAACTAGAAAGAGATACATTACCTCGTCGCTTTGCATCCTGTAAGTTGTTGAAAAAAGAAGTTGTAAAGCAATGCAGAGTTCTGAGGAAGGTCTGGACTGCATTTTTATTAGCATCACAACAAACACACACTTTGGCTTGTGGTGCGTTCAAGTTGTAGTCAGAAGTAGGAATTTCCAAGTTCCGAGTAGGAAACTGCAACTAAAACGTCCCCCGAAGTCAGAATTTCCTACTGGGAACTCGGTGAAACCTCGCCACCCCCAAGTTGACAATCGGAGATGGATGCCCCCAGTGTGAACAGTTATTTAGCTCCTGTAATAATCAATTTATTTGCACTTCTGACTGGGGTGTGTCGCTCTAGATCAGCTGTATACATAGTATTGTTAGACTTATATTTACAAAAATGCTGCCATAGTGATAATCACATTCTTCATACAACAACGCAGGGCGTGCTAACAACAGCTAACAATAGCCTGGTAGATCGGCATGTTTTTTTCCAACTTCAACTGGAACGCCGATAAGTTGGAGATGATGTCACTCCCAGTTCCGAGGTTACTGGAACGCAGCATTACGACAGTCGCCGCGCGTGCTCATGGGTAGTAGAGTCTTAATGTCGGCGGAAACCGATTCTTCTCACAGTCCCTTTGAATTGACTTTTTTGGTAAAAAATATTTCTTTTCCGAATTCAAATGCTTCACTAAAGTCTGTGTTAATAAGCCACTTTTAAATGCAATCCAGGCTTTTGAAGATACAGTATGAATGCTGGTTAAAATATATTGCTGAATAAATCCTAAAAACTGACTCACATGTGATGTGTATTTTTCTTGATACAGTCTGGAGGCATCATCATTGTTCATCTTTACACTGGTGTTAAAAAAGCTAACTACAGATTGCAAAAATCGGCAATATTGTAGAATCAATTTCAATTAATTGGCGCATAAAAAATTATACAAAATCGAATGGGGAGAAAAGTGTATTGTCCCAGCCCTACCAACTATTTTTTTTTTTTTATTATTGAAGCTAAGCTGAATATTTTCTGTGACATGTAAAGACAAAAAAATTTTCAGGTGTCGCTGTCTGTCACTTTTTTACCATCTCAGATTTGTCATCATCTTTTGAAAGAGAAAACTTTCTACTGCAAGGAACATTTTACCATCTCAGGAAGGCCTGATGGCCAGGCAGACCTGAAAATTATCTGGATATTTTCAGGAGAATGTGAGTTAATACATCTTAGATTTTCTCAGCATCTGTCATACCTCATTTGTCAGGAAAAGTTACCACTGTAAGAGACATTTTTAGAAAGGCAACTGGGTAAAACTCAAGGACAAGTCTAACCTGAAATTTCCTGGAAATTTTCAGTGGGATCTAATTTATATAATTAGATTGTAACTGCATACCCCATTCCTTATTTGTCATTTAAAAAATCCACTGTAAGAGAAATGTATGGACGAGCATCTCAGGAGGACTTAAGGGCCAGGCTGTCCTGACATTTTCTGTAATTTTCAGGAGCACTTGTGCTGTAATGTTTTTGAATCATCAGGCTCCTTTTTTACGTTATTTATAACAAAATAGAAAACTTTCACTGTAAGTGTGCACATATAACAGAGCAAGTTAGAAAAAATTTGGGACAAGGTTGTCCTGAAATTTCTGGAAATATGGGGAAACATATTTGTTGGTGCTTTAAAGATTTTCATAGCATCTTTTCTCAACTGTCAAAAAAAAAAATCCATTTTGAGTTACTTGTGTGAAAAAACAACTCAGATACACCTAAGGGGCAGACTGTCCTTAAATTTATCAGGAGTGCACACACGTCATGTTTACCCTACAGCTAACAGAGCTCATAGATTAAGAAAAAATCTCCACTGTGGGGGACATGTGTGAAAGAGCAACTATGATCATTTTTTTTTAGATTTTTAGAAATTTGTGTACAAATAGATTTTTGTAAACTCTCTGATACTTTGTCTGTCAGTTAAAAAAAAACAATGTGAAGAGCACAGAAGAAACACAACTCAGGGAAACCTGGAATTTTTCAGGAATATATGTTTTATTGTAACTTTTAATACCACTAATGTAAACTGAACTTGCAGATTTATTTTTTAACTTTGACACCTATCAACTTGCCATTGGACAAAATTAAAATATATCAATGTTAATGAACCAAAGAAAAATAAATTATATCAAATAAACTCTGATTATGTGGGTGATCGTAGAGCAAAAGTTTGTCAACAGTCCAAACAAACCTAAATAAATGCTCTTTTTCAGCACAGCTCTGTTTGTGTGCAGCTGTTTGTTCACGTCTCTCCCCTCAGCTGCTGCACAATCATTCACTTATGAATTTATACGTGCTTTAGCTGCTCCATCCGAGCTGCGAAATGTTCAAGAATGTGTGTTTTGTGCAGGTGTCTCAGGCCGGCGTATGCAGCTGACTCCAGCTGGACTTTAGCTCCGATTTACTGCACATGTGCGCTGGTGTGCGAGTGTTCATGTGTGTGCAATGTGACAGAAATCTGAACTCCACGGTGGGGGGGTCTGTTTGGTGTGGATGACCCGGACGTGGCACAGACTGTACTATTGATTTGATAAACATGAGTGTTAAGTAATACGGGCTTCTTAATGAGACAGGGTGGGTGATTCAGTGTTGCCAAAATAAACGTTTAGCTGCTTTAGCGTTCTTTACTCTGTTATAGAAACAGATGTCGGGACATTTAGGAAAACAAACAAACATTACATTTAATGGGTGTCTAAAAGCATCAATAATTCTGTCGAAACTAGACAAAAAATGACCCAAAACAAACAGAGTGGAATCACTGGTTGATGCTTAAAGAACCCAAAGGTCACCTGAACATGTTGACCTTACTTGAGACACTCAGTCATCCAACCTGAGAGCTACAAACTACCCCCCTGCAGGTTTTTGACCTACGCTGCCTCCAGTCAGCAGGGGAGCTCTAAATCTTTTGACCTCACCAGGTTAAGTCTGATGGATGTTTCCAGGCACGAAGTTTGCAACACTTGTGGGCAGATGTCGTCATTTTTAACGATCTGCTCTGTTGATGGTGCTCATGGGAAATCCCTCATTTCCAATGTGTGACTGAGTGTTAGCCTGAGTGTTAGCCTCGAGTATAATGCAGGTGTTATGGCTCAAAGATTGGCTGTGAAATCTGGTGACTTAAAGGCCACTTTTAAAATGGAGGGTGTCCTGACAAATGACTCTTTGCTTGATTATCACTGAAGATAAACTGGGGAGTTTTAATATCATCTCACTTTGAAACAAACACTAGTGTTAGCAATATGTGATTATATGGGATTTTACTTCTTAAGGTGGGCACATGCTACAAGATAATCAGCCTGATTTCTGGCCTGAATCCCCCGTCCTTCAAAAGTCAGCTAAAGCCCAGTTATTTTGTGGTCATTGAGGTTATCTTACATTTACATGCAGCAATTCTGAAGTCAAAATAAGGTAAGGAACACCAGGCCCTGTTTTCACAAGGATTTAATCGGCCATTTTTATTGCGTTTTTGCCTCCTGTTTACATGGGAACTGTGCCTGAATCCACAAACTTTTAGAAACCAGGGTCCAGGGTGGAAAGTTCTGGGGATGCATCAAAAAACGAGTGCCATTGCTTCATTCTTGGAAAAACTGCAACAAAAAGCACAACTAAACTTGTGAATAGGTGTTATTGATTTGACAGCAGGAAGTTAGCTTCCACTAGCATAAGCTACGGTTGGGAACAGCAGCAACAGGACAGATTTTTTACTCACTACCAGCAGAATCCTCCTCACTCCACCAATTATTGTATAAAATAAAGGCAAGAAAGTAAATCACATTTCTGAGTGTTAAATAACCGAAGAACTCCTGCTTTCATTTCAGACCACTACATTCATGTAGCTAGCACTTTTAACAACTTAAGTTTTGACGTATCTTGTCCCTCACGTCTTCTTTCCCCTGCAAAAGTGCGATTTCAGAGTGATGAGAGTGCAGCTGACGGGTTTTCTTTCACTGTGTACAAACATGAAGTGCGTCCCATATGCCCCGACTCCGGACGTGGTGTTAATCCCCACGGTTGGTGGCCTCCCCGACAGTCTGGACGCTCGGGGTTTACCCAGCAGGCCGTCTGCTTTCTCAGCAGTCAGGAGGAGCTCAGAGGGGGGGCCCAGAAATAAAATAAAGAGGGCGTAAAGAGGATTTTTAAGGGTCGATTTTGGGGCAGAGCGGTCTTTGTGTGTCTGGATAAACGCAGGCCAGAAGTTGAATAGATGTTTAAAAGTGCAGAGACTTGATCTGATGGTTATTCGCCCCTCGCAAAGTAACAACTTCATGAGTGAAGAACAGCAGCGCATTCAGGAGGGCTGCGGATGTTGTTGGTGTAATTTTATTTTATGATATTTTGGATGATTGAAGATTAAAGACAGAGTGAGCTTGATCTCATGCCTCCAAAACTGGATTTGGTCATCATGATTCAGAGTGTTTATTTGTTAACAATTAAAAAAAATCCTTTTCAAATGTTCATGAGAAATCAGATTTAAAATCAGGAGATGAGCATGAGGCCCAATGACATTGACATTTTAACCTTCAAAATCTAATAATTTTTATCCTCAAGTCAGAAAAGACATTTAATGGAAGGTTGGTGGAAAGTTTGTTGAAGCATTCTTAAAGATGCTATGAGGAGTTTCTAAGTAATTACATAAATAGTCTCTCTTTTAGATATATGCCTGATCTAAATACACACTTTAAGATGAGTTTTATAGCATCAAAATAGGTTATCTATAAATGCTATTCCTTAGCTCGCGGTCAGGTCGGACAGGGCTGGACTGGCCTGGATACTCAACTTCAGGAACAAGACAATTAAAACTAGAGCAAATTTATATTATTCAGACACGTCTTAGAGCACTGGGCTGTAAGTAGTGATATTTCGCCAGCTACAAAACTACGATACTAAGTTCTCCAAAAATTGCTTGTTGTCACACATCAAAAACTACCGCTATGTAACTAGAAAGAGATACATTACCTCGTCGCTTTGCATCCTGTAAGTTGTTGAAAAAAGAAGTTGTAAAGCAATGCAGAGTTCTGAGGAAGGTCCGAGCTGCATTCATTAGCATCACAACAAACACACGCTTTAGTTTGGGTCACGTCTTTACGACAGTCGCCACGCGTGCTCATGGGTAGCAGACTCTTTATGTCCCTGGAAATAGATTCTCCTCATAGCACCTTAAAGAAATTGTGTTAAATTTAAATAATTATCATGGGAGTCACTGACCTTGACCATGCGGCCTTGAAACTTATATCAGTTTAATTTTGATTCAGAGTTGACATTTGGGCAAAGTTTCATGTTAATTCTCTAAATTGTTCTCAAGAAACTGCCTTTAAAAGCAGCGACTTTTCATGAGCAGTGACCATGACCTTTAACAGTGATCTCCAACATCCTGATTGGTTCATCCTTGAGTCATTGTTGTCATTTGGGCAAAGTTTATTGAAAATGAATGAAAGCTATGGTCCGTGATTTGGGAAAACTAGCTTGAATTTGAATCTCCTCAGGGCTCCGCCTAGCCCCTCCCACCCTTCCTCCAAAACGACGCCCCCGCTCACATGCACGAGCGCCGCTGATTCACAACCAGAAGACTGATTCAACTCCAAACCCCCAGCTCAATATTTATGTTTTACATTACGCCAAGTCATGTCTCAGTCAGCGGGGAGAAAACACCAAAACATTATCACAGTAAAGTTTTTAAAAAAACATGTAAAGTTAGTTAGTGCTCACAACCCGATGTTGATCAGGGTATAGGTAGTTCCTCTGACATTCTCCACACAGATGTCAAGTCTCCTGTTTTGGCCATGAAACTACCGTATTTTACGTGTTTCATCCCCTTTCCTGCCGTCCTCCTGTATTAGTATTCTCCTGTTAATCTCCTGTGTGATGATATAATAATAAAAACATTCCTCTGCCTCTCCAAACTGAACTCTGTCTCTAGGCTGAATGGGGTGGTAATGCTCCAAAATGATGGATGCCAGCCGCTGTAAAACCGAAGAAGAAAAAGCCCTGCGAGACCGTCCACCTGCAGTAGCCTGGGTGGCAGCTGTCACAAGATTAGAGCCAACAGAACAAACTTAGAAAAACAAAGACTTTATTGTAGATTTTGTACATCTGTCTTAAAATGTGAGAGATACTGGAGCTTGGTTGGGGTTGTGGGATGGCTCGTAGAGGGCTTTCCTTGTTTTCAAAGCCAAAAATTGACAGGTAAGCATTCTCCAGCAGATTTGGATCCCTCTCAGCTCGGCTACACGCACTGAGTCTGTGCACGCCGGCAAAATGTACACGCAGGAGGCGGGCAGAATGGCGACGGGATTTGATTGGTTTAAAAAAGTGTGCTCCAAAGATGTGATTGGTTGGTGTTTTCCCTGTTTTACTCCTGCTGTAGATAGCGGATATTTTTCACTCTGTTTTAAGAACACATTATGAACTGATTGCCATCAGGTCATGACGATAATTTTAACCAGTATTACAAAAAGTGTATCTAATCCAGATTACCAACCCGAGCTTTAATTTAGTCTACAATCCCCCAAAGCAGTTAAATAAGTGCATTCAAAAGCAACGATAACTGTTTACCTTTAACTGTGACCTTGAGCCTGTGACCTCCAAAGTTAAATCAGTTCATCTTTGAGTCAGAGTTGACGTTTAGGTCAAGTTTGAAGGAAATCTCTCAGTGTTGTTTGGAAACGAGGAAACACAATAACATGAACAAAAGCAGCTGCCCCTGTGTTTTGACCATGTGAGGCCTGCACACCTGCAGTCACAGGACCTCATGGACCACGGCGCTCACTGTAAACGATCGGCCTCCGTGTTTGCGCCGCCAAACGCTGACCATCAGCGGCACAAATAGCCGAGGTTAATCCCCGTGTGATCCCTCGGCCGCAGAGAACATCCTGTCCCCGCGGCGGGGAAGAAAACACCTTTTGTCAATGAAATGGGATTTGCGAAAGTGCCATCTGGACGCAGGGCAGCGTCGTCTGATCCACGGAGGCCGACCCCGAGATCAGGACGTGGGCTCAGACCGACCTGAAGACGGGGGGCGAGGAGTGGGCGGGGTCAAACCAGAACAGGTGCCGTCCCGTTAGATAGATGGGCGGTAGATCACAGAACATGAGTAATTCGATTTGTCCATGACGGTAATCACTTCATCCTTTTAGAGCAGTTTCATTGATGTCACAGATCAGAGGCGACACAGTTTTAGACCTGAATACTCATATTTTTACAGATTTTATTACTTTAAGATAACTTTATGTCTCGTTTTAGCTGACCTGAATTTTGTTTTGCAGTGTGCTGTTGAATATCAGACAGATGTTGCTCTAAATTTGCATCCAGCTTAAGCAAAAGTTAAAGTTACAGGGAGAAATAATTATAAAGGGACAATTCTTTTTACCACACTATTACCGAGTCGTGTGAATAAAACTACTTTTATATATTTAAGTTTAATTAGATTTAATTAATGGAAAAGCAATAGGGATATTGGCTGGTCATATTTTTATTTGAAGATTCAAAATCTAGAAATAAAATGTTAAACACAAAATAAAATTAAACAAGTTTCTTAAATAAGGTCCATAGCAGGAAAACATCTTCATTTATTTTGACTCATGGTGATTATTACATTATTGCATGAGTGGATGGTGCACAAATGTCTTTTATGGAAGATAAAAACAGCACATTAAAAGTCTGATTTATCCCTGAGAAGTGCAAAAATCATGCTTGTATCTCTGTTTTGTGATTGTTGACATTTTGGTGTGCTCTTTATAAAAATAAGTGGGGATTTTGCCTTCCATTTCCACCGCAACCCAAAAAAAGCACCTTAAAATACTTTAATTTTGCTCGGTTGCTATGATGTGCTCTTTTTTTCTGCTCAGAGAAAAGAGTGGCTCCGATAAGTTGATTAAAATATCCATCCGACACACAAAGCAGCCGTTCCTTCAGGGGGAAATCTGGCCTTGAAAATGAAAAGCTTCCTCCTCCTTTGTTCACTATTCTATGCGCTCCATTATATCTGCAATCTGCTGCCTGTTTGGATGTGAATTGGAGAATAAAAGTTGTTCGAATGTTTTTATCTGATCCTTGGCCAGGCAGAAAGAGGAGTGAGGGTGACCATCTTTAGCTGATTCTTTGAAATATTGTTCAATAATAAATCAACATGATGGTGAACATGTGCAGTCACTCCTCTCATGAAGCAGCTCAGAGTGTGATGATGCATCCTGTGAGGAATGTGATCCATACTATATATACATGTTTATATATATATATAGATACACATAGATGTTACCGAACATTGTTATGCAACAGCAGAATGAATTAGTTCTTAACATATGATCAGCTGAGCTCTGTTTTTATGCAGCAACGAAGAGAAATTGGCTGTAAATAAGTCATCATCTGCTTTAAATACTCTGTGATTTTCTCATGTTGTTTATTAATATGAATCGGCCCTTCCAAATGAACATGACAATCATTATTTAATAACTGCTGCCAAAAGGAATAAAGTCCATATGCAGCTATTAAAGCAGTGCGCAGTGATCTGTGATTTCTTGTGATACAAAAAAAAATATTTTTTTATTATTTCAGTTCATCTTTTTCTTAAAAATCTCTTTTGTTGGCATGTTTGATTCATTTCAGATTAAGTAAAAGCACAAAAGAATTATTAATTGGAAAACTACAGTGCTATTAATTCAGTAGTTAAGCTTTTTTTTTCATTTACTAAGAAATAGTTGTGGCCTAACAGTGACAAAATAAACCAAACCAAGTGTTAATTCTATTTTCCTGATACACTTAATAAGGTGTGATAGCATGTGTTATTTAAACTACTTTTTAAAAAGCATTGCATGTAATGTTATACAAGTGTTTTCCATTTAATTTGTATTTATATGATCTGGAAAATAAATTTACAAATGATAAAAATAATGCAATGAGTGATTCCTACTATAAATCCCATAATGGTTCAAATGTTGACTTGTATGCAAATCTAATTAAGTTGGTATTACTATATTGGTAATGACACCATGTTCCAGCTTTAACTCCATTATTCTCTTGTTTTTTTGTCACAAAAGATATAATGATTTTTAAAATATGTTTTTTATGTAACTCTGTCATATGTTTATAGCTTTCGCCTGATATTTAAAATAAAAAAAAACTCCCGCAAAACGGAATAAATGTCTCTCGTTTGGTCTCAGAAATCTATAAAACAGAATGAATCTAATGTAAAAACATAATTAACTTCATATTTCCGACGCTTAACTCTGACGTTTCTCTGCTGCTGTATTCAATCTATCATGGAATCGTCCCATACCTGCGCGCGCCCGCGTCCGCGTGCCCTCGCTGTTCCAGCCATGGTTCCAGCATGATGGTTCACGTGAGGGGGCGCGTTGGGGGCGGGGCCACTATATGACTGGCTATATGGGGGGGCTCGTGCCTATCGCACCAATGAGAGTTCACCTATACGTCAATATTTACACGGTGGGCTGATTCTGCGCAGGCGCACTACGGTGATGGACTGACAGCTCAGGCTGGAATCAAGTGGACAAGATTGATGGGGACAAAATGGCGGCGGGAGGGATGGCGAGTTTGATTTATGGTCATTATTTGACGGCGTTTGGTTTAAGTGACGTTTATCTACATTTCTGCCATATTAAAACATGTTTTATATTAATTTATTTACATTTTTAAGAGTAATTAATGAGGAATATCACGGCTTTGCTATGCAGTCTGTGAGATTTAAAATCAATATGGAGATTAAAAATACCCGAAAAATGTCTAAATATGGTATGGAGTGATAATGTACTATCTATACCACTTTATGTGGTGTATATTCATATTGACTTGGAAATATTTTCTCAGTCTAATGCTTAGTTAAGTACAATATAGATTCCTCCTTAATATAATGAAAAGTCAGGGAGCCGTGCTCAATACACAATATAAAGTTTTTTTACTTTTTAACTGGAAAAAATGCAGGAAACCTCAACTGCACAAATCTGTTGACAAGTGGACGCTCTTTTAAAGCCTTGTCCACTTTACAAATTTCACCAAAATATTTGTTTAATTAAGAGGCTTTTAAAATCTCTGCAAAAAAAATCTTAAGATCGAGTTTTTATTTTACTTTCTGATAACACAAACGAGTGGCTACTGACTTATATCCTGGGAAGCCCTCACCAAAGAAGAGTTACAGACATGGAAGCAAAATACACTTAAATCCTGATTGTTTTAATCAGTTAATTCATATTTAAGTTGGTCTACATCCACATTCTTGTTTTTTAAATCAAGTGTGTAATGCTTGTTTGATATTAACTTTTGACCTCTTGATTCGGGCTGTAACATACTGTAAATCATTACCATATCTATATCGAGATATGAACTTTCAAAATAGAAAAAGCAACGGTATAAACAATAAAGATTTCCCCTGTGCTTGCCCTACATGAACAGCTCTGGAAGTCACAACAAATTTCATTTTTACGATTGCCCTTGAATGCTCCGCTTGGTTTTCACCAAACCTGTAATCATATCCATATTGAGATATCTGGCATGAATATCAAGAAATGAAATTTTGTCCACATCGTTCAGCCTTACTCTTGACCCCCTTTGGCATCAGCTTGAGAGCAGAGGCCGTTACAGGAACAGAGATTTATATTGGCACAAGAAATATTGGTAATGTCACCAATACTTGTCTGTGATTTAGACGATGTGCTTCAGGTTACTCTGCAGCTTTTGTTGGTTAAAAGCAAAAACATTATTGGTTATTAGGAGTTATGTTTTTGTTGCTTTTGGTATCAAACAGACATAGTTGCGGTTTAACTCCAACAACAAAGTCAAGGGCTATAATTTGGGTTTAATTTACTCTTTTTAACAGAGAATAAAGTCATAAATGTTTTTAACGATATTAATATACAATTATGTCCTGATATTTAGCTCTTCTGTGATGGATCACTTTTTTTATAACAAAATATAGTGAGTTGATTCTTCTCAAAAATGTGGTGAATGGGCTTTAACATCAACTGAAATATTGACTCACTGATGGTTGAGGTCTCTACGTCCATCAGTATCATCGAATACGTAAAAATTCAAAATCAAATCCTGGAGTTTGGCAGCTCTCTAGCGTGAGCTGCTGTCGCCACGACGTGTAGTTCAACCTCATGCCACTAGTCGGCAGCACATTGATCCATTTGATGCTCAGTCTCTACGTTAAATTTATTATTTCTGTCGCTGGGGCCATGCTCACACTATTTGTGTTATTTACACCAATATTCTGATATAACGTGATTATGGCATCATCCGCCTTGTAAACAACCCTCCTTAATGGATTTATTCATCGCACCAGGCCCTAAAATATCTATAAGGTATTACAAAGTGTCAGTAATTAAAAAAGATGAATAAATCTTAAGTAGGAATACCTCATCAGGCATTTTTAGATCTCACATAATTAAAAACAAATTGGATTAATATTTAGGAATCAGCTGGAACCATCATATAAGATCATATTTCTCATTTTAAACCCCAAATTCAAAATAAAAGCATAAAAAAGAAAACTGAACAGTCCGTGTTATTTTTTCTTTTCATTTTTTATTTGAGGTGCAACTGTCTAGTGCAATTGTAACGTCACATTAGTGATGGGCTGAGGAACATGCACAAAACATCGACAAACTTGTGCTGGGCATTTTCCTTTTCTTTCTTTTTGTTTTAAACTTATTTTCCACTTTTTTTTGCTAATGCCAAGTGTCTCATTTAATATGTCAGCGCTCCAGTTGCACTCCGAGCAACTCCCGAAAACACTTGGCTGTACAAAAAGACACAAAAAAGAAAAGACAAAAAAAAGAAAAACAACCAGAAAAAAAAAAAGTCCATTCATTTTTAAAAAAACAACTACGCACGTCCCCAGAAAATTGTCCAAACAGTCCTGTTATCTGAGCGAGTGTGGGGTATTGTGTGACGGCGGAGGGGTACAGTACGAAGCCGTGTGTCACCACAAGGGGGAGACAGCATCATAGTGGGGGAGGTCAATAAATCCTCTTCTGTTCCCACCCTGAGTTTGACATCACAGGTAGTTTAAACCTGGTAAACCATAGATATATATATGTATAAATATATACACATAGGAACTAAAAAACTCTTATATATGTATCTATGGTTAGACACCAGGCACTTGGCAGAGTTTAAGTGAAATCTGTACAAACCTAGAAACAGTCATGTCCTGCTTTAATCGCTCTGTCATGAGTTATTATACACATCACGAGGACGTTATTACATCATCAAAAAGAGACAAAACAAACCCTCCCTAAAAAACAATGATTCCCTGCATAAATGTTTACTCCGAGGAAAACGGGGACGAGTGCGATCAGGGTGGGGACGGTTAAGAAGAGTCCTTAAAGTGAACAACGAGGAGAAGCCTTACTTAGGGTTCGGAATTTTCTATGACGTCGACCTCTTCTTCCTCAACCCGGATTATTCGAGGATGAAGACCCGCGCCCATTCCAGATGGGTGGTTTGGATCTTTAAAGTTCGTCCTCCGACGGGGAAAGTGCGAGATGGCGAGTGCTAGGGTTGACGAGACGATGGCACACTGTTCCACTTTGGGGGGGGGGGGGGGGGGATTCACACTGCAAAAGGGATTGAACAGCACCGACGACACCTCTGATTGGAAGTTAGCTCCCACGTCCTGTCAGCTGACGTCTCGTTATCTCCACTAAGACGATTGTCTGAAGCAGGTAGTAGAAAGTCGGAGACGAAGCGGCACAGGTCCCGGCGCGACTCCAAAAGTGTTTCAGTTAAATAAAAATGTGCAACAAAAGGAAAGTTCGTCGTCCGGCTGAGTCGAAGTGTGCGGTTCTCGTAGACGGTGGCATAGTCGGTTCACAGTATGGCGTAGACTCCTTCCTCCTCCTTCTTTGTGCAGCCTCGTCGTTACGCGGATGCGCCGGAGCTCTGCGAGGAGGGGAGGGCCTGCGTGGTCCCGCTCGGCGGCGGCGGGAGAGACGGCTGGGCGTTGCCGGTCGGGGAGCCGCCGGTCTGGACCTGCGCCTGGAACTGGGCCATCTGCTCGGGGCTGGCCAGGGTCTTCAGCAGGTTGTTCTCCTGCTCCAGCTGGCTGTTGCGCTCGATCAGCTCTTTGATCTGCTCCTTCAGCACCTCCACCTCCTCGCGCACGGCGTACATGAGGTGGCTCTTTACCAGGTCCTGGAGAACAGAAGGAAACAGAGGAGGTTAGAGCTGGACCCACTCCGCTCCTCTTCAACCCTGCTAATCAAACTACTGACCCGACTGCAGCAAGTAATCTGATTACAGTAGGGCTGAACGATATGAGAAAATAATCTAATTGCGATATTTTTCCCCAATATTGCAATTGCGATTTACTCTGCGATTGTTGTAATTTTCCCGCTCTTATGTATTCTTAAACAAACATAAGCAGTAGATCGTTTTATAGTGTAACCAACATGACATTAAATCAATCTAAGGATAAAAGATTTGAGAAAAAGTGGAGAAGTGAACAACAGAAGCAAAGTAGGGATGAAATTGCAAAAAAAAAAAAAAAAAAAGGCAAAAAAAATCAAAAGTGACAAAGGAAAATTGATTATAGCAGCAAAATTGGGACTAAATTTCAAAAAACATGTAAAAATTCCAAACATGGTCTGACAGTGGCCAAAAAAAAAAAAGATGAATGGGAGCAAGATAGGCATAAAGCTGTAAAAACTGGGTTAAAAAAGGTTAAAATAGGCATGAAATTGCAAGAAACTACATCACAATGCCAAAATGTTCAACACATTTTGGGTAAAAAATATTGCACTGTCTGCGTTTTGAAAATTGCAACAAGCCGTATTGCAATTTGATCTATTTCGCAATTAATTGTTCAGCCCTAGATTACAGTCGGTCATCTCTTAAACACAAAGTTTGAACATCCGTCTCCTCATTGTCATTCAATCACCAGCATGTTGGCCTGAAGCAGCAGCAAGAGCGAGGAGAAGCCGCATTTGAGAGTAAAGCTGGAACCAACTTAATGCTAATATCAAAAAAAGATAGGAATAATTTACTCTTTCTACGTGAGGAAGATGCCAAAACACTTGGATGTGTTGACAGAAAAGTCTGGTCTAGTGGAGCTGCTGCTGCTGTAAATCACTCGAGGCTCATCCATAACGCACTCGAGCACGTTTCAGCCCTCAGGTCCTGTTCTGTTCTGACTAATCAAAGCGTCTGTGCTTCCTTGGCGTGGACGGACAACGGACGCCTCGACATGCACAAGCGTTCATCCTCCAGGAGAGCTGTCTGAGCAAAACAACCCAAAGTAAACACAAAAGCCAGTGAAGCTCAAACTATTCTGCATTTTGTCATATCTGTAATCATGCAGGGTGAATGTGGGGCAGAGGAGGCCCGGGAATGAAACCACAGAGCAACTGGTTTTAGTGTGAGTGCACCCTCAGATAAGTTTAATAAACAAGAGGCAGATCACTGCTAGCTTGAGTCTCAGGTCGTGTATTTGTAGAAATGCATCAAACTACCAGCAGAATCAGACGACATTACAGCATCAACACATCAACAGATTATCACCTCTGTTAGATGAATGTGATGAGGACATACTCTAAATATTTTAAGTTTTGTAACTTCAGTTTTATCAGGCTCATTCACGGGTGTATTTGAGCCCTCGGTTTTCAGTTGGCAGAAGATACAGTAAGAAACGTTGGAGCTGAAGGTTTGAAACTAAAGACTGACGGAAAGAGAGCTGAGAATGAAGTAATCGTCATCATCTAACTGAATCAAATCTTCATTTCTGTTCTTATTTCTCTTCTCTTTCCCTTGGAAAAAAACCCAAATTCATGTCACTAATATTTCAGGTGATTTTTAAAGGGGCAGTGCACAACTTTAAAAACAGACTCAGAACCTACCTTTTTAGTCGAGCATTCACCTGAATTACCTTTTAGTGTTTTTATTTATTCTAATTACAGGCCACTTTTTATTATTTATCCTATTTTTTATCTTTTCTTTTAAATCTTTTCTATTTTTCCTTATTTTATTCTTTATTTATTTATTTATTATTATCATATATATGTATATTTTAACTTAATTTCAAGTTATTTTTTAAAATTCATTCCCTTATTGTATTTCATGATATATTTAGTGTCATACTTTTAACCTAACCTCCAGTGTTTTCTCATTTTTTAAACCTTCAAGATGGCGTTTCCTCAGTACGTACTGGGTACATCAGTGTGCTTTATTATTGTTTTTTATTTATGATGTTTTTTATCAACACTGTGTATGGATTGCTGTGTGGTCTGGTTCAGGGGCTGGGTGGAGTGGGTTTGGGTTATAAGTCCTTCATTTGATTCATTTGTCTATTTGTAAAGCACTTTGTGCTACATTTTTTGTATGAAAATTCCTATATAAATACATTTTGATTGATTGATTGGTTGATACACTATTTACCGCTCCTGAGTTAGCTAACACATCATTGTTATGAACGTTTAAAATAACAGTAAGTACTTTAAACTGCGCTGATGTCTTTATATTTGGCTTCACCTTGTGTTGTTTCATTATTTATTATGGTGGTATTTTACATAAATATACACACATGCATGTCACACTCATGTCAGGCACCTGAATTTGTTGACTGAAAGTTATTTCCACATCTCTGATGACTCGAAACCAAACCAATTAGAGTTTCTGAGAGTGTTAGTCTGTCAGGTCAAATAACATCAGAGTACTTTTCTTTGTGTTTGCCTCTGCTGGTCGACTTAATTAGCTCTAAAGTGGTTTCTCCTCCTTTATTTGCACACTTTTAAATGCCAGTTAAAAACATTTTGATATCGAGACTGAGAAAAATTTAGACCATTTTATGCATGAAGAGTTTTATAAAATGTCCTTATTTTGGAAATGAAACCCAACAGAGAAAAAATAAGTATATAAAACCACCCAGACAAAAAGATTTAAAGACTGTGTTAGAGTAAGATCCTAACTTTAAGAGCTATTAAAAGTAAAAGTTTTAGTTTTTAAGACTTTTTATGACCTTTTAATTTGAGATTTAAGGGATCTACAGGGACCAGTTTTCCTTCTTCAAAGTGTTGAATCAGCAAATAGTAAAATCTCTGATTGCAGAGAGCTCAAGTATTTACAGATGGAGGCACTTTTGAAAGATTATAACTGTTTTAGAAATAATTCCAGCTCTTATGAATATTGAAACCTCTGATACAGTCTTCAGGTTGTCCCATTTTTCAAAACTTCAGATCAAATTTAGACACTTTAATGACATGATGTGCATTGAAACAGAACAATCTGTCTCATTTAAATGATTCAAAATACTGTAAAGTACTTAACCTTTAAATATTGTCATCCATATTATAGAAAAGGTGCACGAGAAAGGAGAGAGTACGTCAGAATTTGGGGACAAACTGTTCAGATGCAAGTTTACATTCATAAGTTTAGTGGATATAAAACAGTGTTGATCATTAAAAGCACTAATTAACCTGATATTATGTGTCTGGAGCTTTTACTCCTGCTGTTATGTTGTCAAAGCACAAACTGATTTCATTTTTTTACATGTACTACACTAAAGTGTAAATCCCGGCTCTCTTGAAAGCACTTTGGCTGAAATGTTTTCACCAGCCCTGCTGACAATGAAAGGAAACAGACGTCTCTGCTTATAAATAGAGTTGTGTGAATTCTTTAAATAACCCCAGATTGGGTGCAGACATGAGTGACTCAGGAACATGTGAGCGGGCTGTTAGTGGTAAAAACGTGTGACACAGCAGACCAGCGGGGCCAACACAGCATCATAAATCACTCCAGAGTCCACGCCGTCTGTCGCTCCTCAGAAAAATGTTTGAAATTCTGCGAGAGCCTCCCTCGGCGCGGGCCGCCGTCCTGTGATGCTGCCCGGCCCGCTGAAGTGGGATTTGCAGTTTAATAATCTGAGCATCCCCTCCTCAGCGGACCCACCCCGCCTCCTCCTCTTCCTCCTACTCCTCATCATCCCTGCCCCATAGGCAGCCAGGGAACAAAATGTTCCTGCACGGGAGGGTGGGAGGAGCCAATCACAGGGCGAGTTATTTATACTGAGCGGTGGGGAGGCTGCTGCTTGCCTAGCAACACGGGACAGGGAGGAGAGAGAGGGAGCGGGGACTATGTATATGCATGAGGAGGGGGGGATAGCGTGTGAACCTAAGCCTGGCCCACATCAAGTTGCTCAAACTGAGGGGTCATCTGTCCGAGTCGTGACAGGGCGGTGAACTGTTGCTTTAGTTCAAACCATAGCAGGTGCATTTGTGTGAAAAAGGGGTCATATGTGTTTGTAAATGGATGATTTTAAAGTATTATATCAACAATAAAAGGCATTTTTAGATGTTCATTCATTCATTCTTAAGTTTCTCTTCCTCTGACTGTGACAACCATGCAAATATCTCTAAACCCTTTCAAAATAAAACCCTATTTATCAGTGATGCTGCAGTAAAAGTGGATGCTTGGGTTACATAACAGCAGAGGCAGCACATAGAGTCCATGTAGAGCATGAGACGGCCTATTTACTAACACCATGCAGGCTGATCATATGTATGAAAATATGCTCACCATTGCTTGCTCAATTTTGTTGTCAATGGCCACCACACTTGCACCAGAGGAGCTGAAAAACAAAGAGAAATAAACATTATTATTGGTTTGTATTCATAGGTAATAAGGTGCAACATGAGCTCAGTTATGCAGGAGAATTTCAGGGACATTAAATGAAAATCAGACTGCAGCCAAGGGTCAAGAAATATGTTAAATGAAAGTGAAACAAAGCAAATGGAGGTCCATACTTAAGCTCTGACTTCATTCAGTGGAGCAACATTTAACGATCATTTAAACCCCGCAATATCTGCACATTAATCCAACACACTGCGCATATTTTTTTTTACCTATTATCAAGCCGGACTGATGCACTCTCCTTCCCGAGCACAGAGGACAGAAACGATATCGAGAAATTCCTCAGCTGACAAACGCCAAGATCCATCGCCACCGTGTAACACTGGGAATTCATGCTACCCCGTCCATTAAAAGCCCCCTCTCTGCGGTAAAAACTGGCTCCCCAGCGGTAGAAAAGTAGAAAAAATGGCGCATTATTGTCGCTGCGGCAGGGCAGTAGGGGGAGGTTGTGGTGGAGGTTATGGGGAGGGAGAGAGAGACGCGGCCGGGAGTCAGCTCTCCTGCCCGGACGGGAGCACACAAAAGACTGAAGCGGGGCGGGCTGCAGCTCCGCAGACCGCGGCTGCTGCGCTGGATAATTCATGCAGGGAGAGGAGCCAGCTGGAGCCTGATTGGCGGAGAGGGGGCTCATTAGCATAATCTATGCAGGAGAGTGACGCAGCGTCGATTCTGATTGGCCGACGAGGATGACTCATGCGACATCGCTGTACCTGCAGCACTGTCCGCTATAAAGCCCGCATCCCGCCGAAAAAAAAACAAAATGGAGGACTTTTAACCGGTTTAAACTCTAAATACGTGTATTTCATGAAACTTGTGCTCACTTCTTATCATATTTAGACATAAATATCGGTTGAAAATACTCTTTTTCATGATTAAACACCTCTTTAAGGTGATGGGAAAACTTTTCAGGTCTTATATGCAGTAACGTCGCCCTCTATCGGAGCTGACAGATGACAGCAGGGATGAGGAACTCTGCTCACAAAAAAGGCCATATTTATATATTTCTGCTGGTGGTAAAGTGGTCACAAATTAATCTAAATAAGTGGTTCTCAACAGGTGGTTTAGGGCCATTAATTGGGTCATGGGGCTGCTTTGATTGGGTCAAAAACTGTGAAATGAAAAGAGAACATAATGTACGTTCATGTGCTTTATTTTACTCCAATTTTCCCTGATTACTCTTTTTTTTCCATATTTTGAGATGGTTTTCTCGAAGTGCTAAAGCTGGCCCTTGTCTTTTCCTGCTCTTGTGTGTTAATGATAAGGGATAGAAATGGACTCATAGTGTCAACAAGGATATCTTCACTACACTGGACTCAAGTATATTACAAATTCAACCTCCTTAATGTGGTATTTTTCCAATATTTAAGAGAAAAGGCAGTTTTACATCTCAAAATAGGAAGCGGCATTAAATAAAATGTGTGCATGCATGTCCTTCTAAGGTTTCCCAAGTTGTATGCTTGTTAAGTTGATTTTTCGTGGTTAGTCTTCTCATTTTTTCATATCATTTCTCCATCACAGCCTCAAACAGAGCGTTTCTGGAAACGTTTTTAATTCACAATAAGTCCAATTTGGACTAATTTCTTATAAGGAACAGAAAATATGAGTAATCAAAGATTATTCTTAGGTTTGTTTTTTCATCTACTGATGCATTACGTCTATATTTATGAGGTATTTATCATTTTATTGGTATTCAACAAATGTTGAATTCTATATAAGGTAGATTCTGACACTAGTGCTCTTTGTGTTTACAGTTGTTAACAATTTTGTTGGGTTGTAAAACAGAAAGAATAATATTCTTCTCCACTGCTAACGTTGATTAAGAATAGACGTCTAAAGAATGAGAAAAATTCAACATAGAGAAATAAAAGTTTGATATATTAAGGACAATTAATTGTAAAGACAAAAAAAATAATTTGCACTGTGTCAAATTGTTGACATTCTTCCTCTATTTATTTTTTTAATTTATAGCCTTAATCTTTTGTTGAATTGTATTTATTGTAATGTGTGACCTCTTGGCCAGGTCGCCCTTGTGAATGAGATCTAGATCTCAATGGGAATTGTCCGGTTAATATAAATAAAGGTTCAAACAAGGTTAAATGTTTACCAATAATTTAAAATGTTGATAAAAGAGCCTTATTGCCACAATATTTAGAAAAAAAATTCAAGTGTTAAAAAGTCTAGGCGTTGAGGGAAATGTCAAAATTGAAGTCGTTACAAATGTTAAACTTGCACAGAAAAATGTGAATAAAATGTTAAATATTAAATGTAAATGACAAATGATGAAAAATAGCTAAATGTTGGAAAAAAACTTTAATTTAAACTCCGTATTATTCAGTTCACACTCAGATTTTAAGTCATTTTGTTCTTTGTTGCGTTTCTGCCTTTATCTGGCATGTGTAAATAAAAATAAAGCGACCGTCCCGTCAGACCCTCGCCCTCGCACTAACGAGCCTCGGTGTAATCTGAGTAAACATAATCAATGGTCCACTGAGTGACCCCTGCAGTAAAAGCTGACCTCAGCGCTGACCAGCTGTCACCTGTGAGAGTAAATAATCATTTACAGTGGCAGAAGAAGACGATCGCAGCAGCAGCAGAGGATCGGATGGACCAACACGGAGGAGGCTGAGCTCCTTTGTCTCAGTTTGTACGTGAGAGGGAGAGAGGGGAACACTTTGTTCTGTACAGTAAGAACAGGACCACCCCTCACATTCTGACGCTATCACTGAATATTTGGGACTGTGGTCAAGTTTTGGAGCATCTCTGGGATGTGATAAAACTAAACAGAGCTGAGACGATGGTTTAATTAACAGAAAACCTAAACGAGAGCAGCTTTGTTTGGTGATTAATCAGTTTGCTGAAGGAGGGAAAATATGATGTTCATTTGTGGAGAAGTTATTAAAGTCATTTTGGGCTTTTTTAAGGACGTTTATTTACAATTTATGAAAAAGTATAAAGCAAATGAAGCTTCCTGTTACTTTAAACTGTTAGCTTAAGATGTTTCACCTTCATTATGAATGAGGAAGCCGTAACGGGGGGACAAAGTGATCTACCCTCCGTGCCGGCTTTAGAGGTAGTAACAGATGCAAGATGGAGAGCACTCGACACCAGTGGGGGAGCGCTGTGTGTGTGCTTTTGTCTTTACGTAGGGCTCGAGGTGTGTCACACTGATGAAGGTGGAAGTTTGTCAGAGCACGTTTGTGAAAACACTATACCAAGGGCAAATGGTTTATGTATTGTTATTCAAATAAAGACGTTCAGAAGTGGAAATAGGAGAATGCAAAAACTCTAATGAACTTTTTCTACTATTAATTAGTGACTATCATTCAATGAACACCAAGAATCAAACCTCTGAATCTTCAAACAAGACATGATTTAAACAGAACAATGGTGTATTATTATCTCCTCTTACTGACATATTATCAATTTAGTTTTAATTTCGATGATAGTTTAAGCGTAAAGTTTTACACATGCAACCCTGACATTTCCAGGAATTTTCAAGTTTTACTTACAAGAAAATTTCCAGACCTATTTGGTGACATCTGTAGGGCTGGGTATCGATTCAGATTTTCTGGATCGATTCAATTCGATATTAAGAGGTTTCAAATCGATTCGATTCACAATTTGAAATTTGTTCAGTCTGGGTTATCTCAGTAAAAATAATGCTGTAAATGACTTTTTGACCTGGTACATTATTAAAACTGTTTTTACATGAAGAACTGAACCCAAAGCAGTTACATTAATCACATACTAATGATATGCATTAATGCATATTCTGCAAGTTACTTGTTATTTGTCTAACTTGTCTTTTCTTTCATGCGTGTTAAATCTGAAATATGTCCAAACATCAACTTTTAAACTCTCCGGTGGTGCCCCTGTCGTGCTACTCGCTTCCGCCATGTTTTTTTGACTGCTTGCAGTAACATCTCAAGAGATCTTGTTCGCTAAACGCAAGACTAGCAGGGTTGATACCACAGGCTGCTTCTCGGACCGTCCAATGAAGAAAAAACTACCCAAGTTAAAAGATCGATCTTTGGATTTTATGGATCGATTATGAACCATTTAAAGGGAAATCGATTAAATTGATTTTTTTAACCCCAGCCCTAGACATCTGCCCTCAATGACAGAACTTTTCCAGCAGTTTACCCGTCTGTCAGTGGACGTTTCAGATTGAATTCTGGTTTAAAAAAAAAAAAAATCCTAATGTAAGTGTTCACCAATGATTGCTGTCAGGCACAAACCTATCTCCATTTTTTCATTTTCTACTTTTGATTCTAAAAGATGCCCTGTTGGTCACCTTTCATGTCAGAGATTAATTTAAATTAAATTTTTAAAAAAATTGAAAAGTGGCAGTTTTGGAGGAAAGAGGTTTTAGGGGAGGTGAACTTTCTGTTGTGAGACAGAAGTGTGAACAAAGAGTTTCGGGAATTATCTTGGTTGGTTACTCGAGTATCTTCTTGGAAATATCAGGGCTGCTTGTGTGAAAATCTTAGTATGCCTCTCAGCTAATGGCAGCAAATTGTGAAAATAGGAAGAGGAAAAAACTGCAGTGTAAATCTACATAAAAACCCAGAAAATGTCAAAAATGTACCTGAAAGTGTTTCAGCTTTCTTTAACCTAGAATTTACTGTTAAAGTAGACCTCTTGGATTTTCTTGAGATTTCAGAGCTACATGTGTTAGAGCTCATTTTTAGACCAAAACACTCCAAAACATGGAGCGTGAACTAGTGTCTTATCCATTACTGAAATTGTTTATTGGAAATCAATACCTGGCTGATTTTCTGTCAGTCACCTTTGTTTGTGATTGAACATTCCTTGAAGCACAAGACGGTTCACTAACAACCGTCCACATGGCATAAATGTATCAGCAGAGGTGGAAAAAATATGTAAAAAATGAAGAAGCAAAAAGAACCAGGCTTCTTTAGAGCAAAGAAATGTCAACATCAGTAAACCATCTGTAAATTAATGAAGATGGTTCAATGAGGTTTTGGACATTTCTGTAGTTGTGGCCTTTAAAAATGGAGAAACAAATAAACAAATAGAAAAAGAATGGAGGCACCTTTGACCCTGTGAAGGACACTCATGTTACATAATGAATAACCATCAATTATTAAGATAGATTTATCAATTAGGTGTAAATTACTCTGCTTGTTTGATCAATAACTCACTTAGGTTACTGATCAACTACAGAGTGTTTTCATTCTGTGTTGATGTGGACCAACAAACTGATCAGCAAACCAAGAGAGCAGAATAAAACTGGACCAGGTGGACTTTAACTGCTGCTCATTCACACTCCTCATTGACTCGTTAATTCTTTGAAAGCACGTCAGGAGCTTCTTACAGACGCCTAAGCACCTTATTGTGTTAAATCTGTCTCTGGCTGGAACATCCACAGAGTGGTGTCATGATGGGGAAGTGGGCTGAGTGTCAGAGGGGCAGTTTGGAGACGGGGACAGGTCAAGATGCTGCTTGGACTTTTGTGTTTGACTGAGTTTGGCCGCACAAAAGAGGGGACAGTAGGGGCTCTATGTGCTTATGGGACAGGATGTAACTCTAAATGGGAGTTTTGGGGGACTTCTTTTGTTTTATTGGAGGCTTCATGTTGTACTGGGCTTGGGCGACTGAAGCTAAAGGAAGCACATGTGTATCAGCTGGGGACCATGATGCTCACACTTTGGAGGGAAACTAACAGGAGCTGGTCTAGATAAAAAGAGACTACTTTGGGCTTGGGTTTCACCATGACCATGTTTCAGTGAATGAACATGAGCCGCACACGCTGTCACACTCACACAAACGGCATCAGGCGTAATCGAACATGCATGTGCTGAAGGCAGAACATTATGTCCTCAACAACATTTGTACCCGAGGGCGCCGGAGCGGGAGTTTGAGCATGCTCAGGTGATGCAGGTGGAGTTGTTTTTGAAACCTCGGGTGTCTAAGTCAGTTTATGCCTCTTTTCAACAGACAATCAACGAGCTGCACAACAACAATCACACAGAGAAATTGACAAACATCCCCCAGTCAGCGTCCGCTCATGTGGAACCCCCGAGGCTGCTGCTTTGGCGGACTTGACCCCCTCGCCACGCCACGCCAGCGCTGACCCCCCTGACAACACGACAAAACTACAGCCATCTTTACCTCTTCAGATGTTTCTCCAGCTCCCAGAAGACCAGTTTTACCGCCATGGCGTCCCTGCCCTGCGCTGCTCCTCCTGCCCCGGCCAGCCCCTTCTCTCTCATTGATGCTCTAAAATGCACTCCGGTCTTTGTGGAAAAAAGAAAAAACTCAAGGCCCCCTCAGAACCTGTCACAAGCACCCAGCTCCAATTAGAGCCCCCCTAAAACAAACCCTGACACTACTTCTACTGCTGCGCCTCCGTCCCTCCTGACCTGCGCCCTTCTGGTCGTGACCCCCTGCTCCACTCAGAGGTGAGAGCCACGCATCGGGGGGAGCCTGACCAACAAAAGAGACCAGGGATGGAGTCTGGGACCGGGCGCAGAAACGGGGGCGCGGTGGTGTGCTAAGTCCTTCTGATTGCCCCCCTTTCTGAGCCAGGATCACATATAGACTTTCTCATGCGATTGGGCGCGCGGCGAGGGGGGGAGACGGGCCGTGATGTCACCGATAAGGAGTCATGTCACCTCCCCTTTTGTTGTTATATAAACTGTCAGCAGAGATTAGGGCAACCGTCCAATAGGATGAGCCACTTTGGACCACACACCCTCGTTAGCGCGCTCAAGCCACTCCCTTCCTTCTCCTCGCCCTCCTTCTGATGGTGGCGGACGCCGCAGTGGTGCCCGCCACAGCACTTAAAAGTTAAAAAATATGAAAACACTTCTCCTTTTCCAGCCTTCTGAAGGAGAATGTGTATGTTGAAGCATGCATGCCTTCACCCGCGCTGTCGCCCCTCATCAGCGGATGCACACTGCAAACCCACCCTTGCCGAGTCGCTCTCCGCTGGAGCGCGCCTCACGTGTACCGCCATGCTAGAACACAGTCCACAACACAGCCTGGGCAGAGATCATCAAAACAAGGCTGCTAGCTTGATGCCACAAACACAAAGCAGCGCCAAAAAGCATCAAAACACCAACTCTGACTCCAGGATGGCTTGAATTTAGGGGTTCTTTGAGACTACATGGCGGAGGAGGCTTTGTTGAAGATGTGGCGCACTTATGGGGGAGCACAAAATGGCGGGCGTGGGGCGCTTTGAGTGAGTTTTTTCTGGGAGTGCTTCGCTCAGATGCATGCAGAGAAATTATTAACCTCATTAGGCCAAGGTCACGTCTCCTTTCTTCTTCTTAATGTATGTGTCACTAATCCGAGAGACAGTCGCCAAGCTTTGAAATCAAACAATAAAACTCCCTAAAATAAGAACCAAGAGTTTCAGCGCCAAGTCACGAATCAAGCCGCCATTTTTACAGGGGATATCACAATTGATTATCACCAATAACCCTCTCTGAAGTATCTGTTACACAACCTCTTTGTGTCCCTCAGATCTGTACATCTTGTGCCATACATCTGTACATTGTGTACTTTCAGGCTTGGGGTCAAAGTGCGCATGCCCGCCTGGAACAAAGGGCTAGAAACTCGCTCGTTGACGTAAACACCGACCGCTCTACTTTCAGCCAATCCCCGATGGCGCAGCAGGCTCGCTCCGTCCAATAGGGAGCCGTTCTGTCGCTGTGACATCAGGGATGAGATGCTTTCATTCACTATGTACCCACAGCCGTCCTGAGCCTGTGTCGTTGCATGTGAACAGATCTGACCCATATATTACCTCACCACTTTGAGCTTAACGTATGTTGTTGTGCAGTGAGGAAGCTACGAGAAGTCACATTAACAAATTAAAACCTTCCTTATTGGCTGTAACACTTTGTATAAGCTCCAGCATCCTATTAGATTTTATAGTTTGGGTAATGAGTGCTTAGCATGCCAAAATCTGAATAAACCAATTAATAGGTGGAGATTAGTTAACCCCGTGAGCATGAAAACTGTGATATTTTGATCCAATCTGACCATATACAGGGTCCTCGCCACACCCTGTTTGGCTTATATAAGCAGTAGTGTGCTGGGATAAGAAAGCAGAGAGAAGATGCTGCTTGCTTGGCCCACGCGGTTATAAATATAACATATCACAGCAAAACAAGGAAGAGTTTTCATTTAAGAAAAGAAGCCCCCATCCTGAGCTTTGAGCATGAGAAGTAAATGCACCCCAGTGCAAGTGTTCGGACTTCTCCTGTGATATTTTAATCTTTTGAGATGGGATAAAGAAAAACTGGGGCAAAAAGAGAGGAAGCTTAAGAGCACTGATACACAAATTTGACACTATGATGGGCTGGACATATCACACAAAAGCCACAACACAATGAATGTCGTGAATTACAGTGGCAGAGACACACTCCGGGACATTATGTCCAACATTTCAGCCCATGAGGAATTATTTTCAAACCAATGTTCCCTCTATTTTAAATATAATTATAGTATTCTGTTTGCAATCGTGGCTGTCTTCTGCTTCGGCCACAGTTTATATAATGAACCAACAAGTGGGGATTAGATAGCATGGCCTGTACACTCATTAAGCAGCTGCTGGAAGCCTTAATTCTCAAACACGCTATGGAGGCAAAAATAAAGCATACCAGCCTGAGTGATCTTCTAGGCATGATCAAAAGTTCTAAGAAGTTTCGGCAGGCTACTTTTGCTTGCGATTTGTCTCGCGGGTGAAGGTTGTTCCTGTTGGTTCAACTTTTTATTTAGTTTATACATCCTATAAACTCTGCAACTCATGACCCTGATGTTTGAAAAAACTGAAATGCTCCTTCAATCTTTAAGTGTTGTTGATAGTTCCTTTTTTTCTCATTAATGCTTTTTTTAATTCAAGTATGCTGGATCATTTAGCTCATTTTGTGCTACAGCCTGTTGGCATTACAGTTAAATGCAGCAGGAGCGATCTAAAATCTTCAACCATAAAATTGGTGACCATATTAATCAGGTAATTCACATTACAAGGTAGGGTTGTCAAAAATAATCTTTTTAAACGATGCACTATGATGCAGACACAGATGGAGATGCATCGAATGCAAAGGCATCAGTTTTGCTTCAGATGAAAAAAAACACGTTCAGGAGGATGAGACCTATGATGTTTTTATTTTGGTTTGCAATGAAAAGACAATTTTCCTACGGCTGGCCTCAAAAGCCATTTCCAGCTAATAAAAGAGTTCATATTTATCTGACTAGTTGTATTTTTTTTAATGTGATAAGCATCCTTGTGCAGAAACGTGGAAAATCAAAATAATATTATTCACCGTGATGCATTATGATATCAAATGGAACAAATCATTAATCTGCTCAGCTCCAAAGTATCCAACTTTGGGAATGCTGTCCAAAAAAATTTAAGAAAAACTGAACTATTCATGTAGAAATAAAGTCATGTTGCATGGCAAATTAAACAGGAAATTTTCTACACGCACCAAACACAGCGTCAACACCAAGCAAATGAATGATTTTTTTCCAAAAAGAACCAAAAGAAATATTAATTTATTGATTTATTTTAATTTCTTTCATATATTTTTTTCAAAACAGTCAAAAACTGCCATGGATAAGCAGAAGAAGATAAAAACTGTTGGAATTGGGTGTAATGAACACCAAAAGTGACAAAAACTGAAATATAAAGTTTGGTATATTATGAGTTTTCAAATGGGACTACTGGAGCAAAAAGTGAGCACTCTGTAGTTAAACCTCTCTAACTTTGCTCTGCATCACTTTATCAGACTCAAACTTGGCAGAAGTAATGTTCACACAGTTTGTCATTCATTCATAGAGTACTAAAGCTGCAACTGTATCATTCAAAAGAGATATTCACAATAATAACATGTGAAAATTTTAAATTATTATGACTTCTATCTTCATTTCCTCTGTCCCAGTAACACATATACTGATAATTTCACATCTCGACAAACCTCTCAAGCGTTACTTTTATTATGACACCAAAATATTTAAATAGAGCTTGTGGTTGCAGAGAATCACTCTTTTTTTATGACTATGCCATTTTTGAGCAGAAGGCTAAAAAAGGGCTGAACAGGTTAACTTCATAATCACAATCAAATAACATTTAAACAAAAAAACTATTTTTTCTGGTCAGGAATGCAAATTAATCACTTTAATTTGGCTTTTACTATCTTCTCTGTTTCTTGTAAAACAGTAAATTACAAAAATCATGGCTAACAATGAATTATATGTAGCATTAAAAATATTTTGGCTAAAGAGCATTTAAGGAACGGTTTATTAACCCTTATGCTACGTTCACACCGCAAGCGACCCAGCTACCAAAATCGCGTTGCCCACTGACGTAGCGTCGCGCGTCCATAAATACCTCATTTTGGTCGTCAGCCGTCGCTCGGTGACGTCACGTCCGTTCGAGTTTCACCGCTATCATTTCATATATCATGTAATAGGATGTATAAGCGGACATTATTCCAGGTGTATCCTTTTCATTCACTCATCAAACACAAAACACTGCAGCTGATGCCCTGCAGCAGCTTTATCTGTGAGTTTACCGCGGTCCGTCTAGGCGGAACTAATGTCCTCACTGACATTAATTCCGCCTAGACGGAACTCATCAGTCCTGTAGTCCGGATGAATAACTGTTTGTCTAGGGTACCGTCACAGGTACACACACCGCTGATTGGCTGATGCTGCAAAGCCACACACGACATCGCCTGAATAGATCAACTTTTTTTAAACTTTGACATCGCGCGACGAGTGAAGTGATCGTCTTGTACGCGGCCGTCGCATTGCGGGTGGGTTAGCCCCGCCCCATCGCGGCTGTACACTGACTTTGAACGGAGAGTGATCGCCAAGGTAGTACAGGTAGCGTCCGGTGTGAATGCACCATTACAGAAACATTCAAATGATTTCGGTAATAATCAAAGCTGTTAATTTAGTGCAGCTGGTTGGTGTTCTAATACACTTGTCGAGCACTTTGTTTCCCAGCTGTCTGCAGGAAGTGTTGAATGATAAGGTGCTTAAAAACAAATATCTGAAATGCTAAAATAAATCTTTTTTTTTCTGTATTTATGATTGCTCGCAGTTTGACTTTCTAATAAAAATTTTAATCTCTATGTAAAACAAGAAACATTAAGTACTATCAATGGTGACAAAAATCCGAGTATCTGGAACCTTATACAGGGAAATATTTTGGTTAAAAATTCAAAAATAGTAGGCAAACATGAACCAGTTATCTAAAATGCAGAAATATACTCCTAAAATTTAGTCTTTATGGATTCCTGCTACTTTGGAAGGCTATTTCCCTCTCCTTTGAGGATGATTTTGGACAACCTGAGTTCACAAGCAGCATTACTTCTGATCTTAAAATCTGCACACTGAAGCCATCAGGGTTGAAATGTAAAATGTAGGCAAAGGCAGAGGAGAGGACATTTGAGCAGCTCGAGATCTTCAGAGAAAGTGTAAAATCAACGGCACTAACTGCCTCCTTGCTGTAAATACATTCCTTCAAACACAAGCCTCCTTTTATTCACGCGCTCCCTCTCACAAAAGCATCCAGCTGAGTGTAAGTAACGCTTCCGCCACACTTTATTGTGTGGTTTTTTTGAGCAAAAGGCAGAGCTGGGAGGCTTTCAGACTCTCAGAGCTGCAGTGTGTGGTCCTGTAACGGATCCAAACCTGCAGCCGAGGGAAAAGATCTGAACCAAAAACAAGGCTAAAACTTTATTAGATCATGTCAGCAGAGAATCATTGGCTTGTATTTGTTTCCATCTCTGTTTTTATTTGCTTTGAGCTGCCCAGCCTCCTCCTGCATCACTTCTCCAGGAGCAGTTGGGAGGAATGAGCTTGTGTGCGTCTCCCGTTTGTGTGTATTCGCCGCTGTGTGTGTGCGTGTTTGCAAACTGGCAGAATCCGGTTTCGAGGGCTTTGAGCTGGCATTTACATGGAGGAGAACGAGGGCCGACAGCAAGATCGACCCCTCTGCATGCGCTCAAAGAGACACTCGTGCACAGGAAGTGTTTCATGAGCCGAATACAGGATCAGAAGAGAAAATGAGGAAGAAAGGAGAGAATTTATGGGGAAGTTTTGAGGAAAATGACAGTTATGCAATCAAATTGGCACCTGCAGCAGTTAACAAGGTACAATCTCTGCACTGAGGTGGCAATAAAACCAACCGTCGTCTTGATAAACCCCGTCCATCTTTCTCTAAACAGACGAAAACAAAGAGCACCAACGCCCCAAAACTCTTACGGCATCACACAGCTTCGGGGTAGCGGCTCATCTGGGCGTAAGTAACATCGGTCTCTGCCGCGCACGCACCGCCTTACATAACCAGCCTCCTTCGCCATATGGGCCACGGAGGAGCCAGAGGAGGGGTACAGGGGACGGTGGGAGGCCGAGCATCTCCACCAGCTCAGTGACACCGCAGACAGGTCTCGTTCTGCTGATGGACGAGGTTTTAACTTTCAGCGGCCTGACACATTCCATGTTCTCTCTCTGTGGGGGGGGGACGCTTTTTTAACAGAGGTAAAAATAAGAGAGGGGGATACCACCCTGGATATTTAGAGGAAATGTGTGATGTTTAAAGCATCACAAACAGTGATATGACACGCCGCTAAGGTCCATTTTACACCTAAAGTTTGGTGGACTTCAGGGGGTGTAGCTGCAGAATTTACTTGTTTTCTTTCACACAGAGTCAGGCCGACCAAAGCCTGTTACATGATGTGTAAAACAGCTAGAGATGTAACGGTATGAACATTTCATATCACTGTTATTGTGACCAAAATGATCTCGGTTATCATAATCATCACAGTTTTGTTGCAATGTGCTCAAAATGTTTAAAAACTGCTTTTACACACTCTTGAAATCATGTAGCCCCTTTTTTATTATATTTTTAACAGATCTTTTTGGTCAATAAATGTGTCAGAAAATGTCCTGCAAGTACATTTTTTACTCCTTTTCATGAGAAAGAAAAGTAAACAACTCTGGCAAGCATTTGTCATCATTATATTATAAATGCTTCAACAGTGTGTAATTACAAGAAAAGGAAAAAAAGGTGCACATTGATGCACATCCTGATTGAAATATATATTACTTTTCCCTTTGGAACCAACACACACACACAGACTTAGTTTTACCAGTAATCCTGCTTGTCTCTCTAAGAGTTCTCCAACTCTTCTTTCACTTTGTCATCTCTGTCCTTGCTTGCTATGCTGACTTTGCACAAAAATCATCACCTCATTTGCCTTACATCCAAGATGATGATGAAGTGTATGGCTCGGAGTTGTGACGATGACGCTGCTTGCGGATGTGCAGCAGTCACTATTTATTTGGCAAATCCGACAAGGACGTGGTGATTTCAGAGAAAAAAGGTAGACAGGACTAAAGTCTTGTGTTGGTCAAATATGCATAATCTACATTTATATGATAACTTCGTCCTGTTTATGCACTTTAAAGGCCCTCTGGGGTGCCATAGCCTCCCCTGTGAGAAATACAGGGTCAGCATCTGCTCACGATGTGGCTAGACGGCAGCTCTAGTATTAAAGCCCAGCACAATGCCAGTGTCATTAATATCTGCAGTGATAAGCAGGCTGTTGTCATTCTGCTGATTTTTGTGAGCCGTCTCTTTTTCCATCCTTGCTTAATCAACGCCTGAATATCAAACAGTACTGAGATGACAAAAGGCTTGTTTTTAGCTGAAAGGTGGTGTTTTTGAACTTGGGCTGTAAAATTCTTAAAAGAGAACTTTGACCCACTGTGTTATACAGTGCTGAAAACAGGCCACTAGGGCCCTCTGTGGAAATGTGACAGGCACACTTTCCATATTAAAGGCGTAGTGAGCGATCTTCTAATCTTTTTCAAAATCTTTTGAAAAAAAGTCCGGTTTCAATACACAGCCTTGGCTCTGAATTTCAGCAGGTAAATACTGTGTCTCGGGCTGAGTCACCAAAACAGGGTACACCCCCCCACATCCAGGGGGCGATCATACTCATGCGCAGATCAGACAGAGGGGGGAGGGGGAGTAGTAGGATGCGTAGCATGCACAGATAGCGTAAGGGAGAGATACAATAGGTGCAGTAGCAATGGCTGAAAAACAGCCCAAAAGAAAAAGGTCAGAGGAGTGAAAAGTGAAAAAGAAGGGCTATGACCATGAAAGAGCAAAGACCCGGGTCAACATTGGTGTTGCTTTCCGACAATGGAGGGAACTCAGCAAATTAAAAGACCTGAAAATGGACGTGGATGTCGCCGTCTTTCTGCTGGATAGGTTAGCAACATTAGCTTTGTGGTGCTTCACATAACACTAACAGCCGTCGGACATTCATCTTATTGTCTAATCTGCCAGAATGTACTGTTGTTGTGATGTTATCAATAATGGAAGTCTGACGAGTCAGGGTTACCTTAGCTACGTTGGTCAGCTACGCAGTTTCTACAGCCGTTTCCATGACGATGCACGTCCATCAGCTTTCGGGGGGGCGGGTCTAAATTCGTTTATAAACAACCTCTCGTTTTCTCCCACATCGCTGACTACACCTTTAAAGGTTATCATGCTACTTGAAAGACCCGGAAACTACAATTTTAAAGTTAAGAAGTTACATATTGTTACTTCTAAGAATTGTTATCATAGTAAACCATGATAATGAAGGGAATAAACTGTATCTTTCAAACCCCTACAGGTGATACTGTGATTTCTACAGGTGTAAAATTATTCTAATGATCAATCTGGACGTCACTATTTTGAAGAGTTCACAGACAAAGTAAAATTTACACAAATATGAGCTCTTCCTTGACCATAGAATAAATTCAAAATACACTGAGCTGACCTCAAACTAGAGAAAATAGATTTCACACTTAAGACCTTTAAATCATGTGATGTTTATGCAACTTTTCTTGACTTAAACATTTAAGATGGTGAAAACAGATCCAACTGGAAGGAGAAGCAAAGGCAGCATGCCTGATCTGGCATAAATGCCGGAGATTTAGAAGAGGATTACCCAAAATCTGCTCAAAACTATCACAGATTTCTCATCTCCTCCCTGCAACTTCTGCATAGAAACCCCAAAGCAGACCAAAATGCTTTACATAAGCATCTTCTTCACAAAAGCGTTGTATCTCCACATAAATAATTTCCGGCCCAGTGTGACACTTTTCAAACAGAAAAATTGGAGCTCAAAATCCTCCTCCTGCAACTTTAATCCAAAATAGTGTTATACAATCAGACGTTACACAACCTGACGACATGGAAGCGTCACAGGAAGTTGTGGACCCACGGTCATATGGATGCGGGCTGTGGATGGAGGTTCACTGTCGGAGCTTTTTTACAGTGAGGATCTTCTCAGTGGTGCCTGAGAAACTTTGCTCAAGGGTCCCAGCGGTGCGTGGACTTCACGCAGAGAGCCGAGTGTGTTTTAACAGTGGGACGGGTCGAGGCTCTGACACTAAAAACACACTGATGTGGCTTCACGCAGTATCACTGGTCTTTATTTTACTGTGAAGAGGGGTCTTTACCAGGAAGTGCCACTAACAGTGTTTTAGCAGCGTGGTCACGTTACAGAGGAGGGGTTACCTCAGAAGACTCCTGAAAACAGACTAAAGAAAACAAGAAGAAGATGACCTCAGAGGGGAATCACTATTTTCCACCAGTTTGACCTCTGACACAATTAACATCCATCCACAAAGCAGACAAAATATTCCAGCTCGTCCCCTCATAATCTTTTAGTTTTCACTTATGGTGATTTAACCATTTCAGGACAGGCTAACAACAGCATCAAGACTTGTGGAGATCTGTTTTTGTTGCTGTATCACGCACCAGCAATGTGGTTCAATCCAGACAGAACTATCAGAGTCAAGCTCTAGTCTCCAGTTAAGCAACCAACCCTTTTGACTAGGTAAACTAAAGCGCTTTTAAGTTGAGCTTTCTTCTCTTTTCTTTTTTAGCCTTTCTCTTTCAACTCTGGATCACCAGGAGTGTGATTGATCACCCGTGTCTCTCTATGGCCTTGTGATTTGCTGGTGACCAGTCCAGGATTAACACCACCTCTGGTATCAGCTCCAAATCTGCATGTTGTTGTCTTCAGAATAGCCCAAATTTAGAGGTGCAGTGTGTAAAATATGGCATTTTAGCCACATCTTGCGTTCAGATTCTAGAATGAGCCTAATCGTAACCAAAACGTCAGGTCGCTGAGCAACGGAACACTGTGAAGACCAAAAGGGATTGTGAACACGGCACACAATTTATGTTGTGTGTGTGTGTTTAAACACACAATTTAAATCCCTAGTACAGAGTAACAGCTGTCTATATATCCACCGCTGTCCTCTCCTCTTCTTCGCCTGCATTCCAGGTAGATTTCAGAACCAACAGACAGATTTGCATTTCGTTCTTTTTGTCCCTAAAAACCACCCATAGACAACATGGCGGATAGTTATGTTGGCCCACATGAATGCGGCCCGCGGTAACGTAAATTTTTTAAAGCTTTTTCTAACTAAATCAAAATAAAACAAATGTTTTATGAGGATGATTGTACTCCTATTTTGATTGACTTTACATAGAAATAGAAACATATATATCCATACTGCATTGGCAAAATGTGGTGGATGTATAAAAGGCCAAATTCTACACACTGCACCTTTAAGACAATCTCTCTGAAAAGCCCTAATGTTACAGGAAAGATGATAATTCTTTGCTGAAACCACAACTACATCCTAACACATCCCCAAGTGACAACTTTAATTTGATCAGGCTTAAAACCAAAGGCGTGAAATTTGGTACACTGCTTCACTGTGATCGATTTTCTTCAGTGCTTAAGGCTATTAAATACTTTATCTTCTCACAAGATTCCAGTGTGGCCTCAACTACATCTGCATCTTCATAAACACTCAAATTCAGAGTTTGGTTTGTTGTTCATTTTAGACTAAATCAGCTCTGGTTTTCCTGAAAATAATCATGAATCCAGTCTAAAGTCGATTTTTAGAGTTGGTCCTGCTACATCATCTTTGAGTCCAGTGTTATGATAGCAAGCACACTTCACCTTAAAAAACAAACTATTAGATAAAAAAAAGGTGTAAACTCAGAGGTGAACAGGCATTTCAGCGCTCTTTATGAACTGGAAACATTTAGGGCTTTTATACTAAGTTAAAAAAAGTCTATAATACATCAGAGGTGTGTCCATCCTAAGTCTGAGTCTAAAGCCTTGATTATGAGACTTGTGTCCTGATCTTTAAAATGATGCCTCCTGCTGTTCAAAGCAATGAAATGCATCTCTTTACATCTGGAGAGAAACCTAATAGGAAGAACTCTTCGCCAATAAAAAGAGGCAAAAGTGGCAAAAATACACAACAAAGACTTCACATTCAACTTTTGGCTTTCACCTAATATTGCTAAATTTTTAGTCAATGTTGTGAGGACTTTAAAATGCATATTTTTCTTCCTCTACACGGATTTTACTCTCTCTTAGTTTACTCTAATATTAATTATTAACCTTAACACAATCATATGTGCATGTCAGTAAAGTTTCTAACAGCCTTTCAATTGTTGCAAAGTATGTTTAGTTGCCTTTTGTTTATTAGATTTTAAATAAAGTTCCTTTACCTATGCTGTAAACATACATGCTACCTACTTCATGAAAAGAATCTAAGTAATCAGTGTTAATTTAGCGTGTGGCAAAGCAAAAATTAACTTTAAAAATGGTTTAATGTATTTCTTAAAGCAAGGGTGGGTTAAGAATAATTTCCCACATGCCCTGGTTGGTTTAACACTTAAAAACAAGCATGTGCTCATAAAATCCCATCATTTCATTAGCAGGAAGCGTTTCCAGTGAGTAGAAAATGCTCAGCAGTGTATCCAGCCCCTGCAGGGAGCTCAACGGGACACCTTTACATGTTTTGGCATCAAGTACTCAATTATAAGATCTGGAGTGTCACATTTCACACTGACTTCAGCTCCGTGAGAAGAGCCAGAGGGTGAAGTAAGTCATATAAAGTAGAAATTAAGGTGCAGGAGCCAGAGAAGATTTGTGGCTCGACCAGCCCAAACCAGAAATATGCCCTCTCCTCCTGCCGTTCATGTTTCCCCCCCTGGAGTGAAGGGGAAAAACAGTTCACGCCATTAAAAAGTTCTCTCCTCTTAACACCTGCAGCTTCACACATGTACACACGGCTTCGGCACGCTCGTAAACACACGAGCCGACGGACATGCATGGACACATAGTGCATCCACCGTGGCCTGCGACTCTCCTCAAGAATCTGCAGCTCGGCGCAGAGGCACACGGCGAGCAAACGTGACACCAGTCTACTTGGCTATGCAGCAGCAGTGGCAGCAGCACCCCTTTAAACCCCGTCAACCCACCCGCCCCCACCCCTGCCTCTTGTATCTGGCAGAGCGCGGATGATGAGCTGATCTGGAAGCATTAAAATCACAACAAGTTGAAGTCTGAGTGCCCCCAGACTCAAATGAGATGATGTGTGAACATGTGATGCAGAACCAATGAAGTTAAACACACATAACAGACGCTGAGGATCATTTTCTGTTAAAATGTGAATTACCAGGTTTGATAGATGAATATTTTTTAAAGTCTTTAAAAGTCAAGAGATAAAAATTTACAAACTGATTTCATCTGCCTTCAATGATCAAAAACTGGAAACACTAATCTAATGATTTACTCTAATAAAAACGTGAGAAAACTGTCAAATGTTTTCATTAAAAGACTGAAAAATACTTCTAAACTAATTATTGGATTGATCAGATATGACCTTTTGATTCTACAGTTTTAATTTTTGTCTTTAGACTTTATGAACTGCTGTTCTGATGTGCATTTCATTGATTTAAGTAGTTATGATATAGAAAAGAAATTATGTTATTACTAATATTCAACGTGCCCATCTGTTGAGGTTTCTAATCATTCTTAAAGAAGATCCATCTTATTTTACTCAAGCCAGGCACACACTACAAGATAATGAGCAAGAGCTTTGGCTGGGTTCCCTGTTTCTGACTAAAGCCAGCGAGGCCTGATTATCTGGTGGTCCTAAAGATTCATTAACCTGATAATTTTGTCATGAAAGGAACAGGGTCAACCTTAAAATTCAGACTGGAAATCTTCACGTATGTGGAGTCCACCTAAAACAGCCCAGCATGTCCTAAATAAACATGTCAAATCTCAGAAATTAAATAAACCTGAGTTGCTATCTTGAGGTCAAAAAAATAAAGAAATAAAAAAAAATTAAATTAAATAGAATGCACTGATATACGACAACCACTTGGTCTTTTAATAAATGTAATAATTTGTCCCTAATGACAAAAAAGTCACCTCCACAAATTCTACAGTTAAATTAAATCATACATTTTTTGTTCAATTTAAATGAGTCAGTCTTTTAAAACTGCCTCAGCCTGAAATACATGTGCGTGCATGTATTCAAAAGAGCACCATCTAGTGGAGACATATGAGAATTAAAAATTGAGAACTTGTGATCCAACATAAAATGTTAACATAAAGAAACACACTAGTTTATGTTCAGATCAATGTAGGGTTAACCAACTTTATCAATGGGGGTCATTTTTGTCATTAGGAACAAATATGTCAGTTTTTGTGCAGCTTAGACATTTAAGGCTAAAAAAAAGAAACCCAGATGGCAATTCTTAACATTTTTTAAAAGAATATCTTCTGGCAAATTTGAGCTGTATTAATTCAACACATCCAAACTGGCCTGAAAGTTAAAAAAACAGACACAAATTGGATCTCTTTATGGTTATTGTCATGCAATATGACATTTCCAGCAACAGGTGAAAATGAGCTGCAGCCTTAATTCAAGTGTCGAAGTTTTATTGCATTACACCAAAGTTGTGACAAGATGTTGACTTGTAAAAGCTGTGGTTCTTTATAAATGTCATAACAAATAAAAGCACTGAAAGGTGGTGTAAATAAAACCAGAATAAACTAACAGTCTGACTCATTTATCAGTGCCAGACCTCCTGTCCAAATAATCACACCTGCTGTGACACAAACCCAGTGAAAGGAAATATAAAGTCAATAAATGTCCCACTGAGACGCTGTGCAGCCAGAAAACACTCCTATTATAGACCTACATGTCTGTTTATCAGACTGAGCCTTTGAGAGCATTTGTTTGGTATTGAAACATTGCGTGCTGGAGGGACATTTCCACTTTGCTGCGAGACACATTTTAGGTCAGCGCTCCTCAAAGCACACGTCACACTTATATAAACAACCTCCGAGCAGGAGGGGTGGCATTTATGAGCCGACATCACCACCTTGTGGAGGAGGGATGGTACAGCACCGAGAGAGGAGAGTGACAGTAAATGTAATGGGTCTGCTGAGGCGCGATTTTGATGTCACGTCTCGTTTACGGACAAATGAGTTCTCTCGCTGCAGGTGCTAATTGCTGCTGACATTAAGGAGGCACCGCCCAAAAACTGAGACGAAGAAAGACGCTCTGTGCGACCTCAGAGCTGCAGCAATAGAGAAAGAACCTTGACGGTGCACTTTGAAACAATAGACACATGACGTGCAGTTGAAGACACAACATGTGAGGCGGTGAGTTCCCACAGAAGCACATCTGTTTCTTGTCGGGGTAAGAACCTGGGGTTTACTGTGATGAGTATCAGGCCGCCGTCAGAGACAGACGCAGCAGCAGCAGTCGGCTGAAAAGTCTGCAGGCTTCAGAGCTTCTGTCTTTATATGGAAACACAAAAAACACAGCAACAGACTGAGCTCCTGAAGGGGAAAATGGACAGCTGATTTGGAACATAAAATGGGGCTGGGTGATACAAACCAGACTTTGTATCTCATTTTTCAGCATGGGTATCAAAGCAGGCTGTTTTCAACACCACAGTCACATAAACTTTAAGTAGATTCTGGTAAAAAAAAAAAACAACACTAAAGTCTCTTAAACACACCAGCAGAAACTTAAGTCAAACACATTTTTTAAGAGGCAAAAATCCAACCGAAACCCTACAAACAGTCTCAACTTAACAAAAACACTGGCAACATTTCTGTGCATCTGTTATCAGAATGTCTGTTTCTTAGTGATAAAACCTCTAATATTTTCATGAACCACAGCATGAAAAAGTATCGAGACTAAGTAATCTACTTGGGCATACTTTTGACAAAAATAAGAGGGAAAAAAATGTCAATATTGTCAAAATCATTGGCAAAACTTTGGGAAAGTGTTTTTTGTTTTTTTTTCTTAGCAATTTGGAATAAAAATCCACTATTCTTGCTAGTTTTAACAAATGTTCCCAATATATTTGTGGAGTTTGCTGCCACTCTTGGTCATTGAAAACAATGCTGAATACATGCATGCTCCCTAAATACAATAAATAAAGTTTTTTTTCTCCTAGCATGAATTTAAACAATAAACATTTGGTTAGTAAAGGTATGTATTAGTGTCTTTTAACATAGCACTAAGGCCTGACATCCAATTTTTCCTGACATTATTTTTTTTTTATCTTGAACTGTATTTAATGTATAAGCAGGGCTTTCCACAAGCACCAGCAACCAGCTGATTACTCAGTTAACATTGGCAATTTTTTCCTATTTTTGCCCTATAATAGACACATTCAGAAATATCTTCCATAATATTATAATTCAATTGTTTTTAGATTGATCCAAGCTGAGTATATAACCTTGGAAATATATCAGACATTTAAGACCTTTAAAGACCAAATTTGAGAGGATTAAAGCATTTTCCATGCAAGAATGGTGGAAAATGTATCAATAATAATACTTAATACAGTCTGAACATACAGTTGTAATAATTTATTTTAAAACTACTTTTAAGGCTTTTATATCCCTAGATGTGATTCAGATCTTTTAACACTTTTCATGGATCATCATGAACCCTGTTTGTTGAAACTTAACTTTTACTTTCCTTTACTGAGGCATAATTGCAAAAGAGAAATCGCCTGTTTATGGTACAGATTCCTACATTTTTGTTGATCGTCTTATAATCATGTTTCAACATTAGAAAAACTTTTCATGAATAAATCATTGGCATTTTCAGCCAGGTTTTGGGTGCAAGATTTAGAAAAATAAACTGGTTTAACGTGTGTCCATTAAAGCTTCACGATGTTAAATTAATCAGCCTGACTGCTCTGGTTTCATGGGGGGGACGGTGGGACCCCCTGCTCCATGAGTCTGTGAAAGGTCTGGTGTTAGATGGGAGGACTGAAAATATAAGTTCCTAAAAGCTTCTAAGTTTTTGTTGTCCAGGCCAAGAATATACAGCACAAACAAGAGATGTTCGACTCCTTTAAGGGAAGACTTGGCAGTAAGTTGAACAGAGCAGAGAACAAGGAGGGGCGTTTATACTGGACTTCATTCAAGGCACATACGTCCACTTCAGCTCCACATGTTTAACTACTTAAAGCCCTGTTTTTTTTGACAAAGAGGGGGTTTTTAATCAGTTTTGTTTGCCTGTCTTAACTCAACATGGCTGATCTCTCTAAAGACTGAAACAGAAAAGTGTTCTTTTAAAAGATGTTTCCTTTAAGGAAAATCTGGACTTTGTTCAGAGTTAAGAAAGCTGGGTTTATTTAGATTAGATTAAAAAAAAAGCAAAAGCAGCAGGAAAAAGTACACACAAGTACAGTAAAGAAAAGAAAAAGCTGCTTATGGATCACCAATTTGGTCAGAGTCCACGGCTGGGAGTGTATAGAAACTGGATGTAGGGACAAAAAGGTAACAAATAGTAATTCACAGTTATTTATTACCAATAACTGCTAATAAGTTTCTACTCTTTATCTGTGAGACATTATTGTGACATAATTGTTATTAACTTTTGGCTGAAATGAAACAAAGTATCTTGGGGTTTTTAAGGCTCGAGTACACTTAGATGCCAAAAAAGCATGCTGCTATTTAAAAAACGTGATGGTATCCACGTATGAATACTTTAGGTCGTACTTCACCCTCATCTTTGCTGCGAGTCATTCAGAGTCAGGTGTCTAAAGTTGGGGCGTGTTTGAGGGAGCGATGGGTTCAAAATCAATCAATGATGTGACTCACTAAATCTGTAAAAGCAACTCAATAAAGCACTCAAGGAGCTTACAAAGACTCTTTTCAATATTACTTAAAAGCATAAATCAACCTCTTCACTCAGTCTGACAGAAGCTTCAAGCTTGTGTCCACATTTGCTGAGAGGAACTCGTTCTGTGTCATAAAAGCTGAGCTGATAAAAGGCTCTGTGTCAATACACGATGAAAATGATGATGAATGAAAGCCAATGAAACGCCTGCGTTTGACAGGTTGGCTTACTTCACCAACATGTATGACAGGTTAACAGCAGAACTGCTTTCAGGCACAAACTGACTTCACACATCCAGATCTTTGAATGTGAGAACTCGGTGGCTTAAGCTCACGACAAAAAAAGACTGAAAAGCTTAAGGCGAAATCGCTTGAATTTACAAAAAGGTCAGCTCTGAAAGAACGCTTAAGCTCTAATCTGTGACTGATCATGAGTTTTCGATGGGGGCTAATGCCTCAAAGTCATGAAATGTTGAAGCTTTGGAAACCAGATCAGTGCTTGGTTAAACAAGGAATAAGCACTGATCTTTGAAGTTTGAACTGTATTTGTCAGAAGTTAAGGATTTCTAGCAACTATTGACACTTTAAGCCTTTCTTGCAGTCACACGGGGGATCTAAAGGCTGTTTGCTGACCGCCTTTAATGACAAAAGAAGGCAGTAACATCCTATCACACATGGATGGGTATCAACATCTTGCAAGCATATCCAATCCTATCAAAACAAACACAACATAGACCCTTTTTGCCTTATCTCAGACATCCAAGGTGGCAGATATATCATCACAGAGGCCTTTAAGACCGGATTAAAGAACATTAGCACTGATTTTTCTTATATGTCTTCAATAGAAAGCATGAGGGACAAACTGACTTCACAATAACCAACTGAAGACACAGCTCAGGTGTTACAGACTGCAGGGACGAATGTTTCATGTTGATCACCTCATAAGAAATGAACACACAGCAATGCTAAATCTGTCAGCCTGTTAATTGTTGTCTGTTCTGGGTTAGCACAAAGGTGCGTACACACCGCATGCTACTTGAACTACCTCGGCGATCACTCTCCATGCAAAGTCAATGTACAGCCGTGATGGGGCGGGGCTAACCCTCCCGCGATGCAACAGCCGTTTTTCACACTACCACATAGCTTGTTGTGCGATGTGAAAGTTAAAAAAAAAGTTGATCAGTCAGCAGGTGTGTGCACCTGTGACGGTACCCTAGACAGACAGTAATTCATCCAGACTACAGAGTAACAATCCATGTTTGTGTGGGAAACATTAGTCAGTGAGGACATTAGTTCCGCCTAGACGGACCGCAGGAAACTCACAGATGCTGCTGCTGCAGGGCATCAGCTGCAGTGTTTTGTGGTTGATAGGTGAATGAAAAGGATATAGCTGGAATAATGTCCACTTATACATCCTATTTTATGATATATGATATGATCGAGGTGAAACTCGAGCGGACATGACGTCACCGAGCGACGGCCGACTGCAACGGTGACCAAAATGAGGTATTTATGGATGTGCAACGTTACGTCAGAGGGCGACGCGATTTGGTAGCTGGGTCGCTTGCGGTGTGAACGCAGCATAAAGCTAACAAACCCAGGTTAACAGTTAGCTGAAGGGTTTAAAACTCAACTGCACATAAACATCTATGAATGAAGTGGAGTAAAACTCTCTGCTCGTGCATTTGACTCTCCAGGAAGGACGAACTGCAAAGCTCTAACCCTGCATTTGCTTCTAAACCTGACCTGACTCATCTCTTTACCTTTTTTGTTTTTAGTCACTTTAAAGAGAAACCCTTCTTGTAATTCGCCCATAGTCCATCACTTCAGATTAATAGTACAAAAATATTTATGAACTTTTTTTCTTATGCTGTTTACAAATGTTTGTAAAACATCAATTTATCAAACATCACTGCAGCTCTTTAAAACATGAATGTAGTATTTAACCATTGAATGACACAACATTAAAATTATTTCAGAGCATACAATGTTTTTCTTGCTTCACATCAGTTAACAACAGAAATAAACTGACAGTGAAATGACGATGATCTCTGTAAAGTGGAGACAGTGTACTTTCCAACAAAAATATTAGTATTAAAATCAGCAAAAATGGGTTCAGAAATATCTAAAAAATGTCTTAATCCTGACTGAATAAATGCCACAATATCCTCAATAACCTTCAACTAGGTCATGAAGGTATTTAAACAGTTTAACCAATATATTATATATATATAAAAGACTAAAAATCCACAACAAAATCAGTTATAAAAACACAAGAAATTAAAACTGTGCATCTTCACTCGTAGTTTTACTATTCAATTTGATCATGAAGTTCACAGTTTAGCTCATTTTACTACACTGCGCAACTATTTAAAAGAATAAACATTTAAAATAGTTTTGAGATCAACTGCAGCAAAATGTCTTTTTAATGTAAATGAAAACAAATTAATCTAATGATCTCATCCACCAGTACAAATTACTTCCCCTCATAGAAACAAAAACACTTCAGTGCAGCAGCAGCCTCTATAAGACTGAACGACAACACAAGCTTTGATTAAAATGGTATTACTGACACTCTGATCATTAATTTATCAACATTTCAAACAATAGAGCCATAACTTTACTGCATTTCTAAATGTGTTTGTAAAATAAAGATAACGCTGTCAGTAAAGCCTTCTTCTTTTTACTTTAATAAGGTAAACACTTCAAACAAGTAAAGGAACAGCAGCTTGAATTATTTGTTAATCTCATTAGTCAGTGTTTCTATTAGTATTCGAGTTTAAATACTTGTACATGCTTATAAATGACTTCATATGGCAGCTTTATAATGTCAATTATTTTACGTTATAGGACTCTGTACCTGTAAATCTGACGAAATATCAATGAAATTCCAACAATTTGGCCCTTACTATGAACTGTTCCTTAATTTAGTCGGTAAACATGCAACAGCTCAACACCTTTAGATCACAGAAGATTTGTTTACTCCATTTAAAGAGGCAGTAAATTACTGAAAACCAAATTAAAAAAGCGTACGCCAAAATAAATACAAACGGTTAGAGCAAGTTTAACAGGCAGAGAATCACTGCGGGCTGTACCTCCAGTGTTTACAGCTTCAGAGGGTGACGCCACGCGGATGGATTGAGCTATAAAACGCTGTGACACTCCAGCTTTGACATGAAGTTGGGCGTGAAAATGCACATCAACACCGTGCCAACTAATAAACTAAAGGAGACGTGTATTTTTAACACTAGGGGAGAAGAAACATTCAGAAAAGTTTGAGTTGAAGAGTTTTACCAGGGTGACTTAATTCAAGATTAAGCTGTAAAACTTGATTTCTTTCTGCACGTGTAGAAATTTATAAGGTGTAATTTTGGTTTAGGGATATTACCACAGCATGCAGCACTGAAGAGAATGAGTGCTCTGTATTCAACTCTATCAAAACACCATGAAATGCTTTGTTTATGAACGCAGCTCTAAGAATAAACATCCCCTTTGCCTTACTTTCCACTGGAGGCTTACAAACTCTGGTAAGTAGGTAGAAGACAGACGACAGGTGTGCTTCAAACTGGAAGTGTGTGTTTTCCTGCTGCCGTGAACTGGCACCTCTCCAGAAGTCAAATTACTCCGGCAGCACTGACCTGCAGGCTGAAATTCCACCCGCGGAGGCACGAGGAGCTGATGAAAGCTCTGATTCATATCGCCGTCCCTTACAGCGCCCTCACCGACATGGAGCTCGCTGACAGGTACACATACACACTGACGGACGCGCGGACGGGCAGGTGAATAGAAACAAGCAGAATCCTGCAAATCACAGGCACACCCTCTCCATGTCCCTGTTTCAACACATGATAGCAGTCATGGACGCGTGAGGATCAGTTTAAAGGCAGCGACCACAGAAGGCTTTACGGACTGCGAGGGTGGAAACAGAGAATATGCCTCTTCATGTGCAGCCATAACCTCCAGAATTAAGTTTAACCTTCAAATCAAACCAGTGGGCTGGAGAAGCAGATCATTTTAACTTATTTCAACCTGTCCAGTAATGGCCCTTTTCCATTAGCCCTACTCTACTCGCCTTGTACTGCTTTTCCATTAGCCCAAGTCGCCTGCCCAACGGGGTGAGCGGCACTGCGGTGACGTCATTTTGAGTGTGACATAACAATCTGTGGCTTTTTGTCACAAACCGAGTAAAAAAGGAAAGCAGGAGAAGGCTGCAGGTGGCAAGAAGAAATACCCCTTGAGAAGCACAGGAGAGTTTTGGAAGCTATACAACAGAATGAAGCCGAGGACGAGAGCAATCGCGCTGCAAAGAAAAGACGTATGAGGGTAAGCTAACGGTAGCTACCGCTAGCATGCTAGGTCGTCGCGCTCATGACTCATCGATGACGACATTGTCTGACCAATCAGTAGCCGGCAGTCAGTGACGTTATCTTTTAGTATCGACTCAGCTCGCTTGGAACCAGAGCGGAGTAGGTACTAAAACTAGCTTGTTTTAGGAGGTACCGGGCTAATGGAAACACGCTGCAAATCGAGTAGGGCCAAGGCATGCTAGTGGAAAAGGGCCATAAGACAGTCATATTGGCAGGAAATAATCCAGGTTCTGCAGAGCATTTTGGAGCTCAAAATATTGCTGTGAAACATTTTAAAAGGACAAATATAAAGTCACGATATTAAGAGTTGCCAGCAAAAGCAGTGACATGAAAATGGCTTTAGCTGCAGGTGCATGATCTTATGGGTTCAATATCAGTGTCAGTAGATAAAAGTTTAACATCTATATCTGTACAAATTAAAAATTCTGCCTATATTTACGGAAATATCTGCAAAAGTTTAAATAAACCATATTACTTATCATCATTTTCCTACGTTAAGACGCCGACATCATCATTTAACGAGAATATAAATGTTGTCTTGCTGCAAATCAAATGTCACCGAATATGGTTTTCAGTTTAGTGAACACTGCACACTTAAGCCAAAAAATCTCTGTATTAATATCAGCACTGATAAATCTGTTAAAAAATATTAGATATGGGCAAAATCCATCCCTCCAACACGTGACTTTCTCACTTCATCTAAGAAGATTTTGCAATACAGTGAGAAATGTGGTTTGTTACTTTAAGAGGGATAAATGAACTTCTAATACATGAGCTGACGTGTATTTTAGTACTTAGTATTAACATACAAAAATAAAGTATAACCAACCTTTTTGTATGTTGTAATGTTCTTATTCCTTTATAAAAATGAAATGAAAAAGATATTATGATGATTCACTTTTAAGTCACTGTCTGTAGAAACCTGCTACCTCGATAATGTTGTGTATCCATTGTAGTAACCACTGCAATAAAAAGAATAAAAACCGACAATCTGCGTAACAGCAATAATCCTGAGAAATAGTTATTTCAAGAGCCACTGCTAAACTCTTTGACAAAGGGGAAAACAAGCCAATTTCTTGATTGTGAAGAGATAATTTGGCAGTATTTGCTAACTAACATTATTTTAGAGCAAAATTATGCTCTTTCATGCAGGAAATGTGCGCCTCTTTGCTCTGTATCATTTTAATACTTTGTTTTTCTTTCACTGCCTGAAGCATTATTCTGCAAATGCATTTTTATTTTGCCATTTTCTGAAGAAAATAGAATAAAAGCAACTAATGTGATTATCGTTAGATCATAAATGCATCATTGACAGATATATTGCACTGTTAACACAGCCCATTGCTTCAAATAATCAATACAAAAGGCACTCAAAGTGAGTGTTAAACTCTCTCTGATCTCATGTTGATCTTTGAAAGAAAAATCAATAACACTCTTCAACGGCCTTCTTCACGCTCTTAGACAATGTGAGCTTTTAACTACTTAATGAGTCTTCAGGATTCACTGCCCGAGTCTGATTTAATCATAAAATGGAGCATAAAAGTCTAATGGAAAGAGACACTTGTTGGCTTTACATGGAAGCGGAGTGGACTCAGAGAGGTTTGAAAAGCTGACATGATGCGGTGAAGGCTGCAGACGGGAAGCAGAGACAGATCGCAGCGTGACATGAGCAGGACTATAAACAAAGCAGACGATCCGCAGGACAGTGGCTGATTCACTGCAGGGCAGAAACAGACGGGTAGATGGAAACGTGGTCACAGAGAAAGCATGCAGAGACGCTCTCCTGCAGTCATGATGGGGTGCCGCAGAAAGCTAACAAAAGCCTCCACACAGCGAACAGCCCCGCTCTGTCTGCAGCTGAATATCACTAAGACTGTGTCAACATGGAGGCAGCGGTTGTTGCACCCCAGTGTTTGAAAGTTCCTCAAGTTCAAACAGAATCAGAACAGCTGGAAAAACACAGACATGCAGCTTCTGCTTCACTGCCATCTCTCTGTTTGGACTGTGGTTAGTTCAACTTTACTGCCACCTGGATTTTGATCATAGCAGCATCAGAGAAAGAAGACTGATGACGTGATGAGAGTTTACAGTGACAATAAAGTTTCTGTTGCTATCTCTGCTCTGCTCTTGGAAATCTCCGTAATCTGTTAGTTCATAAAAAATACAGAACATCAGAAGCCATCACGTTCAGATACATCAGCAGTGTGTTTATAAAGGCATCCAAATAACACAACAAACTTTTTAAACTTAACTATTTAATCATAGTGGCAGCTGATCCATGAGACATTTAACAGCACCATTATGTCTGATTCTTGTAACATGTTCTTGTTTGGATATGATACATGTGATAATCTTCTTTTGTTAGAGTTATTTTGTGTTTAGGCCCTTAGGTTTTGTTCTGATGTTTGCCTTTGCACTTTGTAAATCCCTGCTTTTAAAGGTGCTGAACAAATAAGGTTATCATTAGAACATCTTGTTCCTTTTTTAAACAAAATGGGTTTTGGAAAACAGAAAATGAGGTCAAAACACAGCTCATAATAACACGTGGAATGGTGGCAGAATAACCCCTGACAATCTTGTTTATGATTATGGCTATAGTTGAAGTGAAACTGTTGGATTGCCCGCCAGTGGGTGCCTGGAAACTTGTGGTTCTGCCGACACACCCCACATACAAAGACTGATATCCTCAAAGTGACAGGCAAGGTTTAACCGGGCCTGTGGCTCCGTTCCTGCATATTCCTTCTTCCCATTTACTGACTTGATTCACTATTCAGTCCCTTTTTATAGATTATAAGACCAAAAATCACATCTCAAACTTGATCTTGTCAGCCAAAACTATGCTGCCCTAACCTCTGGTGGCTCTGTTGTAAGGATTCAAACACGATGCTGATAGCTAACTCGAAGAGACAACATTGAAGAAAAACTCTCTCTTTCGGTTATTTGTGCTTCATGTGCTGGGTGAGGCAGATAAAGTCCCTCCGTCCCTTGCAGGCATTATTGTTGCACTCACAACATGAATCTCCTGCTAAACCAGAACGCGGGACAGTGCGGTGGTAACATTACACTGCTGCCACAACAGAGCTCCGTTTCCCTGCAGCAGCGTGATGAATGCATCACAGGCTCGAAGAGAAAGATCTGCAGTGTCTTCAAGTAGGACAACATTTTTAGATCTTTACTTTTTTTTTTTTAAGAGACCACCTGCTGCTGGAGCGTGCAGGAAAACCAATAGACTAATTGTGCACATAAATAAATCAACATTTAAGTCCCTACGGGTGGAACAAGTCACCAGATTTAGTGTCGAGCAACAGCTGAGACAGGGCCAGGCGATAACTCATGACTTAATTTTTACCTGAAAGGCTATGAAGTAGATAAATACTGATACAATCCAAACTTTGATATAAGTCTGATACCCGTTTTATACCACAGCGACAAGATAAAGATCCTTGACACCAAATATCAGGCAACAAAAACAGAGAGGTAAGATAAGACATGATTCACACATCAATCCATCATTATTGTTTGGTATTTAGAGAGATAATGTAGTGTTTTCTGACAATATCAAGCACAATGTGGTTACTGTTAGCACTGCTAGAATTACCAGCATCAGGTCCACTTAATAGATTAATGTCCACAAACCTGGAAGGAACATAGTCTCACATCAGTCCAGTCAATATTAATCCAATATGGCTGTGAACTTGCAGGTCATATTAATTTAGCCAAGCGTCCCTGACTTTTGTGGCTATTAGGCAAAATCTGACAGGAGTTGGTCTGCCTGATTAAGAACATGACAGAAAAACAAACCAAGCAAAATACGAACCTATTTATAAACTTCACCTCCAAATCGAGTCTGATGACTTTAGCTGTAATAACTGTATGTCTCCCATATGTAAAACCAGTGAGTAATCTGGTTTAATAACATTATCCATATCTATCGAAATAAACATAGTTATAGTGTCTGCCATCATTGAGCAGCAATGATCCTGTGCCACATTTTCAACTCTAAGAGAGTCATGCTACACGGATGAAAAAAATGATGTCGTTGCCATATTTATACAATCAACAAAATGAGTGTCAATCTGACTAAATCTCTATTCATCATAAGATTGAGTTATCATAAGGTGCTATAGCTGGACCTAAATGGAGGGAGAGAGTTCTGTTTAAATTGCATACAAACACGTTAGGCATTCATGCAGTTCAAACAGAATTTTCCAGCATAATTCAAAAACTAAACATGTAAAAAAATACCTGATAATGGATTTTGAGAACCTCTGTTTATGTGCCAAACAGATAACACTCTCCTCTGATTTCTACCAATATCATAGATGTTGTTTAAAAAAAAGAAGAAAAATCAAATGAGGCCCGTTTAGACCAAAAGTGAATATGTTCTCTTGTATTCAATAAGTAATCCATTCACTGAGCATAATAGCAAAGCTACATGGTTTGTGAATCAGCATCAGTAATATGAAAAATATTGTCTTGCCCTTCATCTCAGTTGAAATAAACATTAAAATCTTCAAAGATATATCTATAGGCAAGCCTTAAGCTCAAACATAAGGGGAATACTGAACAAAAGTGAAGGATGGCGTGAGGAAAATGCGGCTTTACTGACACAAAGACTCCTGATCTAATGGAAGTGGATGTGTGATCGTAGGGGGGTCGACGGGGGCAGAACATTCGCTGAGTCACCCTGCGTCTTCAGTGACTCAGCAGCTCCACTGCTTCTATTACAGCCACTGATATTTTTACAATCCCGACGTCCAGTGAGCTTTTTCTCACCCGCTGCCTCATGAGATCTGACAGACAGTGACCTGAGGGGAGCGAGACAATGTGACATTGGACTTCTAGATGTGAATGAAACAGGATGGTGCTGCAGAGGCGGCTGCAGAAATGTGTCAAGGGGGCTTTTACCCATTACATGTGATACCTTTATCAGGTTCAGTGCAAAATGACCCCAAGAACTGCACATTTAAGATAAAATATAGCAAAACTATGGTGAAGCATGACCCAGAATGCACCATGCTACTTCTTTTCATCATGTTCCCTCTTCCTGCAAAAACAAAGTTAACAACAAACTGGCAGCATCTCTCCTCACCTGTCCTCCTCTCCCTCGCCGTGTTGAGTCCTGAGTCCAGCAGCAGCAGCGACCATGAAAGCACTTGCCTCAGCAGACATCCCCATATGGGCCAGAGTCCCAGCGGCAGCAGCAGCCTCCGCAGCCCCCTCTCCGCCCGCTACAGCCGCCCCCAGCCTGGGTAGACCCAGCAGGCCTTGGTGCTGGAGCAGAAGCTTCTGAGCATCCTCCAGCTGGGAGGTCTTTATCGAGCTACCTCCTCCCGGGATGTGGGTGAAGCTTGCACCTGGGGTGAGGAGCGGCTGGAGGACTGCTGTGAGAGGCATGTAGGGGGCACCGTGCGTGGGCATTAGTGGGGCTGTGGCAGTGGATGACGGCTGGACTTGTGGTTGTGGGTGAGCTGGGATGGTCTGTGGCTGTCCTGTGAAGGTAGAAGGTGGGGCTACGTGACCCTGATGGGGCAGCTGCTGAGTGATGCCCACAGCTGGCTGGGCTGTGACTCCTGGGACTGGTGCAATGGTGATTCCTGTCGTACCGTGGGGCATGGGGGGCTGAACCTGCGTCTGGAAGGGGGCTGTGGGCTGGATGAAGTCTGGTTGTCTGACACTCGCAGAGGGCATGACTCCTGCATGGAGCTGAGGTGTAGGGTAACCTCCCTGGGGGGGAGCCTGGTGGGGATCAACAGCATAGGGCAGCTGCTGAGGTATCACAGAGGGGGGCTGAGTTACACCAGTCTGTAGTGTCGATGTAGGTAAAGGAGCTACTGGTTTCTGCACATGAGCCCCTGCCACCACCTCCTGGGGTGAAACATAGGACAGGGGGGCAGGCTGAGCCATCCCTTGAGGTGGGCTCTGCATGGCTTGTGGGCTGGTAAAGTCCTGGCTCGGTGGCTGGTAGGGCTGCAGCGTGTGAGGTGGCTGCACAGCAGGTATTCCCTGATTAATCCCGGCATTACCCGCCTCAGTCTCTACAGTCACCTCTGCACCTTTTGGTGCTTCAGCTGTCGTCGGATGAGGGATCTCCTTTTCGTAGTACTCTGTACAAGTCCATCGTCCTTTGCGGAACGGCTCAGAATTAGTGTCTAGCTTGACCACCCGGAAACGAGAGCCTGTTTGAGTCTGAGTGGGCTGAGTTTGAGTGTTTGAAGCAGCAGCAGTGGCAGCAGCAGACGGGCCTGTTCCTCCAGCTTGCCCGCTCACATTAGTGTTGTCAAAACCTGCAGGCCCAGAAGGAGGAACAGCAGCGGACATACTGGAAATGTTCACACCACTTTGTAGTAGTGGATCAGTGGCTGTGACACCAACAACAGGGGTTAAAGGTTGGGCTGTCACACCCATAGGTTTAACGTTATCCAACATAGGTGCCCTCGGAGTCTGGCTGGGCCCAGTTTTACTAGCTGGGCTTGAACAAGCCAAAGGGGCAATAGGGAGAGTTGGTTCACCACCCCCCAGGCTGTCAGAGTGATGATGGTGGGGCTGACTGTGTTGCTGAGGATAATAATGATGAGGCACGGTCCCGTTAACCATCGAGGTGTGCTGCTGGGACCCTTGAGGGATGGAATGAGGGTGAAGCGGCTCGTTAGGTGACACGAGTCCAGGTGTGTCTACACCATGGAGACTATTTAAAGTCTCATCAGAGGAGCTTCGCTCTGGCACACCAGTATCTGTCGCCTTGGAGACAGAAACATCCAGCATATCAGAGGAGGACAGGTCTTCAGTGTGAGACTCATCCATGTCATCGTAGCTCTCAGTGTCATCAGCTAAACTATTATTGCCGCTCACGTTGATCTGTGCCGAAGTGACGCTTGTTATCTGGAAGCCGCTCTTCTTTTTCACTTGAGCTCCAGCCACCTGGGATTGCTGCTGGTGATGGAGTCCAGGAGACGAGGAGCCAGGCTGGTTTGCATTGTCATCAGCCGAGCTAACTCCACTTCCAGCAGCTGCGGAGGGGGCACCACTGCTGCCCCTTCTGAAATGGTAGGACCCTTTTCTACTCCCAGGCCCGGGAGGGTCACCGGAAAATTCCTGGTGGTGCATTTTTCTTCTCTTCCCCTGGAGGAGTTAGTGTAGGCAGGGGTGGAAAGAGTACACAATCTTGTACTCAGATTAAAGTTAATGCTTTCTAAAGTTTAACTAAGTATGAGTAAAAGCAGCATTATTTAAACAAGTAAACGCAAACAGCAGCTTTAAAAGTACTGATTATTGAGGGTACTTTGCTGTGCTGTGGAGTGCAATGATCAGCCAAGTTATTTGAATTGATATAACATTTGACACAAAATATACCTAGAACGTAGCAGTTTGCTCTATCTGTGCAATATGTTAATTATCAGAGAAAGCGTATTTTAAAAACTAAATAAATAAGTGTGGCATGATACCAATGTTTCTATTTTTCACAAATAAAGAATGTAGACTCTTATTTTTTTGTTGATGAACAATTTGTCATAAATACAATGAAAATTCTATGTTTTTATCTCTTAATGCAGCTAACACCCTGCCAACTTAGATTATGGTCTACCCTTGAGGATACCCTGTCTCTGATGCATCAGATATAGTGTCAAACCTAACAACAGTGTGCTACTTAGCTTGGCAATTTTGATTTATTAGCTTTTTATTTTGTTGCTTTACTCACTATCCAGATCCTACACTGCCCACAACAATAACCCAAATTAAAGCAATGTTTTAAGCGCTACTCAATCAACTGTTCGCACATGAAAGCTACTCGGTTGCAACGATATGAGTAATAGTTATTTTAATATCTCTCCACCCCTGAGAAAAGGCCAAGAAGTGGCTAGCTCACAGCAGCTAGCTAGGTCAGCCGCAGTCCCGCGATACTAACGAGCCATAAGTGAGAAGTCAGATGATTTATGTCCTTTAAAATCAACTCCAACCACACAGGCCAGAAATGGGAGCTTACAAGCCGTCACCCTTTTCATAACAAGAGTACTAATCAAACTCCATGGATGTTTTAACAACAAATTCAACGAAGCAAAATAATATAAACAAAGAATTCAAAATTCAGCTAGCCGCTGGTTAGCTTCGTGCTGTTCTGGATTAGCCACGCTCTTGTGAAACTTGGCGCAATTTATCACTGGTTTTAATGCTTTCTTTTAGTGTCACGGGTAAGAAGAAATAAATAAGTCCACTTCAGGATGATTCAGGTAGTCTCACTTTTCCTTGAATGTGAATTTGGACGCTTCTTAGATGGCCGGCTTGTGTCGCAGGAACCCAACCGTCGCATCCATGGCTCTCCCGGGCGTCGAAGATCCTTCTTTCCCGGAGCGGAAAAAACGAACTTCTAGACAAATAAACTCCGTCTCTGTCAGCAGGGAACGTCGTCCAAGTAATATCCGTCTTTGTAGTGGTAGAAAGAGCTCAGTAAGTCCATCTCGGGGAGTCTTATCGGGTCCGTGTTTGCTGTATCATTGCCGGTGACCAGCGGCAGTTAACGGGGCTGTCAGTCTCGGAGGGAGGGAGGAATGCAAACACAGATGCTGCGCATGCGCGTATCTGCCCATTTCCTTTGACTGGTGGGGCGTTCAAGCTCTGTTGTTGAGTCGGAAAGTACACCATCCTTTTAATAAGTGCAGTATTTCTGTTTTATTTCGAAGATTTTCGGCAGCTTTAAGTCCTTTTTGGGCTCCACACGATACAGTAGTATCCTCTAAGGTGAAGCTCTTATCTTAAATACAAATGCAGTATTTTGATTCTGGTAAGGGGCTATTTTCTCATCACTCTGTATACTTTTCGTTTGACCGTTTTTTCGTATTTAAGTAAAACAAACTCGAAAGAGGAAAAGCAACATCAATAAGAACTCTTTTATGAGAGCTATTTAAAAAGACGACAGTCCTCATGCGGGTTGGAGGTCATTTAATGTTCACGGGTCATGGGTACATGGCGTCCTATTCCTTGGCAATGCATTTGATCCGTACCTCCCAGTCACGGACATGACAGCTCCTTAATCTATTGAAGATAGAGTCTTTATGCTACGTCTTACTTTAAATTAAACATTTCCACCCATTCGTCGGGGTTTTGCTGTCTATGCGTTTAATCTTTGTTTGTATTTAAATTGTTTGCAAGCCCAGTCTTTATCAAAGCGACTACTTTCCGATTGCTGCTGTGGCCTTGAAGGCATCATTAGACCCTGGCTTATGTTTATTTGTTTTCCATGAACCCCACTGTTTGGGAAGTGCTACTATAAACAAGCCGCTCTACAACCAGACAGCATTGATTGATGACTATGGGCCAGATTAAACATTGAAATTTTCCACGTTTGTTTCCCTAAGTATTGAGGATATCTAAGGGCCAAATAAGGCTGGAAAAATATCTAATTGTGATTTTAGAGCAAAATAAAGCATGCAAATGCTTTGGTTCTACAGTCAAATATGAGCATTACTAGCTTCTGCATCAAACATATTTGAAATTATCTACTTAGAATCTAGTTTCATCACAGGGCGACGACATGGGAGGATGAAAAAAAAAGATGAGCCATATCATTGTCTGGTTTTGTGATCATATGAAGTCTGATAAATAAACATCAGTTGATTTTTGGCAGTCCATGGCCTTTTTGTGAATCAAAATCCAGAAAAAGCACTTTTCATTCCCTTAATTTCCAATAATTACTCTGAGGATTGCTGTTAGCTAGCTTGGGTTTCATGTTTTGACACAGTTATGGTGTGGGTGTTTCAAATGTAACTGTCCCTGGCATAAAACATAACTTTTTGTTAGCTGTGATTTATCAACACATTTTTGATGCAATGTCAAAAAACATAACAATGTAGTTGTTTATTTCACAGCTGTAATATGTACAGGAAACATTATTGAGATACTGGTCCATATAATCACGTTTTTAATACATAAAAAAAGAAGACATGTTTTTATCTGGATACATTTTCTTTTAACTCTAACAAAAAGGGCCCTTGTGTTTTATGGTCTCACTTACAGAGGACCAAATATGCAACAATTTTTGCTAATTCTTTGATAACAGGTTTTAATCTGGATGACGTGTATATTTCAACTAAAATGCACATTGGTCATTTCTGGCTATTTCTAACTTTTCAGATGTCTAATTTCTATTAAAATGTTTTTCTTCATTTTTAAACACAACAAATTCAGTTGTTTTTCAAAATAGAAACTTTAACTGGTACATCTTAAATAATAATTTTTAATATTGTATACATTAGGAGAATGTCTTGATCTAACAAGCCTATGTTATGCAACACAAGATTAACTTTTGTTAGCTTGAGACAGAAAAATAGACTTCTGACGCTGTTGTGAGTCATGAGGGGTTAGAATAAAAAAGTTGAGAATCAATTAAAACAAGCTTAAGTAATCATTAAAACAGAATGATGCTTAAAAGCTCTTAAAAATCCCTTCCAATAAGTCCTGCATGCCTTTGAAAATCAACATCACCCTCATTCAAGGCAGTCAGCAGAAGATGAAACAAAGACAAACGTGATCATTGCCGACAGGAAACTGAAGTGCTCAAAACTGTGGCTTATTTATTCAATCATGACTTTTACTGCACGGCATTCAGCATGTGTTCATTCATCCATGGATCACAAGTGGCATGTGTTTGATGTCACTGAGCAGGCAAAATGTTTTCGACGCAAAGATCCACAGGAATCGATGTTTAAGGCTGAATTTATCCTTACATTGGTGTTATTGTATGAGTTTACTTAGAATTTGATGAGTAGAACAGACATGAACAGCAATAATCTCTCCGAAAAAAAAATCTAATACTGATGTACCTATTAGGGATGGGACGATACACTTAAACTCACGATATGTTGCACCTCGATATTCCCCGGGTCACGATATGATATGATACAATATCAAAAAAGTAAAAAAGAAAAAATATTACTGTCTAATTACAACTTATTTGTTTTTGTTTGAGTTGCACACAGGAAAACACAAGGCCTAACAGGCCAAACACAAACAATAACACTCTCTAACCCCAGAGAGGTTAGAGAGAGTGTACGCTAACAAGCGGTAGGCTCTTCGTCTTTTTTTAATGAGAAAACCAAAATACTGCCAGACAGATGACTTGTATCCAGGCGGAGCGTCCTCAATTTCAACCTCATTCGACTCCATCGTTAGGCTTTTTGGAGGCAAGGTAGTTGGTGCTAATGTTTGTTGTCACTTCTGGTCACATGTACTGTTACCGGGCTTGACGTCTTTATTTCGCAATACATTTTTTTCAAACTCGATGCATTTCGTCACATACTGTATCGCGATATATTGCCAAACGATATTTCATCCCATCCCTTGTAGCTATACACAAAGAACAAATAGAACCAAGTTATTTACAAGTTGAAGTCTGTCTATAAATGACACCATTAATTTGATATGCAACATAATAAAGACTTGAACTTTTTGTATTTTAATCACTTTGCAAAAATGAAACAATGATTCTGAAACCATTTGTTGGGGATATCTTCAAGTATATGGACAATAAAAGACAACAGAAAAATAACAGAAAAGCATCTGCATGCCCTTTTTAATATATGTTATACAGCATGCTCTGACACTGTAAAATCATTTTGTAAAACACATTTAATTCACTTAACGTAGAAGGCAAAAAGCAGACAAACAGGGAAAGAAAAGTCAACAATTGCCAGGATTGCCCCTGAAAATATAACAAAACAAAAACACCTATATTTTATATGTTCAGTTACAGTGAAAGAAATTCTCAGATTTCTATTTAAGTCCATAATGAAAGCCAATTTTTCCACTATAATTTCAGCCAATTACATCAACTATTTTATTGAAAGCAAACTAGAGCAGTAATCAGAGATTAATGGGGACTATTTGCACACTTTATCAGATTTATGGAATACTTTCTTCTTGATTTTTGTAACTGATGAAGAGATTTAAAGAAGGGGAGAGGGTTTATCCGTTGCCCACCCCTGCTTTGCATGTTGAGTCTGTCATTTCTGACATGACTTCAAACAGAACAAGCCCTGACAGAGAAACTAAGTCAACTCTTCCTCCTCTATAGGGCCGGAGTATTCTTTCTGTAGGGTAAAACTTGAACATGCTCAGGACTCCATGCAAATACTCATTTTTAAAGCAGTGCAGATGTGGATCTATGTACCTGCCTCGTGGCGGCAGATTCTCATGTTGAACGTCGAGCAGCAGGTTTGACTGATGTGCTGCCAGCGCTGGGGCAGAGCAGAGCCGGGACACGCCTGTCAGAGCACTTCCAACATGTCAGCATCACAGCTATTCATAAACACATCACATGCACCTGTAGGGGAGGGCGGGCTCTGGGAAAGTTCCACTGCGAGGTCTGAATCCAAAGGTTACGTAATGTTGAAACTGCAGAAAGCAAATAGAGAGGTGGAAGCCATGCTCTCTGTGAACGATCAACCGCGAGCGTCCCGACTGTTCCCAAACAGCAACAACCTCGGCTGATAAGGCGTTTGGTCAGTGTTTGGATCCACGGGGTTTATGCAACTTCTGAGTAGGGCTGCGAGTTTCTAGGATGAAAAAAAAGACTCTCAAATGAAATATAGGGTAAGACGGCATTGTTTATAAATATAATTATGTTCATCACAAAAATTATGAACAAGTGTCCAGTTAAAAACAATGACACGCTTACTTAACAAGAGCAAATTTATCTGACATCAAAAGTCAAGCAGAGAACTTTCATTTAATTCCTGAGGGATGTTTTTATTATTTGCAAATTTCAAACATACTGATACATAGGGCTGGGCGATATGGCCTGGAAATAAAATCCACAATTTTTTTCCACAACACTCGATTTACGATTTTTGAATCGATTTTTCCCTCCCTAAAAGGAAACAAAACTCCCAGTGACAAAAAATGAAACAAATCAAGTTTTGCCTTTATGTTGTCTAAATGTTTCCCTCTTAAAGTCAAAGTCTGGGTCATAAAAGGTTGATTATGTCGTACAAACGTAGGCAGGTTTGTTTACATAAACACTAAAGGGCTGAGGTACTTTTACAGTATTAGCATGAAACTCTTTGATCAATATTTAATCTACTGAAATAACAAATACAAGCCTATAAAAGTGCTTGTGCAAACCCTACAAGGCCGACCAGCATGAAAATTGTCATTTTTTTTCTAAAATTGCAACAACTTACAATTGGATTAAGACACAGAAAAAAGAATCGATTTTTAATTTTTTAAATCTTCTGCATAAAATAATTTGAATTAATCGATTTAATCAATTTTTTTTGCCCAGCTCTACTGATACATGTTTGATACCACAGCAACAGATTACCGACATTAGTTAAGCTGAAAGGAGTTACTTTAAACAGTACAGTAGCTTAAAGTGCTCGACAGTCAGGTGCAAAATCGAGGTTAGGCATAAAAAATAAAGCATATGATGTCTCCTCCACGAGAGGAAAATTTTCAGAATGTGTCTCCAAAGGACATGTTTTATCAAAGATTGGGGAATAATCCTTTTCTCTTCTGGAGTGCTGCTCATACAGTTTTTAAACTCAGACACTGATTCTAACACCAATCACAAACACAGGTCTTGAAAAAGAAAACAATTTTACTGAAACTTCAAATATGAATGTTGTATTTGGCATGTGTCATACTCAAAGAATCCCCACAGGTTTGGTGTAGCCAGTGAAGCTCGGTCCTGGATCTGCTGTGATGCTGAAGTCTTCTGAAAGCTGGAGCACACGCTCTGAAAGTGGCATCTGACTCAAGGTAAACATGTGGAGCAGGAAAGTGTCCATGCTGAAAGAAAAATAAGACAATCGTTATTAATGAAAAACAATACTATGACAATGAAAAACTAGTTTTCTTTCTCCCCTTTCCTTTAAAGTTACTTTTTTTGCCTTCGTTGTCTGCTGAAATCTTATTTGCTTACACTGACAGATAATGCAAGGGTCCTGCGCCCCTTCTCTCACATTCTCACGTTATCTTCTCAGCAAATGTGGGAGCAACTTCAGGAAAACCTGGACCTTAGACATCATTGTTTAATAGATGACGATAAACAGAGGACAGTATTTGAAATGCTTTCTCGTAACAGAAAAAATGGAGCAAACATGACATTTATCACTGCCATAACCTCAGCTTTGTGTCTCTGTTCTGATATTTTTTACATTTTTTTTGAGCACAGGCCAGTGAGAACGTCAGCAGAGGCCTTATTGTGCAAACAGAGAAGTGACATTTAAGACCCACATTAATGGCATGTTGTGACAGTATGGAGAGAAAGGACCACTCTTAAAGTGATACAGCTCCTCCACTTTAGGCTTTCAAAGTAGATTGTACTCTGTCATGTTAGACACTTTTTTTGGTCATGTTGCATGGAACAGGCAAGGAAATGGTACTGATGAGATATCTTAGTTTCTTTAAATCACACACTTTGAGATGATTAAGTTAAATAATTCTCAAATTACCTCAGCTGTGTCGTTTACTTCTTTTCCTGATTGAAGTGTTTGAGTTATACAAACCATTTCTCAAGGTTTTGCGTCTTTGCTCATCGTATACATACTGAGGTATTTTCAGGATGTTAGCTCTTGTTAGCCCTCTGATAGATTTACAATACCACCAAGGGTAGTTGATTTAATTACTTAAAGGTGCTATGAGGAGAATCTATTACTGGCAAAATAAAGACTCTGCTTCCCATGAGCATGCGCGGCAACTGACATAATGCTGCGTTCCAGCAACCTCGGAAATGGGAGTGACATCATCTCCGACTTATCAGCGTTCCAGTTGAAGTCGGAAAAAAACATGCAGATCTACCAGGCTATTGTTAGCTGTTGTTAGCACGCCCTGCGTTGTTGTTCACAAATATCACATGAAGAATGTGATTATCACTATGGCAGCATTTTTGTAAATATAAGTCTAACAATACTTTGTATACAGCTGATCTAGAGTGACACACCCCAGTCAGAAGTGCAAATAAATTGATTATTACAGGAACTAAATAACTGTTCACACTGGGGGCATCCATCTTCGATTGTCAACTCGGGGGTGGTGAGGTTTCACCGAGTTCCAAGTAGGAATTCAGACTTCGGGGGACGTTCCAGTTGCAGTTTCCAACTCGAAACTCAAAATTCCTACTTCTGACAACAACTGGAACGCACCAAAAGACGTGTGCAAGCCACAGCATGTGTTTGCTGTGATGCAGACCGGACCTTCCTCAGAACTCTGCGTTTTTTCTACAGCTTCTTTTTTCAACAACTTACAGGATGCAAAGCGTCGAGGTAATGTATCTTTTTGTAGTTACGTAGTGGTAGTTTCTGATGTGTGACAACAAGCAATTTTTGGGAAACTTATTATCGTAGCTTTGTAGCCGGCTATATATCGCTACTTACAGCCTGGTGCTCTCAGACGTGTCCGAATAATATAAATTTGCTCCAGTTTTGATTGTCTTGTTCCTGAAGTTGAGTATCAAATCCAGTCCAGCCCTGTCCAACCCGACCGGAAGGCTAAGGAAAAGCATTTATAGATAACCTATTTTAAAGCTATAAAACTCATCTTAAAGTGTGTATTTCGATCAGGCATATATATAAAAGTGAGACTTTTTTTGTTATTACTTAGAAACTCCTCACAGTCTCTTTTAATATAGGAAATAAATCCAGTGATGTCCCATTATTGAGAAACCATGTAAGAATGACCAGTCTGATCTGTTTTTCTGTGTAAGATCCCACCAGCCCAGACTAAAATCATCAGTTTGATTTAATCTACAGTGATGGAGCACCGAGTAGAATTTTCTGCCTGTTAAAGGGAGTAGCAACTCGTCTGAAAAGCAATCAGGACCCATGATTACAAAGACAAAGGAGAAACCATTCTCAAGTGACCTTTGGACCAAGGGGACATGAAGCAGAAAAACCGCCTTGGCTGAGAGCTGATGGGTAACTTGACTTAATCTGAACTAATGCTATGTTCCAGTTGTCCTGGGAAGTCAGGATTTCCAAGTTTCGAGTGGGAAATCTCAACTTGAATGCCCCTTGAAGTTGGAATTTCCGCCTGGAAAGTTGTCAGATCTTCACCATCCCAGAGTTGACAATGAAAGATGGCTGACTGCAGTGTAAACAGTTATTAAGCTCCTTTCATATTCTGTTTACCAGCCTTCTGATCAGCATTTATTGCACTAACACAATCCTATACATAGTATTGTTCAACACATATGGAAATGCTGCCATAGTATTATTTATTTAAATTCTTCATGTGGTGCGTGCAAACTACAATGCAGGGTGGACTAACATCAGCTAACAATAACCTGGTAGATTGACAACTTTGCAACTGGAACGTTGATTATTCAGATATAAATTCCCACTCCTCTCTTGCCAGTTCCGATCTTTATGGAACACAGCATCACAACAAACGATTCAACACTAAAACAGCTCCACTGTAACACAATGAAGACATGTCATTCCTGAGGGTTATGCTTACATGTTCAAAACTCCTGCCCCGTGTGAGGCTCGAACTCACGACCTTCAGATTATGAGACTGACGCGCTGCCTACTGCGCCAACGAGGCATGTTATGTCAACTCTCTGATTTTACAGGCAAGTTCATAATTACACAACATTGTGTACCACTGTACTTTAACTCAAGTTAAATATTATTTGCTAACACTCTGCCATTTGCTCTCAAGTTGAAGGGATAGGATAGGCAGGAAGAGTTGACCCCCATTAGTTCTGTTTACAGAGGTAGTGTTGGCAGGACTCTGTCTTTGAGGAAATGATCCACGCCCTGAGTTGGACTGCACTTCACATTGACACAGATATTAAGTCTGATGTGAATATCTTAAGGTGTAATAGTAACACTTCATTGAGGTGCATTGGCATAAATGCTGCAGTCCAGCCTAAAATATTGAGTCTGCCTCTCAAGTAGGACTGCATTACTTTGAATTCAATCATGATTGCCTGATCTACCATCAAAGAAACAGGCTGGACAGCTTCACTCCAGTCTGTAATTCATGCTCTGCCCCTGAAAAACAGGCTCTAGTTGGCAGTTGTAATCATTTCAATGAAATAATTAAAACTCATGATTGATAACCGCCTGTCACGGTCTGCAGGTGCTGAGTTAAATAGGTCTGCTTCCTCTTCGTCACAACAGTCTGGTACAATGCCGACAACACGAAGAACACTACAACAATCCATTTTACTTTGAGTTACTTCCCTTGGGCAACCTCTCATCCCCACTCCAACCAATCTTTCCAGCAAATATGCAAATACTAGACTCTAAAGCCAGGCATTTTTTTCTTCATTAATTCATGAGCTTTATCAATGCAGTGGTATATAAAAGATTTTCATGTTTTCAAAATGAGCAGTATGACGAGTTGCCTGATTGAATTGCTCATTGTCAAGAGACCAAATGTATCTGAAGAGTGAGCTTAGTAAATCTGACTCATTCTTTGTTTGAAAAGCCACAGATTGTGCAAAATGTCCAGGGTAAAAAAAAGTTCGATATCCAAGTATGAGAAGGTTCTCAGAAACATCCGAACAGATGGGATAGATTTGAAAGTCCCTCTGGGAAATTTTAAAGAACAATCAAATGACTTTTGCCGATTGTCTGAAACGTGGAAAACATTCTTTCCAGGCATTGGTGGTTCAGTGGTAGAATTCTCGCCTGCCACGCGGGAGGCCCGGGTTCGATTCCCGGCCAATGCATCAGATATTTTGAGCTCAGTCACTTTCACTGTGCATTATCAAAGACTTTCCAACGCCTGCCGAAAGTAGGAAATCATTACGACTGATTTAGCAATAGCCCACAGACATAACTACAAAGAAAAGACTGAGTAACAAGTAACCAGGAACTCCATCAATGCTCTCCTGGCACAAATTCCATGCCTGACCAAGACAGAATTACAATTTTTTTTTTCGAAAAATTGCCAAAAATTTCAGGTTTTCAAGCATTGGTGGTTCAGTGGTAGAATTCTCGCCTGCCACGCGGGAGGCCCGGGTTCGATTCCCGGCCAATGCATCAGATGTTTTAAGCTCAGTCACTTTCGCTATGCATCATCAAAAACTTTCCAACGCCTGCTGAAAGTAGGAAATCATTACGACTGATTTAGCAATAGCCCACAGACATAACTACAAAGAAAACACTGAGTAACAAGTCACCAGGAACTCCATCAATGCTCTCCTGGCACAAATTCCATGCCTGACCAAGACAGAATTACAATTGTTTGCAAAGGATTGCCAAAAATTCCAGGTTTTCAAGCATTGGTGGTTCAGTGGTAGAATTCTCGCCTGCCACGCGGGAGGCCCGGGTTCGATTCCCGGCCAATGCATCAGATGTTTTAAGCTCAGTCACTTTCGCTATGCATCATCAAAAACTTTCCAACGCCTGCTGAAAGTAGGAAATCATTACGACTGATTAAGCAATAGCCCACAGATATAACTAAGAAGAAAAGACTGAGTTACAAGTCACCAGGAACTCCATCAATGCTCTCCTGGCACAAATTCCATGCCTGACCAAGACAGAATTACAATTTTTTTTTCAAAAAATTGCCAAAAATTCCAGGTTTTCAAGCATTGGTGGTTCAGTGGTAGAATTCTCGCCTGCCACGCGGGAGGCCCGGGTTCGATTCCCGGCCAATGCATCAGATGTTTTAAGCTCAGTCACTTTCGCTATGCATCATCAAAAACTTTCCAACGCCTGCTGAAAGTAGGAAATCATTACGACTGATTTAGCAATAGCCCACAGAAATAACTAAAAAGAAAAGGCTGAGTAACAAGTCACCAGGAACTCCATCAATGCTCTCCTGGCACAAATTCCATGCCTGACCAAGACAGAATTACAATTTTTTGGGAAAAATTGCCAAAAATTCCAGGTTTTCAAGCATTGGTGGTTCAGTGGTAGAATTCTCGCCTGCCACGCGGGAGGCCCGGGTTCGATTCCCGGCCAATGCATCAGATGTTTTAAGCTCAGTCACTTTCGCTATGCATCATCAAAAACTTTCCAACGCCTGCTGAAAGTAGGAAATCATTACGACTGATTTAGCAATAGCCCACAGAAATAACTAAAAAGAAAAGGCTGAGTAACAAGTCACCAGGAACTCCATCAATGCTCTCCTGGCACAAATTCCATGCCTGACCAAGACAGAATTACAATTTTTTGGGAAAAATTGCCAAAAATTCCAGGTTTTCAAGCATTGGTGGTTCAGTGGTAGAATTCTCGCCTGCCACGCGGGAGGCCCGGGTTCGATTCCCGGCCAATGCATCAGATGTTTTAAGCTCAGTCACTTTCGCTATGCATCATCAAACACTTTCCAACGCCTGCTGAAAGTAGGAAATCATTACGACTGATTTAGCAATAGCCCACAGACATAACTAAAAAGAAAAGACTGAGTAACAAGTAACCAGGAACTCCATCAATGCTCTCCTGGCACAAATTCCATGCCTGACCAAGACAGAATTACAATTTTTTTTTCAAAAAATTGCCAAAAATTCCAGGTTTTCAAGCATTGGTGGTTCAGTGGTAGAATTCTCGCCTGCCACGCGGGAGGCCCGGTTTCGATTCCCGGCCAATGCACCAGATGTTTTAAGCTCAGTCACTTTCGCTATGCATCATCAAAAACTTTCCAACGCCTGCTGAAAGTAGGAAATCATTACGACTGATTTAGCAATAGCCCACAGATATAACTAAAAAGAAAAGGCTGAGTAACAAGTAACCAGGAACTCCATCAATGCTCTCCTGGCACAAATTCCATGCCTGACCAAGACAGAATTACAATTTTTTGCAAAGCATTGCCAAAAATTTCAGGTTTTCAAGCATTGGTGGTTCAGTGGTAGAATTCTCGCCTGCCACGCGGGAGGCCCAAATTCGATTCCCGGCCAATCCATCCGACGTTTTAAGCTCAGTCACTTTCGCTATGCATCATCAAAAACTTTCCAACGCCTGCTGAAAGTAGGAAATCATTACGACTGATTTAGCAATAGCCCACAGACATAACTACAAAGAAAAAGCTGAGTAACAAGTAGCCAGGAACTCCATCAATGCTCTCCTGGCACAAATTCCATGCCTGACCAAGACAGAATTACAATTTTTTTTTTCGAAAAATTGCCAAAAATTCCAGGTTTTCAAGCATTGGTGGTTCAGTGGTAGAATTCTCGCCTGCCACGCGGGAGGCCCGGGTTCGATTCCCGGCCAATGCATCCAACGTTTTAAGCTCAGTCACTTTCGCTATGCATCATCAAAAACTTTCCAACGCCTGCTGAAAGTAGGAAATCATTACGACTGATTTAGCAATAGCCCACAGATATAACTAAAAAGAAAAGACTGAGTTAAAAGTCACCAGGAACTCTATCAATGCTCTCCTGGCACAAATTCCAATTTTTTTTTCAAAAAATTGCCAAAAATTCCAGGTTTTCAAGCATTGGTGGTTCAGTGGTAGTATTCTCGCCTGCCACGCGGGAGGCCCGGGTTCGATTCCCGGCCAATGCATCAGATGTTTTAAGCTCAGTCACTTTCGCTATGCATCATCAAAAACTTTCCAACGCCTGCTGAAAGTAGGAAATCATTACGACTGATTTAGCAATAGCCCACAGAAATAACTAAAAAGAAAAGGCTGAGTAACAAGTCACCAGGAACTCCATCAATGCTCTCCTGGCACAAATTCCATGCCTGACCAAGACAGAATTACAATTTTTTGGCAAAAATTGCCAAAAATTCCAGGTTTTCAAGCATTGGTGGTTCAGTGGTAGAATTCTCGCCTGCCACGCGGGAGGCCCAAATTCGATTCCCGGCCAATGCATCCAACGTTTTAAGCTCAGTCACTTTCGCTATGCATCATCAAAAACTTTCCAACGCCTGCTGAAAGTAGGAAATCATTACGACTGATTTAGCAATAGCCCACAGAAATAACTAAAAAGAAAAGGCTGAGTAACAAGTCACCAGGAACTCCATCAATGCTCTCCTGGCACAAATTCCATGCCTGACCAAGACAGAATTACAATTTTTTTGCAAAAAATTGCCAAAAATTCCAGGTTTTCAAGCATTGGTGGTTCAGTGGTAGAATTCTCGCCTGCCACGCGGGAGGCCCGGTTTCGATTCCCGGCCAATGCACCAGATGTTTTAAGCTCAGTCACTTTCGCTATGCATCATCAAACACTTTCCAACGCCTGCTGAAAGTAGGAAATCATTACGACTGATTTAGCAATAGCCCACAGACATAACTAAAAAGAAAAGACTGAGTAACAAGTAACCAGGAACTCCATCAATGCTCTCCTGGCACAAATTCCATGCCTGACCAAGACAGAATTACAATTTTTTTTTCGAAAAATTGCCAAAAATTCCAGGTTTTCAAGCATTGGTGGTTCAGTGGTAGAATTCTCGCCTGCCACGCGGGAGGCCCGGGTTCGATTCCCGGCCAATGCATCAGATATTTTGAGCTCAGTCACTTTCACTGTGCATTATCAAAGACTTTCCAACGCCTGCCGAAAGTAGGAAATCATTACGACTGATTTAGCAATAGCCCACAGACATAACTACAAAGAAAAGACTGAGTAACAAGTAACCAGGAACTCCATCAATGCTCTCCTGGCACAAATTCCATGCCTGACCAAGACAGAAATAAAATTTTTTTTCGAAAAATTGCCAAAAATTTCAGGTTTTCAAGCATTGGTGGTTCAGTGGTAGAATTCTCGCCTGCCACGCGGGAGGCCCGGGTTCGATTCCCGGCCAATGCATCAGATGTTTTAAGCTCAGTCACTTTCGCTATGCATCATCAAAAACTTTCCAACGCCTGCTGAAAGTAGGAAATCATTACGACTGATTTAGCAATAGCCCACAGACATAACTACAAAGAAAAGACTGAGTAACAAGTCACCAGGAACTCCATCAATGCTCTCCTGGCACAAATTCCATGCCTGACCAAGACAGAATTACAATTTTTTTGCAAAAAATTGCCAAAAATTCCAGGTTTTCAAGCATTGGTGGTTCAGTGGTAGAATTCTCGCCTGCCACGCGGGAGGCCCGGGTTCGATTCCCGGCCAATGCATCAGATGTTTTAAGCTCAGTCACTTTCGCTATGCATCATCAAAAACTTTCCAACGCCTGCTGAAAGTAGGAAATCATTACGACTGATTAAGCAATAGCCCACAGATATAACTAAGAAGAAAAGACTGAGTTACAAGTCACCAGGAACTCCATCAATGCTCTCCTGGCACAAATTCCATGCCTGACCAAGACAGAATTACAATTTTTTTTTCAAAAAATTGCCAAAAATTCCAGGTTTTCAAGCATTGGTGGTTCAGTGGTAGAATTCTCGCCTGCCACGCGGGAGGCCCGGGTTCGATTCCCGGCCAATGCATCAGATGTTTTAAGCTCAGTCACTTTCGCTATGCATCATCAAAAACTTTCCAACGCCTGCTGAAAGTAGGAAATCATTACGACTGATTTAGCAATAGCCCACAGAAATAACTAAAAAGAAAAGGCTGAGTAACAAGTCACCAGGAACTCCATCAATGCTCTCCTGGCACAAATTCCATGCCTGACCAAGACAGAATTACAATTTTTTGGGAAAAATTGCCAAAAATTCCAGGTTTTCAAGCATTGGTGGTTCAGTGGTAGAATTCTCGCCTGCCACGCTGAGGCCGGGTTCGATTCGGCCAATGCATCAGATGTTTTAAGCTCAGTCACTTTCGCTATGCATCATCAAAAACTTCCCAACGCCTGCTGAAAGTAGGAAATCATTACGACTGATTTAGCAATAGCCCACAGAAATAACTAAAAAGAAAAGGCTGAGTAACAAGTCACCAGGAACTCCATCAATGCTCTCCTGGCACAAATTCCATGCCTGACCAAGACAGAATTACAATTTTTTGGGAAAAATTGCCAAAAATTCCAGGTTTTCAAGCATTGGTGGTTCAGTGGTAGAATTCTCGCCTGCCACGCGGGAGGCCCGGGTTCGATTCCCGGCCAATGCATCAGATGTTTTAAGCTCAGTCACTTTCGCTATGCATCATCAAACACTTTCCAACGCCTGCTGAAAGTAGGAAATCATTACGACTGATTTAGCAATAGCCCACAGACATAACTAAAAAGAAAAGACTGAGTAACAAGTAACCAGGAACTCCATCAATGCTCTCCTGGCACAAATTCCATGCCTGACCAAGACAGAATTACAATTTTTTGCGAAAAATTGCCAAAAATTCCAGGTTTTCAAGCATTGGTGGTTCAGTGGTAGAATTCTCGCCTGCCACGCGGGAGGCCCGGTTTCGATTCCCGGCCAATGCACCAGATGTTTTAAGCTCAGTCACTTTCGCTATGCATCATCAAAAACTTTCCAACGCCTGCTGAAAGTAGGAAATCATTACGACTGATTTAGCAATAGCCCACAGATATAACTAAAAAGAAAAGGCTGAGTAACAAGTAACCAGGAACTCCATCAATGCTCTCCTGGCACAAATTCCATGCCTGACCAAGACAGAATTACAATTTTTTGCAAAGCATTGCCAAAAATTTCAGGTTTTCAAGCATTGGTGGTTCAGTGGTAGAATTCTCGCCTGCCACGCGGGAGGCCCAAATTCGATTCCCGGCCAATCCATCCGACGTTTTAAGCTCAGTCACTTTCGCTATGCATCATCAAAAACTTTCCAACGCCTGCTGAAAGTAGGAAATCATTACGACTGATTTAGCAATAGCCCACAGACATAACTACAAAGAAAAGGCTGAGTAACAAGTAGCCAGGAACTCCATCAATGCTCTCCTGGCACAAATTCCATGCCTGACCAAGACAGAATTACAATTTTTTTTTTCGAAAAATTGCCTAAAATTCCAGGTTTTCAAGCATTGGTGGTTCAGTGGTAGAATTCTCGCCTGCCACGCGGGAGGCCCGGGTTCGATTCCCGGCCAATGCATCCAACGTTTTAAGCTCAGTCACTTTCGCTATGCATCATCAAAAACTTTCCAACGCCTGCTGAAAGTAGGAAATCATTACGACTGATTAAGCAATAGCCCACAGATATAACTAAAAAGAAAAGACTGAGTTACAAGTCACCAGGAACTCTATCAATGCTCTCCTGGCACAAATTCCATGCCTGACCAAGACAGAATTACAATTTTTTTTTCAAAAAATTGCCAAAAATTCCAGGTTTTCAAGCATTGGTGGTTCAGTGGTAGTATTCTCGCCTGCCACGCGGGAGGCCCGGGTTCGATTCCCGGCCAATGCATCAGATGTTTTAAGCTCAGTCACTTTCGCTATGCATCATCAAAACTTTCCAACGCCTGCTGAAAGTAGGAAATCATTACGACTGATTTAGCAATAGCCCACAGAAATAACTAAAAAGAAAAGGCTGAGTAACAAGTCACCAGGAACTCCATCAATGCTCTCCTGGCACAAATTCCATGCCTGACCAAGACAGAATTACAATTTTTTGGCAAAAATTGCCAAAAATTCCAGGTTTTCAAGCATTGGTGGTTCAGTGGTAGAATTCTCGCCTGCCACGCGGGAGGCCCAAATTCGATTCCCGGCCAATGCATCCAACGTTTTAAGCTCAGTCACTTTCGCTATGCATCATCAAAAACTTTCCAACGCCTGCTGAAAGTAGGAAATCATTACGACTGATTTAGCAATAGCCCACAGAAATAACTAAAAAGAAAAGGCTGAGTAACAAGTCACCAGGAACTCCATCAATGCTCTCCTGGCACAAATTCCATGCCTGACCAAGACAGAATTACAATTTTTTTTTTCGAAAAATTGCCAAAAATTCCAGGTTTTCAAGCATTAGTGGTTCAGTGGTAGAATTCTCGCCTGCCACGCGGGAGGCCCGGTTTCGATTCCCGGCCAATGCACCAGATGTTTTAAGCTCAGTCACTTTCGCTATGCATCATCAAACACTTTCCAACGCCTGCTGAAAGTAGGAAATCATTACGACTGATTTAGCAATAGCCCACAGACATAACTAAAAAGAAAAGACTGAGTAACAAGTAACCAGGAACTCCATCAATGCTCTCCTGGCACAAATTCCATGCCTGACCAAGACAGAATTACAATTTTTTTTTCGAAAAATTGCCAAAAATTCCAGGTTTTCAAGCATTGGTGGTTCAGTGGTAGAATTCTCGCCTGCCACGCGGGAGGCCCGGGTTCGATTCCCGGCCAATGCACCAGATGTTTTAAGCTCAGTCACTTTCACGATGCATCATCAAAAACTTTCCAACGCCTGCTGAAAGTAGGAAATCATTACGACTGATTTAGCAATAGCCCACAGATATAACTAAAAAGAAAAGGCTGAGTAACAAGTAACCAGGAACTCCATCAATGCTCTCCTGGCACAAATTCCATGCCTGACCAAGACAGAATTACAATTTTTTGCAAAGCATTGCCAAAAATTTCAGGTTTTCAAGCATTGGTGGTTCAGTGGTAGAATTCTCGCCTGCCACGCGGGAGGCCCAAATTCGATTCCCGGCCAATCCATCCGACGTTTTAAGCTCAGTCACTTTCGCTATGCATCATCAAAAACTTTCCAACGCCTGCTGAAAGTAGGAAATCATTACGACTGATTTAGCAATAGCCCACAGACATAACTACAAAGAAAAGGCTGAGTAACAAGTAGCCAGGAACTCCATCAATGCTCTCCTGGCACAAATTCCATGCCTGACCAAGACAGAATTACAATTTTTTTTTTCGAAAAATTGCCTAAAATTCCAGGTTTTCAAGCATTGGTGGTTCAGTGGTAGAATTCTCGCCTGCCACGCGGGAGGCCCGGGTTCGATTCCCGGCCAATGCATCCAACGTTTTAAGCTCAGTCACTTTCGCTATGCATCATCAAAAACTTTCCAACGCCTGCTGAAAGTAGGAAATCATTACGACTGATTTAGCAATAGCCCACAGACATAACTAAAAAGAAAAGACTGAGTAACAAGTAACCAGGAACTCCATCAATGCTCTCCTGGCACAAATTCCATGCCTGACCAAGACAGAATTACAATTTTTTTTTCGAAAAATTGCCAAAAATTCCAGGTTTTCAAGCATTGGTGGTTCAGTGGTAGAATTCTCGCCTGCCACGCGGGAGGCCCGGGTTCGATTCCCGGCCAATGCACCAGATGTTTTAAGCTCAGTCACTTTCACGATGCATCATCAAAAACTTTCCAACGCCTGCTGAAAGTAGGAAATCATTACGACTGATTTAGCAATAGCCCACAGATATAACTAAAAAGAAAAGGCTGAGTAACAAGTAACCAGGAACTCCATCAATGCTCTCCTGGCACAAATTCCATGCCTGACCAAGACAGAATTACAATTTTTTGCAAAGCATTGCCAAAAATTTCAGGTTTTCAAGCATTGGTGGTTCAGTGGTAGAATTCTCGCCTGCCACGCGGGAGGCCCAAATTCGATTCCCGGCCAATGCATCAGATGTTTTAAGCTCAGTCACTTTCGCTATGCATCATCAAAAACTTTCCAACGCCTGCTGAAAGTAGGAAATCATTACGACTGATTTAGCAATAGCCCACAGACATAACTAAAAAGAAAAGGCTGAGTAACAAGTAGCCAGGAACTCCATCAATGCTCTCCTGGCACAAATTCCATGCCTGACCAAGACAGAATTACAATTTTTTTTTTCGTAAAATTGCCAAAAATTCGAGGTTTTCAAGCATTGGTGGTTCAGTGGTAGAATTCTCACCTGCCACGCGGGAGGCCCGGGTTCGATTCCCGGCCAATGCATCAGATGTTTTAAGCTCAGTCACTTTCGCGATGCATCATCAAAAACTTTCCAACGCCTGCTGAAAGTAGGAAATCATTACGACTGATTTAGCAATAGCCCACAGATATAACTAAAAAGAAAAGGCTGAGTAACAAGTAACCAGGAACTCCATCAATGCTCTCCTGGCACAAATTCCATGCCTGACCAAGACAGAATTACAATTTTTTCCAAAGCATTGCCAAAAATTCCAGGTTTTCAAGCATTGGTGCTTCAGTGGTAGAATTCTCGCCTGCCACGCGGGAGGCCCGAGTTCGATTCCTGGCCAATCCATCCGACGTTTTAAGCTCAGTCACTTTCGCTATGCATCATCAAACACTTTCCAACGCCTGCTGAAAGTAGGAAATCATTACGACTGATTTAGCAATAGCCCACAGACATAACTACAAAGAAAAGGCTGAGTAACAAGTAGCCAGGAACTCCATCAATGCTCTCCTGGCACAAATTCCATGCCTGACCAAGACAGAATTACAATTTTTTTTTTCGTAAAATTGCCAAAAATTCGAGGTTTTCAAGCATTGGTGGTTCAGTGGTAGAATTCTCGCCTGCCACGCGGGAGGCCCGGGTTCGATTCCCGGCCAATGCATCAGATGTTTTAAGCTCAGTCACTTTCGCTATGCATCATCAAAAACTTTCCAACACCTGCTGAAAGTAGGAAATCATTACGACTGATTTAGCAATAGCCAACAGACATAACTAAAAAGAAAAGACTGAGTAACAAGTAACCAGGAACTCCATCAATGCTCTCCTGGCACAAATTCCATGCCTGACCAAGACAGAATTACAATTTTTTTTTCAAAAAATTGCCAAAAATTCGAGGTTTTCAAGCATTGGTGGTTCAGTGGTAGAATTCTCGCCTGCCACGCGGGAGGCCCGAGTTCGATTCCTGGCCAATCCATCCGACGTTTTAAGCTCAGTCACTTTCGCTATGCATCATCAAACACTTTCCAACGCCTGCTGAAAGTAGGAAATCATTACGACTGATTTAGCAATAGCCCACAGACATAACTACAAAGAAAAGGCTGAGTAACAAGTAGCCAGGAACTCCATCAATGCTCTCCTGGCACAAATTCCATGCCTGACCAAGACAGAATTACAATTTTTTTTTTCGTAAAATTGCCAAAAATTCCAGGTTTTCAAGCATTGGTGGTTCAGTGGTAGAATTCTCGCCTGCCACGCGGGAGGCCCGGGTTCGATTCCCGGCCAATGCATCCAACGATTTAAGCTCAGTCACTTTCGCTATGCATCATCAAAAACTTTCCAACACCTGCTGAAAGTAGGAAATCATTACAACTGATTTAGCAATAGCCCACAGACATAACTACAAAGAACAGACTGAGTAACAAGTCACCAGGAACTCCATCAATGCTCTCCTGGCACAAATTCCATGCCTGACCAAGACAGAATTACAATTTTTTTTTTCGTAAAATTGCCAAAAATTCGAGGTTTTCAAGCATTGGTGGTTCAGTGGTAGAATTCTCGCCTGCCACGCGGGAGGCCCGGGTTCGATTCCCGGCCAATGCATCCAACAATTTAAGCTCAGTCACTTTCGCTATGCATCATCAAAAACTTTCCAACACCTGCTGAAAGTAGGAAATCATTACGACTGATTTAGCAATAGCCCACAGACATAACTACAAAGAAAAGACTGAGTAACAACTCACCAGGAACTCCATCAATGCTCTCCTGGCACAAATTCCATGCCTGACCAAGACAGAATTACAATTTTTTTTTCGAAAAATTGCCAAAAATTCCAGGTTTTCAAGCATTGGTGGTTCAGTGGTAGAATTCTCGCCTGCCACGCGGGAGGCCCGGGTTCGATTCCCGGCCAATGCATCCGACGTTTTAAGCTCAGTCACTTTCGCTATGCATCATCAAACACTTTCCAACGCCTGCTGAAAGTAGGAAATCATTACGACTGATTTAGCAATAGCCCACAGACATAACTACAAAGAAAAGGCTGAGTAACAAGTAGCCAGGAACTCCATCAATGCTCTCCTGGCACAAATTCCATGCCTGACCAAGACAGAATTACAATTTTTTTTTTCGTAAAATTGCCAAAAATTCGAGGTTTTCAAGCATTGGTGGTTCAGTGGTAGAATTCTCACCTGCCACGCGGGAGGCCCGGGTTCGATTCCCGGCCAATGCATCCAACGATTTAAGCTCAGTCACTTTCGCTATGCATCATCAAAAACTTTCCAACACCTGCTGAAAGTAGGAAATCATTACAACTGATTTAGCAATAGCCCACAGACATAACTACAAAGAACAGACTGAGTAACAAGTCACCAGGAACTCCATCAATGCTCTCCTGGCACAAATTCCATGCCTGACCAAGACAGAATTACAATTTTTTTTTTCGAAAAATTGCCAAAAATTCGAGGTTTTCAAGCATTGGTGGTTCAGTGGTAGAATTCTCGCCTGCCACGCGGGAGGCCCGGGTTCGATTCCCGGCCAATGCATCCAACGATTTAAGCTCAGTCACTTTCGCTATGCATCATCAAAAACTTTCCAACACCTGCTGAAAGTAGGAAATCATTACGACTGATTTAGCAATAGCCCACAGACATAACTACAAAGAAAAGACTGAGTAACAACTCACCAGGAACTCCATCAATGCTCTCCTGGCACAAATTCCATGCCTGACCAAGACAGAATTACAATTTTTTTTTCGAAAAATTGCCAAAAATGCCAGGTTTTCAAGCATTGGTGGTTCAGTGGTAGAATTCTCGCCTGCCACGCGGGAGGCCCGGGTTCGATTCCCGGCCAATGCATCCGATGTTCCAAGCTCAGTCACTTTCGCTATGCATCATCAAAAACTTTCCAACGCCTGCTGAAAGTAGGAAATCATTACGACTGATTTAGCAATAGCCCACAGACATAACTACAAAGAAAAGACTGAGTAACAAGCAACCAGGAACTCCATCAATGCTCTCCTGGCACAAATTCCATCCCTGACCGAGACAGAATTACAATTGTTTGCAAAAGATTGCCAAAAATTCGAGGTTTTCAAGCATTGGTGGTTCAGTGGTAGAATTCTCGCCTGCCACGCGGGAGGCCCGGGTTCGATTCCCGGCCAATGCATCCGATGTTTTAAGCTCAGTCACTTTCGCTATGCATCATCAAAAACTTTCCAACGCCTGCTGAAAGTAGGAAATCATTAAGACTGATTTAGCAATAGCTCACAGATTTGTCTCAACAGACAAGACTGAGTTACAAGTCACCAGAGACTAGATCTATATTCTCCTGGCACAAATTCCATGCCTGACCAAGACGGAATTACACATTTTTCGGAAAAATTGCCAAAAATTCTGCCTGTAATTCATCTATTCATTGTTGACAGAATTTTATCTCAAATTAATTGTGTATATTTTTTTGATTAACTTGCCAATTAATCTGTAATCTGTTTTTTCTTCAGCATTATATCCGTATCTGCCTCAAAAAATCCATACAGATTGGGCCCTAATAATGACTTTTGATATTTTTCTACTTTGAAGATATATAAGAATTGACTTTCCACAAGTGCAAGAAAATAAAAATGGAACCTCATGAACTAACACAAAAAAAGTCTTGCCCCGTGTGAGGCTCGAACTCACGACCTTCAGATTATGAGACTGACGCGCTGCCTACTGCGCCAACGAGGCTCAAAATACTAAAAAACTCCTTTGTGTATCTGCAATCTAAGACAAAAATTTTTCGGCATTTGAGAAATCATTATAAGCATTGCTAAGAAATGATTACCTAGCTCTCTCTTCACAACGGTTGTGTACTGTATCATTTAGTCTATAAACTGCATAATCCACTTTTGCCTCACATTCTTCTTGGTTAAAATTTAAGTCTGAACAGCTCTCCAAAGATAAGCTGTCCAAAACTGTACAAAATTTATAGATCTCCAAGCATCGGTGGTTCAGTGGTACAATTTTCACCCACCATGCAGGAGGCCCTGATTAAAAAAAAAAAAAATCTTGCTTTTTGATTTCTGTTTATACTTTGTTAACTTAATATTACTGACTTTCCACAGGTGCAAGATAAGGGTCTCAGGGTCTGACAAAATAAAAATGGAACCTCAAGAACTAACACAAAAAGTCATGCCCCGTGTGAGGCTCGAACTCACGACCTTCAGATTATGAGACTGACGCGCTGCCTACTGCGCCAACGAGGCTCAGAAGAACAGGGGGCCGTTTACATGCAGAGTCCTGACTTAAAGACGCAAAGATTCTTCCTTTGCGTTTTCAAATTCTTCTGCGTTCAGATGACAATGCTGGAGATGAGTTAATCCCCTGTAAATCCGCTGTATTGTGCATGCCGGTTCAGTAGATGGCGGTGTAAGATTGCAGAGAGGCAGCGCTGCTATAACACACGTAGGAAGAAGAAAACCTTTCACAAACAACAATGGCAATTAGACGCACAGAGAAGCAGGAGTTTCTTTTATGGACAACAAATCAGTTCAGACAACAAATCTGTCTGGATAGCTCTGTCTGGATAACAAACCGAGCACGGTAAGACGCTCACACGTTATTTGACGGACGGCCGAAGCTGTTGTTGTTCCTGGTATGCGCGCGCATCCTTCATGTGAAAGAGTACTGCGCATGCGGGGACGTCAGCGTTTCACCCTGAAACGCTCTGATACAGGTTTACACGGAGCTGAATGGAGAGCGGATTCAAATCTTTCCACTCGGGAGCCCGTTTTCAAAAGTTTGCGTTTTAGATGGAAACGCAACGCGCTCCATCTAAAGGCAAGGCCAAAACGCAACGAAAATGTATCGGATTTGACCATTTTCGGCACCATGGAAATGGCCCCTTAAAAAGATAAGCTGTCGAAAACTGTACAAAATTTAAAGATCTCCAGGCATTGGGGGTTCAGTGGTACAATTTTCACCCACCATGCAGGAGGCCCAGATTAAAAAAAAAAAAATCTTGCTTTCTGATTTCTGTTTATACTTTAACTTATCATTACTGACTTTCCACAGGTGCAAGATAAGGGTCTGACAAAATAAAAATGGAACCAATACAAAAAGTCATGCCCCGTGTGAGGCTCGAACTCACGACCTTCAGATTATGAGACTGACGCGCTGCCTACTGCGCCAACGAGGCTCAAAATACTAAAAAACTCCTTCATTTATCTGGAATCTAAGACAAAAATTTTTCGGCATTTGAGAAATCATTATAAGCATTGCTAAGAAATGATTACCTAGCTCTCTCTTCACAACTGTTGTGTTCTGTATCATTTAGCCTACCAACTGCATAATCCACTTTTGCCTCACATTCTTCTTGGTAAAAATTTAAGTCTGAACAGCTCTCCTAAGATAAGCTGTCGAAAACTGTACAAAATTTAAAGACCTCCAAGCACTGGGGGTTCAGTGGTACAATTTTCACCCACCATGCAGGAGGCCCTGATTTAAAAAAAAAATCTTGCTGTTTGATTTCTGTTTTTACTTTGTTAACTTAATATTACTGACTTTCCACAGGAGCAAGATAAGGGTCTCAGGGTCTGACAAAATAAAAATGGAACCTCAAGAACCAATACAAAATGACATGCCCCGTGTGAGGCTCGAACTCACGACCTTCAGATTATGAGACTGACGCGCTGCCTACTGCGCCAACGAGGCCCAAAACACCAAAAAAGTCCTTCATTTATGTGGAATCTAACACTTTGACCATGATACACCTAAGAATTTTCAGCATTTAATGAATCATTATAAGCATTGCTCAGGAATGATTACCTAGCTGTCTCTTCACAACTGCTGTGTACTGTATCAGTTAGTCCACCAACTGCATAATCCACTTTTGCCTCACTTTGTCTGCCATACAGGAGGCCCAGGTTCAGTTCCCAGCCAATGCATCAGACCTTTTGAAGCCATGATAACAATCCTGTCATTTAAACAATGCAGCTTTAAATTCTACCCAATGCCTTCCACAAACTACAAAAGTAGTACAATTGATTTTCATCAGCTCACAGATTTATCTAATCAGACAAGACTGAGCAACAAGTCCCCAGGGACTGGATCAATATTCTCCTGAGACATTAACCATGTCTGAACAAGACCAAATTCATTCATTTCAGCAGATTCTGAAAAGTACTCCTGAATAGTAGGTAGCTGAATCAATGACTGATCTTGGCAGTTGTGAAACAATGAAATCCTTCCCCTTGTTTAAAATTTAAGTCTGAACAGCTCTCCAAAGATCAGCTGTCAAAAACTGCACAAAATTTAAACGTCTCCAAGGATTGGGGGTTCAGTGGTACAATTCTTAACCACCACGCAGGAGGCCCAGATTTTAAAAAAAATCATGCTGTTTGATTTTTGTCTCTACTCTGTAAACTTAAAAGAACTGACTTTCCACAGGTGGAAGTTAAGGGTCTCAGGGTCTGACAAAATAAAAATGGAACCTCAAGAAATAACATAAAAAGTCATGCCCCGTGTGAGGCTCGAACTCACGACCTTCAGATTATGAGACTGACGCGCTGCCTACTGCGCCAACGAGGCTTAGAAGGCCCACAAAGTCCTTCATTTATGTGGACACTTTTATGTTAACACTTTGACCATGAAACACCTAAGAATTTTCAGCTTTTAATAAACCATTATAAGCATTGCTAAGAAATGATGACCTTGCTCTCTCTTCACCACTGATGTGTGCCAGATGAGTAATGAGACTGAATGATCCACCCTCTCACTTTTATCAGAACCTCCTGACACTTAACAGCTCCAAATTAAGGAAGGAGTCCCACTGCCGTCTCAAGTTGCTTTGTCATAGTTATAATATAATTAATTCAGAACACAGCTATTTTTAAAGGGATGCAACTTCTGAGAACCCAAAAGATATCAGTTGCATTGGCCGGGAATCGAACCCGGGCCTCCCGCGTGGCAGGCGAGAATTCTACCACTGAACCACCAATGCTTGCAAACCTTTAAATTTTGACATTTTTCAAACCACACGTACAAGTACTACTAGTAAAATTAAAGAGTTTGAACAATTTTGTAAACATATTGGAGTTCAGATACCACCACTTTGTATGCCAGTCTGTAAAAACCCTTTATTTCCTCCTTCAATGCAAGACAAAGCCTTTGAGTTGTGGTTTCAGAACGGCATACGTACAGTGAGGAATTTGTTTATTGGGGGTGTCTTTGCTTCATTTCAGCAACTAGCTGAGAGATTTCATCTTCCAAATTCTCATTTGTTCAGATATCTCCAAGTGAGAGACTTTTACAGAAAGATGTTCCCAGATTTTCCACACACTCCTGTAGATACACCAATTGATACAATCCTTAAAGCTCCCATGGTAATGAAAGGATTAATCTCTACTCTCTATGATACTACTCTTTCTCTCTGCTCTCCATCTGACCAAACACTTTTAACTCTCTGGTCTCAGGATTTGAATTTAGATCTGTCGAACCTTTGGAAACCTATCCTTAAGCGTGTCCACTCATCTTCTATATGTGCCAGGCACGGGGTTATTCAGTGCAAGCTTCTACATCGTATATATTGGACAAAGTCTAGACTGTCCCGTGTTTATTCCAACATTGACCCGCTGTGTGATAAATGCCAACAACATCGTGGTACTCTTATTCATATGTTTTGGACATGTCCATCCCTGCATACATACTGGACTTCTGTATTTTCTAATCTCTCTGGTGTATTTAAAAAAACTTTGTAGCCATGTCCACTTATTGCCCCGTTCGGTGTTTCATCAGACCCCACTAAATTATCAAAACACCAATCTGATTTTGTTGCTTTTCTTTGTCTGCTTGCCAGACGTCTGATTTTGAGACACTGGAAATCCCAATATCCACCATCATATTCACTGTGGATTAGGGATATATTGTTATCGTCAAAACTTGAAAAGATTCAACACTTAAAGAGAGGTTCTGTGTCTAAATTTGAAGAAGTGTGGCAACTATTCCTCAAGTATGTTGACGGCCTTTACTTACAACCTCAAGACGCTTCCTAAACTCTCTGTGCATATTCAAAAGCTTTGTGGTCTATGACTATGAAACTACTCATGTGACTGCTCTGGAATGTATTTATATATGTGTATGTATGTGTGTATGTATGTATATATATGTATGTGTATGTATGTATATGTATCTGAGACCTCTCCCCTTTTACCCTTTTTTTTTTTTTAAAACTGTTATTTTTATTTAAAATTAAATTGTTATTTTATATGTGTGTGTATGTATATCTACGTATTCTGCTCTTGTCAATTCCACTCAATGCCTGTATTTTTGTTTCTTATTGTTTATGTAAAAAATGGAGAAAACCATCAATAAATATACCATGAACAAAAAAAACAAGGTAACAAGACTGACGTGGATAAGTTGGACCATCAGAATGGCATCAGAAGAGTGAAAGAGTAAAATGATCCAATAGTGAGGCCTCATGATTTTGTTGCAGCCAGGAGGTGATAAGTTTCGATACATTCACACCATCAATACCACAAAGACAGGAACTTAGTAAGATAGCCTTACTCCCATCCAATACACAGAAGTAAAGACAGTCATCTACAGTGTTGGGGAAGTTACTTTTAAAAAGTAGTGTTTACTCGTTACTCGTTACATCTGAAAAAAGTAACTCTTTACTTTACTTAGTTACCCTCTATGAAGAGTAACTTCTCAAGTTATTTTTCCGTTACTTTTACATTGCTTGATCATGGACAGAACCCCGTATCTATTCCTAAATGTGAAGGCCTACAAAAAGTTCTACTACAGAGAACATAACAGTTTTTTGTGCTCTTTATTTTACAAAATGTCACATACCCGTTGGAATGAGAGCTCCTGCCCAATGTTTCCACATTTTGCTTCTGAAATAAGCAACCTGGTCAATAAAAATAAGCCCAAAATAAGCAACTTCCAGCTATTTCCTTTCCTAATGTGATATACTACTTTTTAAAAAGAGAAGTCTACACAAAGTGTGTTAATTTTCGTCTACATTACATTTCAATATCACAGTGCTAAGCATCTATTCAAGAAAAGACCGTCGCTTATAACAAGAAGACCTGGCAACTTTGGCTCTGGAGCATGCGCCATATGCGTGACTGTTTGGGGGGGGGCGTGCATATAGCCAGGAAACAAGGAAGTGGACAAAGTACCTACCGCAGTTGTGTTTTCCTTTATGTTAGGAGCTGGAAGATAATCAGGGGGATACACACAGACTTAAGAGCCCCAAGAAGCAACTTCACGTCTAGAAATAAGCCCAAAAAACCACAACCTGCGGCCGTGACTCACAAGATTTTCAGCCTTTAGACGCTTATAACGAGCGGACTTGGCAACGCTGCTCGTGTCTGTGCGAGCAGCTGAGAAGGCAGCTTCAGTGTCAGATCTGTCCAAGGGAAATGTAACGTCGCGCTGCATTAAAAAAGGAACTACGTTTCGTTACCACATTTTCAACAGTAGCGCGTTACTTCACTTTTTACCCGAAAAAGTAGTTTTGTTACTGTAACGCGTTACTTTCTAACGCGTTACACACAACACTGGTCATCTACCACATGGCCCTTTGTTAAGACTGGCAGGCTCTCACTCTCCAAGAGACCCCTGAAGGGAGGATCATCCTACTACAGGCAGTGCAAACCTGTATCCGACTGAAGAGCCCAGAACCTGACCTATTTCTTTGACCACACTACTGGGTATCACCCTTCCTGTAGCAGTCCTAACACAACATGTAGGACTTCAATGATGGCAAACTCCTTCACAGATGCAACATTCAAAAATCATGGTGTTTTCTTAACATACCATCTCCTCGTTAGTATAGTGGTAAGTATCCCCGCCTGTCACGCGGGAGACCGGGGTTCGATTCCCCGACGGGGAGTGTACACACTTTTTCCCTCCTCCGCACTGATCTGTTTACAGCATACCAACTGCAGATTTTTTGCTGCTAAATTCACATAAGCTTAAATCATATAACACTAATTACAGACTACAGAATAAAAAAAATTCCGGCCCATGTAACAAGCCACAGAGGTGAAAACCAGGTATCCTCTCACTCAACACACTCAAGGATTGCAAGGATTCCAGTTTGATAAGAAAGGCAGAATGACTCCTAACTCAATCAACACTTGAGAAAATCAGGAAATATTTTAATAATGCTTCTCGATCCTTGAGCCTGAGCTGACTTTTGTCATGAGGAGGGAGTGAGGCAGGAAAGCTGGACCATTAAATTGCTGTGAGGGGGTAACTTTGATACACTCCAACCTTACGGCAACAATCGTATGGTCTTAATTAACATTTCTTCAAAAGTGCTGTCTTGGCATTAAAAAATGAAAAAAGGAAGTTGCATTGGCCGGGAATCGAACCCGGGCCTCCCGCGTGGCAGGCGAGAATTCTACCACTGAACCACCAATGCACGCTACCCACATGGTGTGATCAGACTTATGAATGAACACACAGACAGCAGCCACACTCTAAAAGACGATCGAGCAGCACTGAAATACATCTTGGCCAAGAAGAGAAGAAAATGGGGAGTTTGATGATATAAAAACAGACTACTGTTGACAGTCCTCTTTTACATGGTGGGGCAGATCTTTAACAAATGTGAAGACAAGGAGCTCAACATGTTGACCAACACAAATCAACTACACTTACCTTTAATCTAATGGCATAAAAACTGAGCGCACCCACAAAATAAAAACTGCAATAGAAAAATAATGCACAAAGAATAAGTACTTCCAAACGGACCAGAGGAAAAGGATGACGCCCAACGTGGGGCTCGAACCCACGACCCTGAGATTAAGAGTCTCATGCTCTACCGACTGAGCTAGCCGGGCATGCTGCACAGGGGAAATATCTCCTTTTATAAAGAAACCACGTAACTACTTCTGAACAATGATGCAAAAACACAACTTGCCATTTATACACCTTTCATACATTAACTCAAGGTCACTCTGTTCACTCTTTTCAGCCAGCAGTACGCCATCATGTCAGGGTTGATCAGGTGATGGTGTTTTTTTTACCATGTACTCTTATCAACATCCCTGCTAGGACATTAGGGCCCCATAAAATCCACAAAAACAGTCATTCATTCATTCATTTTCTATACCCAGCTATCCCTTTCAGGGTTTGCGGGGGGCTGGAGCCTATCCCAGCTAGAGAATATGTTTGATAGTTAGGTTGAGGTTGGTATACCCTAGTAATTATCAGTACAGTTATTGCAGTTTTATAGTCATCAACTAATCATATTAACAGCAAATTAATATTTTAAACAAATCACAGACACTGAGTGTTAACCCATTTCTCTTAAGAGAAAGCTTAAGGCTGTAGTATAAACACAAACTCCGTTCCGGGTTTTCAAAATAAATTTCACACACAGTTCAATCCAGTTCAAACCAACTGAAATCAGGCTTGGCAATGCAAACCCAGTCCGGGTTTTACCACGGACCCACTCTCGATGCAACTCACGGGAAACAACAGATTTATCTCCTTTCGCCGTTCAATAACGGACGTTCAGCATTCACACACACACTCAAGAGGCACTCATGGCACCGTAGTCGGGTTATGGTCGGTCAGTCAGTCGTTCTGAGGGGATATTCAGCCAACTTCGACGGACTCCTGACAAGGAAGAGGACGAGACACTCCAGGAGTTCCCTCACGGAAATAATGCCCCAGGTACAATCCTTCTTCGTCCCACACGGACTCGGAACACAAGGCCGCGCAGGACGGTAGATCAGAGCACGAGACGCCGACTGACATGACGCTAAAAACCACGAAAATTCCACTGTCTTCCTCATTCAGTGTCCCCCTCTGGGTCTCCGGACATGCTCAGCTACGCTAATTTCGCTATTTTCCTGGATCTGAGTTTGAACAGCGCGGGGCATTGGTGAGTGGGGATTGGTGCTGCCAGGATCGTGGGTGTGGAAATTTACATGAGGGCTGTCCACAGGGTGGTGGGGGCTGTGTGATGAGTGTGTTTGAACGGAGGCGCTACAGCAGGACTGAGGGAGAGAGGCTGTGCGGAGCACGGAGCAGCTTGCTGCTTTTATGAAGCAAAACAAAAGTTTGCCTGTTCAAAAAAAAAAAAAAAATACAGCACGTCCTGCGATGTGACTATCGCGCATGCGCACATCGCGATGGCGATGTTCAAACGATATATTGCGCAGGCCTATCGGGCGAGAGGCGGAGTACACCCTGAACCGGTCGCCAGTTGATTGCAGGGCAACATAGAGGCAGACAATCATTCACACTCACACTCATACCTAAAGGCAATTTAGAGATCCACAAAAACATAATCAAGGAAAATAAGGAAATACGCAATCAGATATCAAGCGAGGAATTCAATACAAACATGGAATATCACGCAAATGGCCAACATGTATCGTAAAAGTAGGGGTGGGCGATATGGCAAAAATATCACAGCACGATTTTTTAAAAATAAAATCACAATCTTATCACGATTCGTTGTCTAACAAAGACAATCGAGCAGCACTGAAATACATCTTGGCCAAGAAGAGAAGAAAATGGAGAGTTTGATGATATAAAAACAGACTACTGTTGACAGTCCTCTTTTACCTGGTGGGGCAGATCTTTAACAAACGTGAAGACAAGGAGCTCAACATGCTGACCAACACAAATCAACTACACTTACCTTTAATCTAATGGCATAAAAACTGAGCGCACCCACAAAATAAAAACTGCAATAGAAAAATAATGCACAAAGAATAAGTACTTCCAAACGGACCAGAGGAAAAGGATGACGCCCAACGTGGGGCTCGAACCCACGACCCTGAGATTAAGAGTCTCATGCTCTACCGACTGAGCTAGCCGGGCATGCTGCACATGGGAAATATTTCCTTTTATAAAGACACCAAAAGGATCAAATATAAATGCAAAAAAACTTGACTGGTTATCTCTTAAAGTGGAACAATTTAGAGCAAATGTCATCAAACTGCAATGTCTATAATCTGAGTGAATAATACAGCTGATTTAAAACAGATTTTTGTTCCAAAATCTTCAAGCTTTTATCTCCTTTTCTCTTTCCGCCATGGCTTCACGCTAAACAACCAAACAGGAGATACCACCATGCACTGTGCGTAATGTGCTACGATTGGTTAGTCGGGTGCGCGTCAAAGTCTCTGCGCCCACACAGACTATTTGACAATCTTTCTGCTGTATGAGATCATCCCCACGTTATAATCTTTAACGATTTAACCCTTTCATGCATGAATTATTAAATCACGAAGGAATACCTTTTAAAATGTTTCTTTTTACTTTCAAACAATTTAAAAATCATGTTAATTTATTTTTTGGTGTTATACTGTAGTGGACACCATGCATCAACGGTATAAATAGTAATTTAGTGAAACTTACTAAAGATCCACAAACACATGTCTTTGCAAACATTTATAAAGAGAAAAAAGAAAAAGAAAAACCTGAAGAACGTATTATTCCTGTTTAAATCAAACTATTCACTTGTGAATTACACCAAATTTTAAGTTAAAAAATATACACACTATTGCACTAAAGTAAATACTAACATAATTATATTAAAGGCCTGTTCATCTGTTAAGGTTTTTAACATATGAGTTTACATGTTTGAGATATCAGCTGCAAATGATTGCTCAAAATAATCTGCAGACCTAGTTGTTACATTTACCTAATAGAAAATATATTTTCTGTGCAATGTGATTACTTGATGCAGCCCTACTGAACAGTATGTGGGTTGAGGTCTCCCTGAGTAATACTGGCTCTTCTTGGAAACTGTACTCTATTCCCCCTCGTATAATGAATCATTTTAGTGTTGCAGGTATTTTCTGTCAAATACAATCTCTAGCTGCGACAAAACATTGGAAGACTCAATAAGTTTTCTGAAATATCAATTTTGAAATGGACACTTGTATCTTCTTTTAAAGGAAAAGTTCGGTTCCTGCAGCTTTTACATTGTTTCACCAATATTCCATCATGATTCGCCGAATGGACGGCCATTGCAGCCTGTGTCTCTCCACACAGCGCTGTGTGGCTGCTTCAGGGCAGCTACAAATCGACTTTCTTCTTCCAGTTTTGTGCAAAATGGACGAAATATCTATGGGATGAAGATGTTGTGGAGGAGGACTTTGAATATGATGGACGCCCTTACAGTTTGGAGCCACAGTATACAGATATACAGATAAGGAAGCGATCAAACGCTCCAGAGAGTAAAAGCAAATGCGCAGAGGTACCCTCTTAACCGTCAGTTCAGAGGTTAGTTCAGCCACACAGCGCTGTGTGAGAAACAAACAAAACTGCAAGAAAAATAAAAACAAAACAAATTTTTAAGTCATGATGGAATATTGGTGAAAAACATGAGTTTTTAAAGGCCTGTTCATCGATTAATGCAGTTTTTAGGAGATATCAGCTGCGATTGCTAAAATAATCTGCCCTACAGGCTACATTATATTTTCTGGTGTGATTACTTGATGCAGCCCTACTGATTTGGGTTGAGGTCTAAATATCTGGCTCTTCTTGAAACTGTACTCTATTGCATCAGGAAAGCCTTCTGGGTGAGTATATTGTTGTTCTTCATTCTAGAAACAATGTAAAAGCTGCAGGAACCGAAGTTATCCTTTAAATATTATTGTAGTCATTTCTGTTCCTGGGATGGTCAATAAGCTGTAAAATGTTGCATGAACCATGATAAGTATGAACAGCCCTTTTAAGAAACTGCATTATTATGTGAACTGTAATGAAGGCTATTTGCCCTACAAAAAAAACCCTTTCCCTAAAAATACAACTTTATCTGATTTTTTTTTTAGACTTAATTTTGAGAAATCTTGATACACTGTCCTGTGTGTAGGATTTTGAGTTATAAATTGTAAAATCACTCCCAAATGGTGATCTTTATTTAATGACCAGATTCAAGCAAATATAGACCCCAAGGCTTAACCGCTATGCCTGGTAGATCGATGAGTAGGAAACAGTGAAGCAAACGGTTTTCATCAATTAAATTTTCGGTACCACACGTATAATTTGCTTAAACAATTGTAATAACAGTTGAGCCAAAATCCCAAAAGGAATTATCATTGACCTTCTTACTTTGTTTTTTTAACAATTCATGGCTTATTTCTCATTCAACAATAAACTATAATCAGGAAACACTGTCTACTATACTTCTACACCCCTTTTGGAGGGAAAGCACAGAACAGTAAGTGGACACCCTCAGCTATTACTTAATAGTAACTTAAGAAAAAAATAATATCCGACTTTAAACAAATCAGATCATTGCAAAACATGTGCCCCGTGTGAGGCTCGAACTCACGACCTTCAGATTATGAGACTGACGCGCTGCCTACTGCGCCAACGAGGCTTGTATCACTGTGAAACCGGAAGTATTTATAAACCAGTTCAAAACAGAGTCAAAGGCCCAGACAGTACAACTACACTATCCTACTTTTCCTTTTCTTGATGTGTGGTGATCGAATAATCTTCCATACATTGCTACAGTACCAAATGACCGCGCCTATTAGCCTTTAAGACCAATATGCAACACAATACACATCGTTTATCAAAGCACGCACTCACCAAAATGGCGCCTGGTTGTTGTGGCCGTACATTGTAGTTCTTCTTACTGACCAGCAGATGGAGACAAAGCGCTACTAACTGAAGAAGGAACCCTGCAGCTCATATTTATCTGACTTTAACGTGCAAACAGCGGATATATGCAGACTTTTGGACTTTATAAACAAAGTGTTCACTTCAATAGAACTTCAGACACATTAAGAAACACCTTCATAAGTTTAAAGACGTACTCAATCCCCAGTTTCCTGTTCTGACGCAACATTTTGAGGCCCTGCTAAGTGGCGTTAAAGTGGGAAAGTGCTGAACTTTTGAAAAGGCAGGAGATTCGACTATATAAACTGGATATTAGCCTGTTTTTGAAGTACAGGTGCTGTATTTCACACAAAGAGGCTCACTTTGTAATTTTTCATACAAATATACCCAGTAATCCCACAATTACGTATTTTCCTCTTAGAGTGTCTTGTTTGTACTATGCTTTACAAGAAATAAGGTTCTATAATAAGTAAATAAAAAGTCAACAGATTAATTCAAATAAAAATGCTTCGACTAACAACATGACAGGACAACTTAAGCTGCAACACACTCATAAGTCAGCAGAAGAACTAGGTAGCAACAATTATAGCATTTGCAGCAAAGCGTGGGCTTAGAAAAATGGAGGAATAAGTTCCTTTTTCAGTAACATATGTAATAAACAAACAGCAACTGCAGTAGACTTATGACATGGCGGTATAGCATTTCAGATAAAGCTAGCACTGCGTCACATGTACTTAAACTTTGCTTTCAAGAACGAATGTGTAAATAAGATAGCAATAGCAGGGTTTAACCTGCACCTTTTACGATAGAAAAGCTTTAATTTGTGTTAGTTGTTGTATGTTGTAACATGTACTCACCAGTCACCGCGGCCTCCATGAACGTCGTCGTTTCCCAATAGTTAGCAGTTTGGCTTCAAGTCCCATTAAAGCTGAAAAAACTTCTTCCTTAAAGCTCCTTCCTCGTCTGGCTCCTTCATATTAATTTGAAAACGCTAAAAACGTTTGTGACATTAAATAAACTAAGCAGCTTCGGAAACATCTCCGTTGCGAAGTCCAGCTCTTCAGTAACGGCCGTCGACCTCACTGTAGACTGTGCGGAGCCTTCAATTAAGCAGCAGCCAATCAGAGAAGAGTGAGCACGACCTGCCCTCCTGCTCCCCAACATGGCGGGCCCCCTCATTAGCAACCGAGAAACGGTCGTTAGCAACCGTATGGGAAAAATGTTAGTAATATAGACATGTCTACGATCAATAATAACGCTTCGCTTGACACTTTACTGCATTACAAAGTTAAAATAAGGAAGAAAATGTTAAGCTTACACAAAAAAATCCCAAAATTAAGTATGCTTCGATACAAACTGTATATAAATGGTATTATAAGCGAAATTAATGTATTTAAGAAAGAAACTCATTATGAAATCATGTCTCCGTTTCTTTGAAATGTGAATTTTACTTAACAAAATAACAAATGTAATTTCCAAAACAGTAACCTAGGCTACACATAACCTCTCAATCACTTAAAATGTTAAACGTCATATCTTTAAATTTCCAAGCCAAAAGGTGGCTGAGTTTAAAAAAATATCGTTTAACATTCCAAAACGCATTATCTGCTTTAACCCTTTAAACTCCCAGCCCAAATGTTTGGCAATTATCAATAAATTCAGGAATATTGAATGTGTTAACATAATATGTCACTGTTTCAGTGTTCTAAAGTAAAGAAAAAACTGCAAGCAAACCAAAGAAATTGACATTTTCTTTGTGTTGGATTTAATATTATTACTGTCATACTGATCTGATGGTATATGTGTATATTTACATATATCTGTTTTTCATAAAAAAAAAAACACTTGTTTGTCATTTGTTATTTATAGACATTCTGTCATTTTTAATTGTTTTTGTCCCAAATATTTGTGATTTTTATGTCATCATGCAATCAGCTGTAAGCTTGTTAAACCTTTAAATGCAACACCAAGAAAATATCTGGTTTTGGTTTGTTTGCAGTTTTCTCTGTTCCTTTACATGTTTGTTTTTTTCCCTGCTTTTAAACACATTAAATATTCCTGAATTTATTGATAACCCCTGCCAAAAAGTTACGTTTTTAAGTCTCTCCAACAAACAACAGTTTTGTCTTGATTAATAAAAACATATCTTGAATTTGAATTCTACATTCAATAAATGTCAAATCTATATTATTACCAGTTATTAAACCCTGATATATCCACTTCAAAACCAGGGTTACCTGCTTAGAAAATTCCCTTTTGTTTCTTAACTTTCCCTGCAGTTTGCATTTCAGTTAATGGAGGGGCAATACTTAAGGGCTGCAGGTAAACTGAAGATGATTTCTTGGTTCCTCTGCACCTGAATTATCTTTAAGTTATGTTTGACTTTTCTCAAAATTAAAATGGCTTGATTCTTTTTGTTTATCGCACAATTATGCTTTTAAAATGTAGGGTTATGGTGAGTTTTAACAGACAAAAACAAAGTGCAATGTGTTTGTTAAATTCTGCATAATACCTATTCTGCATAATTTTAATATGACTTTTCAGTATAACAACAAATTTTGACTTTTGTATCTTCTTACTACCACTATATAGATGGATGTTTCTTTATTTTAAAGGGTCAAATGTTCGTGATAAGGATTAAAGAACAATGGGAACATTTTGTTAAAAGTAATAAGTGAACAAAATCAGTCCAGACAGAAGTCTGAGCCATATTTAATAATTTAATTCCATCATGCATAAACCATATAGAAAATACTGTACAGCAATGACAACAATAAAAATGACATTTCATGATGCAAAAAAATTAAGTGTCACAGATCACTGAAGGCTCAAAAGTTTCCATCAGTTAGTTTCACCATGGTTAGTACATGTTAATAAACAGGAAACATGAACCAACAAAATAAAAACATGAAGTAAAAAATGTTAGAAAAAGCTGATGTTACTTTATTTTACATCCATTTTTTAATATTTTACAACCCTAACTCCCACTTTGCAGGACAAAATCATCACCCCCCGACAGAAATGGGGGTAAATTAAGAGGGGTAAACTGTGTGTTAGCTGAGGTGGGGTCTGAACATGCAGAAGGCATTAATCTCACATCCTTCTTTAAATGGCACAAGTTTAAAAAGAAAAGTCCTGGCTAATACACTCCTTCATATTACTCATGATTGGCAACATTAATACTGTTTTAATAACACCAGAGCACAGCCAAACATCTTCAAACTGCCTTCATTAGCTGATGTTTTACCTGTACCAGCAATGCAAAGAGCAAATTTGACGTAACTAAAATTAGAGTTTAGAGTAAAAGAAAAGCCCTAAAGAGAATGACAATCATGACTCAGACTTCATTAACATTATCATTATCATTTCTCACTATTTCACAGTTGGACATTTCTGTAGCTTGATATGTTAAAACATATAAAGATGACACGACAGCAGAAAGTGAAAGAAGTATTCAAAAAGGCTATACTGTGTTGTCGAACACTGAGAAAGGAGAACACCAGTCTCACATGACATTATTTGTTAAATTGAGTTTCTTTGTTTGTATTTTGTAAAACAAAGTCATTCAATTTCTACTAATCTAGTGTCAATGAAGCGCTGGGATTTTTAAATGTGATCCTAAAGCTGGAAAGCCTTTAAAATAGATTAGAGGTGCAGCCAGACATAACATAAAGCTATCTGCCTAGCAACACTGCTTAATTATAATGCTGCCTTAAACATATAAAAAGAAAAGAAAAGCACCATAGAAGTACTGTTTCACATTATTCCAAGACACTTAAATGAGCTGTTTTCACCCTTCATTTAAGGATAATTAATGTACAGTGTTTTATGTATATTTTAGGTTATAGAAGATTTCCAAATAAAGCAGTTTAAAGCTCCGATAAAGAGACTTCAGGATTTATTTAAAGCTCCTGTGATGAGTTTTGATGTTGTGATATCGACTGTAATTCACACTGATGTCACTTTAAAGCCAAAAAAAGCAAACACAATCAGCAAGAATATTGATTGTTTGGATTTTGGTTATATTTTTAGTGCTTGTCAACAATGCTACAGGGTAGCCGTATGTTGGACATTAGAGACTTGAAATGAAAAATTAAGAATACCAAACAAACAGATAATCATTTATTTTTAAGGTCGAGGCTTTTGAGAGAAGTGGTGTTAGCCCTGCTTAAACTAATAATAGCTCTACTCTCCCCTGCAAAACGACATCACATTGTTTACCGCTGTCACCATGATCCTATGACAGATTTAGGGTGCTTTTCCCCTTCCCTATAGGAAATCAACTTGGGATGAGCAGAAAACACACATGTAAGTGGAGGCTGTATATCTATTACATCATAAAGCCCAAGCAGAAGAAACAGAGTGTTTTAAGGGGCATTTTTTAAGAAGCATTTCTCCATGAACTAAAGCTGCGTACACACTGAACACTACTCTGCGATCAAAATCGTGTTGCCCACTGAAGTCGTGTCGCGTGTCCATAAATACCTAATTTTGGTCACTGTTGCCTGTCGCCTTGGCTCGTTGACGTCACGTTCGCTCGAGGTTCACTGCAATCATATCATCTATCATATCATAGGATGCATAAGCTGACATTATTCCATTTTACTCACCTACCAACCACAAAACACTGCAGCTGAGTTCTCTGCGGTTCATCAAGGCAGAACTAATGTCCTCACTGACTAATGTTTCCCACACGGGCATAGATTGTTATTCTGTAGTCTGGAATGAAAACAGTCTGTCGGGTGCCATCACACATGCACACACCGCTGATTGCCACACACGACACCGCCTGAAAAGATCAACTTTTTCAACCTTGGCAACGCGCTACAAGCAACTTAAGGGTAAGCTCCACCCAATCGCGGCTGTACATTGTCTTTGCAGGGAGAGTGACCGCAGAGGACGCTCAAGTCGCGTTCGGTGTGTCGGCAACTTGTGAGTAGTAAAAGGTGTCATATTCTTTTGCTCTCCAAGTCCCATCTAACAGCTTTGAAATATATATATATATATATATATTTTGAAAGGATGCGTTTTTTGAACTAGAAGAGCTCCGAGTGCACAAACCACCCTCCCTTATTGTTAAAAAAGCGGGAAACTGCCTCATCTCGGGCTTCAAACAAATCCACATCAGGATTTGGATTACCAACAATATATAACAACTTCTCCTCTCTGCCATGACCAACACTTCCTGAAAATGTCATCAAAATCTGTTGAGAACTTGTTGAGATATTAACTCTAACTCGTAGTTTTGACAAATCCTTAAAAAATCTCTAATTGGTTTCTGAACAAAACAAAATCAAATCACTTCTTTGTGGAAGCCTGACAGTCACAGGAGCTTTAAATATCCTTCTTTCTAAAAGCAGGGTAATGGGGAAGGGCGAGAACAGCCAAAACATCTTAAAGAAACAGCTCCTTCAGATATGGAGTGTTGTTATAAAGGGAAGTCTTAACAAAAAGCATTCAAAAACTGCAGTGAGGCATCATCTTAAACTGAAGTGTTGCTGTGTGGTTGCACTGAAGCTAAAACAACAGCGGAGGGCGCCGTAAAAAGAGGAATGGAAACACAATAGGTCCAAGTCACTTAAAGTTCCATTCATTCGATCATTCATCCCGCTGTCTACTGCTCTCCTTCACTCGAGGAGGATTTAAAGGAAACCTTGATGCTACAAAAACAAAATAAGTCTCTCACTGCCACAATTTGAGGAAAACCTTGATTAGAGAGCAGCATTTTTTTTCACTAAAACCGCTGACATGGCTCCTTAGCTCGAGGCTAACAGCGTCACTTGGTTCATCTGCTAAATGCTAACAATGCTAATCCAGACTGATTTGAAGGTAGCTGAGCAAGTAGAGTAAAATTAAGCCAGATGGTTGAGTAAAAGCGGTCAAGGCATCAGTTTGAGAGACAACACAGGCTGAAGAATGCAGTTTCTCCTGTACAAGATTGAGTAAGGCTTGAAAGTCACAACTTTTAATGGATTTTGTTGGCTTAACAAGTAGAAAATTTGAGAATCAGCGCATTTTCCCACCTTGTTGTCTCTCTGTTATTCCTTCATTGTCCAAAAATCCATGTAGTGTACGCTAAGTCCAAGCTTTCAGTTGGTTTCTTCTTCATTTTCACATAGAAAGTCAAATTTTCTTCCACTTTTCATACGAGAAAAGAGCAAACTTTGCACATCACAGGTCCCCCCTTCTCTCAAAACAACACGTCCTCGTTGGTGATGAGCGTTTCCACCACTAGTCTCTGGTAGCGGATGTCGTTGAGTGCCGTCATGGCGTCCAGCTCTGGGGCTCGCATCAGTGTCGGGCCGAAGACGATGCCCAAGTTCTCGCTGGACATGAGGTTCTCCTTCTCACACTGGGTCACTCTGGAGGAAGAGAACAAAACTTTAGAAATACTTTATGTCTACAAGTACAGCAAGGTCACTGCTACGTCAAAACCATTAAAGGTGTAGTCAGCGATGTGGGAGAAAACGAGTAGAGAGGTTGTTTATAAACGAATTTAGACCCGCCTCTCCCTTCATACCTCACCCCTGGCTCCACCCCTGAAAGCTGGACGTGCATCGTCATGGAAACGGCCTTAGAAACTGCGTAGCTGACCAACGTAGCTAAGGTAACCCTGACTCATCAGACAACTCGACTTCCGTTATTGATAACATCACAACAACAGTACATTCTGGCAGATTAGACAATAAGATTAATGTCCGACGGCTGTTACTGTTATGTGAAGCACCACAAAGCTAATGTTGCTAACCTATCCAGCAGACAGATGGCGACATCCGCGTCCGTTTTCAGGTCTTTCAGTTCGCGGAGTTCCCTCCACCATTGGAAAGCAACACCAATGTTGACCTGGGTCTTCGCTCTTTCATGGTCATAGCCCTTCTTTTTCACTTTTCACTCCTCTGACCTTTTTCTTTTGGGCTGTTTTTCAGCCATTGCTACTGCACCTATTGTATCTCTCTCTTACGCTAACTGTGCACGCTACGCAACCTACTACTCCCCCTCCCCCTTCTGTCTGATCTGTGCATGAGTATGATCGCCTCCTGGATGTGGTGGGATGTACTCTGTTTTGGTAACTCGGCCCGAACCACAGTATTTACCTGCTGAAATTCAGAGCCAAGGCTGTGTATTGAAACCGGACTTTTTTTTCAACATGCTGTCAGTGGTGACGTCTTGTGGATGGAGAGGAGAAATACGGTGACTTTGACAAATAGTACATTAGATTAGAAGATTAGAAGATGGTTGACTACACCTTTAAGCTTCTTTCTTGCTTTGGTGTTTTATGATTTTACTTTGCAAGTGAGTCACTCTGGGCTGTTCTTATGTTTGAAAAGTTTAATTCAAATTAAAGCAAGAGAACTTCAGACCTCTTTAGGTGAGCCATGAGGTATCGCAGCGTCTCTAAGTGAGCAGGTGGCAGCAGCTTCAAGGCCTCATGAAGAGCCTCCAGGCGTTTTTCTGTGTCTGTAATCTCTAAAAAAGCACAAACCAACAAAGACTGTTATGTCTCTAAGGCAATGACTCATGAATTATATCAGAGGAGATCATAATAACGCCCTGACAGAGAACATTTCACACATCTTTTCCCATTTTAGAAACCTGGATGTCAAGCATCTTTGAAGTGCCTTTTCAATCAGCCCAGCATCTTATGTAACAAAACAGAGTGTGAAGACCTACTTCCGGCTTCGATGAAGCGTGGGTGCGCGTCGTATGTGATGAGGGGGATCGGCAGCTCTCGGAAGTAGAGCTTGAGCGCCCCGGTGATGATGTTGATGTCCTCGTAGGCGTTTGAGGAGATGTCAGCCTTTTCTCCATCTGAGGTGGGAACAAATGAAACCAATGAGGGTAATGTTGGAGAAGAATGAAACAGATTGTGATTTGTAGCAACTTTATTGATTATTCCTCTGAATGAAGACACTTACCTCTATCGAAGGCCAGCTTTACATCTTCAATCAGCTCACTGAAGCCTGATATTCTGTACAGACCCTCAGAATGAAGACCTGAAACACGACAAGGAGAGACAGTGCTTTACATTTAATAAGACCGATGAATTACATAGGTTGAGAAAGCCCATTTCAATATACCTACTAACGTGATATACTATAAGCTGACAAAGGTAACTGCAGTAGCGGAAAAATCCGCCGCAAAACAGACAAGACAGCATCTTCTTTCTCTCATTTCTCTCTCGATAACATCCAATCAGCTGTTCGTATGCAAATGAGCCCAGACTGTGATGTCAGGTTTCAGCACGGAGTGGTAACTGAAGGAGCAGAAGCTCTGCCGAATTCATCTTAGTGACTGTCAGATAACTAACAATTAACAACAATAACAAGTAAATAAAGCAACGTTTAATATAAAATCTATATTTGCTCAGTAATTTCTCCTGTTAAGGGGGAAGTTTCTTAGTCACACAGGCACAGAGATGAGTGTCCACATCCACTGAGGACAAATGACTTGTCTTACAGACCCCTGCTGTACATAAAGCTGGTCTGTAAAAGTAAAAAAAAAAGAGAAAAAAGTCATAAAATGTTCCGCCTTATATGTCGTATTTTATGAATTAGCTTGAGAGTTTTTTTTATTGTTTAGTTTTAGTTTTGCAAATGTTGACTACAGTGTGAAGTCTTATTCTAGGTTCAAATTTATGGAGAATAAGACCATCCAGTTAAGTGTTATGTTGCTGGTTGTTATAATCTGGATATTTATTTCATTTTTCAGATCAGTATAGCACATTAAACATTAGCTCTTTTTATTTTGAAATATAACTGGAGATGTTTGTGTTTGAAATGCTAAATTTGGGTTCAGTAAAGCATTTTAAGCACAAGCACTTTTATTTGGAAATGTTTTATTTTGCTTAATGTTCTAGTTTTCTCAATGTCAATTTTATTCAGTGAAGCACTTTAAACACTGTTATTCTTTTGATATATAATATTGCTTCAACTACAGACAAGTATTTCTTTACATCTTATTGTTGTTCAAAAAGCATAAACATTATATAAAAGTTATGGAGAGCGATACAATGGTGACCTCATGGTGTTAAAGGTGACGGTATAAAAAATTGGGTGCACCTAATTTTTGTGCTGGTGCACCTAAAAAAATATAGGTGCACTGTTGCAACCAATGCAAAAAGTTAGTTTGGAGCCCTGAAATGTCACATATGGAGTCTCAGCAACTGTTAAATTTGACAGTTTTTTCTATTTTGTACAAGTTGGAAACTTCAGTATTGGGGATACGCATCAGGAAGACTTTATTCATTTTGTGTATCTAATTGAACAAAATAGTCTGCAAATCATTGTATTCTGTTTTTTTCTATGTTAGACGGCGTCCCAGCTGCATTGAAATGAGCATATTTGACAGCTCCAAGCACTATTTTCCTTCATTTCAGGGTTGACAACTGTCAATAAAATGAAAAACAGTGAAGACAGCTCATCATACTCAGCTCTAATTTGTCCCTGACAGTGTCTCTGATTGCTCCTCTCTGTAAATGAATATCGACATACTGTAATGGTCTTTTTTGTGATCTTTCTCTCTTTGCACCCTCTGTATGCTGAAGCGAAGCGAACACAAATAGGAGAAAAAAGAGGTGGGGGAGGGTGCAATAAAGATTGATTAGAGGGAAAAAAAGCAGAAAATGGTCCTACAGAGAGAGAGACGGATGAAGAGGCTGGATTGCTCTCCTTCGTCTGTCAAGTTCAATCACTTCAAGTCTCGCGTCTTTATTGATTCCACGTTTATTTTCACTTGGGACGTGAATCGCAGTCAATAAAGCTCCGTCTGCTGGATCTCCCCCGTGACAACCTGGACCCCAGGAGGGAGGAGTGGTAGGTCTCCGGGTCTGACTGTGCCTAATTCTTTTATTAAAACACACGTCTTACATAAACGGCCTCAGTCGTGGGTGTTTTTCTACCTTTAATTCTGTTTCAGTCGAGCTTATATAACCACTGACTCACGCAGCCTACGCTAATTTCTCTTCTCACCTCGAGCTTCGATCTCCTGTATGCACATGTCCACCACCATGGGCCTCTTGGTGTTGTGGGCTTTCACCAGCGTGGTCAGGTCGCAGCTGTAGACCTTCTTGACGTGCCGCAGGTCCGGCTGGCAGTCGTTGGGCACCACTTTGGAGCACTGCTTGTGGACGTTCAGCCCACAATCTGACGAGAAAAGAAAAGATTTTACATCACTGCGCACCCACTCTTGGCCCCGGCCTGGATTTATTTATGCTGCATAACCCGGTGTTCCTGTATCGTCCTGCTGCGTCATGAGCACTTTTGTAAATAAACTTCATTATGTGTTATACAAGCGGATACTTCTGGAGCAGGAGACTCCAAACACTAAGCTACAGAAGGCCACTGGCTGTGGATTATTTGTTGGTGGGCAGCATAAAGACATGAATAATGCTGAGTCTGCAGGAAGTTCATTTTGAAAGACCTCTTTCAGACTGGCCAAAAAACCTGTTTAAACTCAATCGGGTCTTGTCGGCAGTTTGAAAGGGTTTATTCTGCATTTTGACCCAGGTCGACTGACCCTGAAACCTGTTTAGATTTAACATTAGAGTGGATAACATGATGGTTTTGGTACATTGAGGGGGCTGAAAAGAAGAACATGAAAGTTATGTTTATGGTACATTTGGATTGGTGTTGGGGCATCAGTTCATGGGCGGGAGAGTTGAGCTCAGGACAGTTGAGTATATGTTACCGAATTCATCAGGTTGTTTTTTTTTGTGAAGCTGATTGTTTTTCAAATGATATCTGCTGTGATAGTTAGGGCTACTAGTAGAGGTGTCATGACTTGTTTTGAGTTTGTGTTGAGTGTGTCCAGATTTGCGAGTATGCATATGGAAGAGGAGAGTGGGATATTGCAGCAAGTAAACTGGGATAATGTGAAGAATAATTTGACCTTTGTACACATTTTATGTATTCAACCTTTGTACACAATTTATGTAACCTTTTTCATGTATTTGTCTCTTTATAACCCTGTTCTAATCTTGTATAACTGTCCATGTACTTGAATATCTCTTTATAATCTCTTTGTAAACATGTTTAATAATCTTTGTTTAGCTTTTGCATTCTTCTTACACACACACACACACCCACATTACATGACCTCGCACAGGCTCCTTCTTATCAACATCATGATCGGGCTGGGGACACCTTCCCCAGACCGGCTTAACCCGGCTCATCCCGAGACGAAGAGCAGCCTGTGCGGAGGTCAATTCATACACACATGTTCTTACCACTCTTATAAAAGAGAGAAGACATTGTATTTCTTCAGTTCAACATTCGGACTGTTTGACTGTATTGTCGGGCTCCTTGCTGGTGAGTAAATTCCATCTGATTGCATCCAGCTGCCTCTTCGTCATCTTTTATCCTGAATTATGTCAGGTGTTGGTACGAACCTTGAAAATTACACTGAGCTCTTAGAACTGTGACGGGAAAAATTCCTGACAGATAATGTGGTGATTACTTCTTTCCATAACTGGTATATTGGTGGCCAGGTCCAGAGTGCATGTCTAACTGCAACTGCTAATTTATGGATGAAGTCGGCGTAACGTGCCTATGACATAACATTCGCGACTCTTTGCTGTCTCAGCAACAAATTCCATTCGTTTTTGTGTCATCAGCACCGGGTTTGTACATTTTTAAAGAGGGACAAAAGTACAAAGTACAGAAAACCATGGGGGCGCTAGAGAGCCATTGATGTAGCAGGTGGTGTTCGGAATATAAATATTTATCACTCATTTTTTGTATTTTTCGATGGGAAAGCAAGTTAATGAAACTCAAATGGATGGTCAAACCCAAAAAACTGACCCAGAAAGGCCACGAGTCTCCTTCTGAGATCGAAGATAGCTCACTAACCAAGCAGGCTAACGCTAGCTCGCCTGGCTCCACCAGCTCCGACAGGCCCAAACAGACCCACCTGAGGAGGATGCCCCCATGTCGCCCATCCTGGAGGCCATCAGACAGATGGACAACCCCTTGAACGCGAGGTTTGACAACTGGGAGAGGACTCTTGCGGGGGTTAAAAAAGCTGTCGCCGCCAATACGTCCCGCATTACCAATCTGGAAGAATGGCACGGAGAGTTTGATGGGCACCTGGTTGAGTTGGAGAAAAGTCATCTCCCTCCAGACCCAGAGAAAGGTATTCTTGGTTGGCCTCAGCAGTTGGAGACTCTGGGTCACTGCAACGTTCTGTCAATCTTAAAGTCTGGAACAAAGAAATATCTCCAAGTTTTAAGGCCTGGCTCACAGACTTCTCAAGTACCTTGTGTCTGGAGAAAATCTGATTTGAGACATCAGGGAAATCAAATAATTTCCATAAGATATGGCAGCCATTTCTTGATCACATCACACAGCGGAGGAGACCGTCGTAACACCCTCAATGCCAAGGTGTTAATGTTTAGGCTGTTATTTGTCTGCTTTTTTCTCTTAAGTTAACTGATGTTCTGTTTTGTACATCTAAAATTGAAAAGTACAAAAAAAAAGTACAGAAAACCGTGTCCATGTCTTCCATGCTCCTTTCCCTTGTTTACGTGGTCGTGTTTTGTTGTGCTGATGATGTCATCAAAGTGATGGCATCAGCTTGAAAAAACCCGGGTCTGCCGGCATAAGGAAAGGAGTCCCTAGCCAAATGTTAATGTTGGTAGGTCAACCCACGGCTAGTTTTAGTGTGAAAGCTTTTTAGATGACACACTAAAAAACAGCTCTCAAATCTGTCTGTGCACTGAGAAAATCAAGATTTTACACAAAGGTTCACCGACATTGTCCCAGCGTTGACGACCAGAAAGGCCTGAGATAAACTTGCTGTTTAACCTCATGTCCCAACTGCACATATTTAACACCAAGTATAATTCTGACCTCAAAACTGCTTTCAAGTGCATGAGGGCCAAGAACCAAGACCAGGGAGGCGTACTTCTGTCTAAAGCGATGAGACACTTCAATCATGTGTCATAGAAGTTGTGTTTTTTGCGTAGGTGTTGCAGAAGTTCATCCAGCAGCTCTCATACTGACAGGATGCTCTTTGCCAAGTCCTCTAACATTCAAAGTCGGTGATACACGGATGAGTCAACAGCTGAAGTGACTAACTTCTGGCCTGCTGTCCCAGTTTAGAGTCACGATTTTAGACGAGGAGGTGAAACATGAAGAACTCGACAGGGAGGGACACTGTGTTCACTGTTTTAGAGAAGTAAAGTTTAAAATCGTGACTTTGAGATGCTTTACCTGCACACTTGACTCCCTGAGCGATGAGACCCCACATGAAGTTAGCGCAGTATTCACACCAGTGGGGGCCTCTGAATGTATGAACCTGGGGGAGAAACAGGAAGTTTAAGAAGCATGAAAAGACTATTTGGACAGGCTTGTGGTCTTCCTCAAATATAGGACTGAGCACTATGGAGCAAATCAAACCTTGATATTATTGCTGATATATCTCTATAGTATTATATGATTTATCTTGATACCTGTTTAGCACCACAGCAATAAAAAAGCAGACTTGGACATCAAATATTAGGATATTTTTCACTTTCTACACTGAACACCGGCAAACAAACTCCTCAACACAATATTAACTCGACAGAAAAGTTTAGAAAAGTGGGTGAAACTGATCAGGAGGATGGAGAAAATAGACACCATCAATGTCCAGAAATGCCAACAATGAGAATTACTTGTTTGTTAAGGTTGTCAAAAGTTTCTTAAGTCTTTCTATATGATAAAACCTTCACTATCTTAATGACTTGTATCAAAAAGTGGCACTACACCTGCACAGTGATAAAATTGATCAATACTGGGATTACAATAAAGATTGCTTATAAGCCTTGTTTATGCTATTCTCCCTCTTTGATACCACACTTGCAGCTGCGCCAGGTTTTCTTCTGAATATAAAAGCAATTTAAGAGTTTTCCCAACAGACTGGAACAAATCAATTTAAAGGAAGCTTTAATAAAGCAGCTTAAGCATCCGACTGCATTCAAAGGTGTGAAAAAGGAGAGATGTTACACCATGAAAGTTGGTCTGACCACTTTAAAAAGCTCTTTTTACTGCGGCACAATCAGACAGTTATGATGTTTTAACTGCAAAGGCTTATATCGTGATTATGATACATGCAAGATTAATTATACTGCCCTATTTCTAACCAACATAGAGAGACAGAGATGTCGAAAAGGAGTCCATCCTTAAAAATCACTCATTAAGCAGAATTCTGCTGGTGTGTCTTGAAGTAAACAATCATTTTACTGAGCATAAGCCCTGCCATTATGAATATATGAATATAAATCATTTCTCATTTGAAGAAATATCAACATATCTTTAAAAACTCAGTGCATTTCCAGTCTTTATTTGAATTCCAATAGTATTAAATAGTAACAGGCAGGGACAAAGCACACAATAGGAGAGCTAAAAGGTCTTCACAGAGTTTTTATCAGCTCATTTAGAGCAGAAATTGGCTCTAGAGTCTATAATGAAATGTTAATAACCTCCCTCTCGCTGAGGAGCTCGTCCAGATTCCCCTTAAGCTCCGGCTCTGACCTTTGTGCTCCTCGCTAATGGCTACTTGTATTATGGAAATGTGTGACTCTGAGGCGTTAAAAGACGTTGCGAGTGTGGCTCCGTGGTAAATTCCAATAAGACTCCCGTGAGCTGAATCAGCCAGTGTGTGCGTCTCACCTTGAAGTTGTGCACCTTCTCGTACTTGGGCGCCAGGTCGCTCTCCCTCAGGGTGGCCCGCCGCACCAGCGACGTAAGCTGCGAAAGGGCAAAAGATCTGATTGGTTGCCAGAAGGTGGAGGCAGGGGAGGTGGGTTTGGAGGGGCCCGGCACACGGGTCGGGTCCGAGCTGCTGCCGGAGATGGGCAGGGAGGGGATGGACCCGGCGCTGGCGTTCAAAGCGAGGGCTGCCGTGAACAAAGAGCCTTTCTGACCCGTATCCCTCTCGGCTCGCTTTCTGGGCTTCTTTTTACCTTTTTTAACCATGTAGGATTCTTTGCTCGGCATTGTGGGACTTGTAGTATAAATATGACAATTAAAGCTCACTTAGAGGGTAAAATCCCATTCATAAAACTCTAAAAAGACCAACTTTAGAGGCCAGAAAATTGGACAAATCTGACATAAAAAAGGGCTATTACACTCAAATAATTTCAAGCACCATCGGACAACAACGTCCAAATAAAAGAGCAAAAACAGGACCAATCCTGCCGTCTTAGCACCACAAAGATCAGCCAATCAGATTAACCCTGCGCACTGATGCTGCTGCAATCCCACATCATAACAAAAAAAGAAAAACAAAAGCCAGCCAGTGAGTCAAAACCTGCTTCAGGGAACCAAAAAAATTAAAAATCATGAGAAAAAGTTCACTCGTGTGCCTCAAAAATCCTCAAAAAGCCTCCTAAGATTCCCCCGTTGTGCTCCGATGCGGCAGAATGTGCATCCCTGTCCCCGAGTCTCGTGTAGGTGAGCGCTCCAGCCCACATGGCTCAGCGTGTGTGTGTGTGTTAATCCGCTTTGCCTCCACTCACTCGGCAGCGGAGGAGGGAGGTGACAGAGGCGGAGAGAGAGAAAAGATGAAGAAGAGGAGGAGGAGGAGGAAGGCGGGGAGGGGGGGAGCCACGGGTGCAGTAATGGATGAATTTAACAGGTCACATTGAGAGGAGAGCGAGCCAATCAGGGGCCGCCGTGGTTGTTGTTTCGACAACAATTCTGCCACCTCGGTCGTCCCAGGAGAGCGACAGGAGGAGAGGGAGGGAGAGAATGAACTGCGAAAAAATACTCACTCATTCCATCACTTTTCTCCCTCTTTGTCTCTCCTTTTTCATTTTATTTGCAGCATCATCCAATTTTTCCTGATTTTAACAATTTCCTCTTGTATTTCCCAAGCATAAACAACAGCTACATGCTTGTTTTTGTTTGTTACAATGCCTTTCAAAATAAAAGCCCAGGTCGTCCAGTATCTCTCTACACGTGGAGAATTCTGTGTAAATACCTGAAGGCTGCATTTTTACTCTAACAGAGATTTTTGGTGGCTAGGTGCAGCCGCTTGAAGGAGGATGTTCAGGTTTGTTTTGACATTTTTGGGGCTGTCAACACACATGCCTCGACACTGCATGAAATCCTGTAACCTCCTGTGGAGCACTGATAAGCCTTAAAGTGTAAGCTTTTCAGGGAAAGTATAAATTAAAGATGCTGGGGAGGAAATTACTTATGGAAAAGCAGAAATGGAAATATGTAAAGTTTAGGACATAACTGTCAATTTCAAATGTATTTTTTAACACATTTACACAGGTTGTAGATGCTTTGCCTGAGGTTAAACAGCAACTATGGCCTCATACATGTGGTGAACTCCCTTGGATACGATCACCACACTCCAGTCTAAGATGACTTTTGAATCAGTTCAAGAAAAACTGAACATTTCTAAAGATGAAGTTGGGGTGTGTGAATGAAAAAAAATCTCTACATGCATCTTGACTTAGCGAACAAATGATGAAAGTGAGAGCTTTGGCCTTTAGCTACAACCTCCAACATCAAACCAATCCATCTTTGGTCAGAGTGAGCATTTTGGCAAATAAAAAAAAAATCCTTAAGATTGTTCTTAATTAATGATAACAATTAAAATATTAAGTTTGAAGAAGAGCCGCACCAGCATTCTCAGGATCTATAGGGAAAGGATGAATATAATAATAATAATAATAATAATAATAATAATAATAATAATAATAATAATAATAATGATAATAATAATAATAATACATTTTATTTCAGGGCGCCTTTCACAACACTCAAGGTCACCTTACACGAGTCACAAACAAAGAGCACATCAAGTATAAATAAAAAGCGCATAAAAGCAGGCATAAATAGAAACATACAATACAAAGACAGAGCAAACCATCAGAGGGAGTATGAAAGTCTGAACAGATGAGTTTTAAGTCTGGTTTTAAAGAGCGGTAAGGAGTCAGTGCTGCGGAGGTCAGGGGGGAGTGAGTTCCATAACTGGGGAGCCGAGCGGCTGAATGCTCGGCCCCCCATGGTGCCGAGGCGTGCAGAGGGGACAGAGAGGTGGATAGAAGAAGAGGAACGAAGGGTACGGGCAGGTACAGAGATGTGAATAAGGTCGGAAAGATACGGGGGGGGCGAGGTTGTGGAACGCTTTGTATGTGTAATATATAGGGGTGAGTATTGGCAAGAGCCTCACGATACGATACGTATCATGATACTTTGGTCACGATACGATAATATCACGATATCACAATATTGTGATATATTGCGATATAATACAGTAAACTAGGTAAAACCTAGAGACAATGAATATGTAGCCTTTCCATTTTATTGTAATTGAAATATGTCAAATGCAGTGTTACATTAATACACTTAACCTGAAACACAGAGTGGATCAAGTCACTTAAATTAATGTTGCAAAGAAGTTATTCTTGTTTTCCCCTTAAAGTCTTTAAAGCATCCTAACCTGCAGTGCAGCTCAAACTGTAACTGAACACATGAAGAACAAAGTGCTTTGAGTTACTGACAGAACAACAGTAAGTAAGTAAAAGTAAAAAAAACATATATTTCACTTGTCACTGTCTGAACTGACACCTGTGCACCTGTGCATATATATTTATAAGTTGTTTTTTACTTTTACAAAAATATCGATATTAAGATTTGAAATATCGATATTGTATCGGGAGTAAAAATATCGCGATATATTGTGATACCGATATTTTTTCACACCTCTAGTAATATAAGCTCTATCACCTTGACCTGACCTTCAATATTGTATCTAGGGGTGTCCCGATACAACTTTTTTACCTCCCACACAATACCAATATTGCAGTTTTGAGTAAGGCTGAACGATTTGAGAAAATAATCTAATTGCGATATTTTTCCCCAGTATTGCGATTTACTCTGCGATTGTTTTAATGTTCCTCATCTTGTGTATTCTTAAACAAACATAAGCAGTAGATCTTTTTATAGTATAACCAATATGACATTAAATCAATCTAAGGATAAAATATTTGAGAAAAAGTGGAGAAGTGAAGAACAGAAGCCAAATAGGTAAGAAATTGTAAAAACTGGGTAAAAAAAATGGTACGAAAGCGGAAAAAAGTTAATAGGTGCAAAATAGCTATGAAATTGCAAAAAAAGGCAAAAAAAATCAAAAGTGACAAAGGAAAGTTGACTATAGCAGCAAAATTGGGATTAAATTTCAGAAACCCTGTAAAAATTCCAAACATGGTCTGACAGTGGCCCAAAAAAAAAAGATGAATGGGAGCAAGATAGGCTTAAAGTTGAAAAAAAAAAAACTGGGTTAAAAAGGTTAAAATAGGCATGAAATTGCAAGAAACTACATCACAATGCCAAAATGATTAACACATTTTAGGTTAAAAATATTGCACTGTCTGCGATTTGAAAATTGCAACAAGCCATATTGCAATTTAATCTAATCTGCAATTAATTGTTCAGCCCTAGTCTTGAGTATTGGCCGATACCGATATCGGTCAGATACGATATCAGCAGGAATCATTCGTACTTTTGTTTTTTATTTTGTAGTATGGACTGTAAGAAAAGGCTTGATCAGGTGAGATTACTCAAACAGAGTACAGTAGTCTGCAATAGTAGGTATGAGAAAAACTAAGCCATCTGTTATTAACCAGTGGGTCCAATACATTTTAACCTTTAACATAAGAATATAGTACAATTAAATAAAATAAATGAAAAAAGATATGAAAAGAATGAAAAAAAATAAATCTGAAAAAAACAGAAAAACATCTATTTTTAAATTGCATAATAACCACTGTGTTTAACTTTAACATAAGCATATTCTACAACTGAATCAAATAAATAAAAAATAAACTAGAATGGACTACTTGTATTGGAGTGCTTATATCGAATATTTTAAATGCAGGCCGATATAATCTGATCTGGTATTGGACCGATATCAATATTGGATTGGGACACCCCTAATTGTATCGATTCACCCTTGGGTCACAGTGGACATTTTTATGTTAGAATTTCACTAGAAACCCGACAGGCGGTCTGTGGATAAATGTCCAACTTTCACAAATGAACAAGAGATCCTTAATCTTTACCTTGACCCCAAACTCAACACCTAATAAATCCTAAATCAGAGCAGAAATTTGGGCTACGGTCAAAAATGGCTACAAGCAGAGTGAGATATAACTTGAGATTTGAGACTTTTACAAGCAAAGGATGAACATGAGACTTGAGATGACCTTGAGTTTCATGACAGTTAGTCCTAAATCAGAGTGACCAAGATTGAATAAAATCTCTGAAAGTGTCTTGAAGATGAAATGACCAAAAAGTCACGTTGGCTCATTCATAAATCAGAGTGGACAATGGCGCTTCTTGAGGAACAAGCTGCACAAGCACTGGTGAACTTGGGACGCAATAACCTTGACTTTGGACCTATGATCTCCAATGTTCTATCAATCCATTAATGAGTCAGGGTGGACATTTTTTCTAAATCTGAAGAAAATTCAGTGAAGCGTTGGTTAGATAGTGGCTTTACTAGAACGGCCTAGACAAAGAGACCATCAAAACACATACAGTAAAACCTTCTTCAGGGTTCCCACTCTTTTCTAGAAATCATTTTCCAGGACTTTTCCAGGACTTTTTCCAGTGTCACATAACCAACTGAAGTTACATTGTTGCTGTGGGCAGTTTTCAATTCTAGTTAGACTTCTAAAAAACAAGATTAGAGGTTGATGATCAATATCTCTAGCTATTGATTATATTGATTTTAGAATTTCTTTGTTTCTAACTCTCCAGCAAACATCGTCTATTAGCTATCTGTTTAGTCTGGCTTTTATGTGTCTTGCTATTATAAATGTATGGTTATATGGATTTTTTAATCTTTATTTACTCTGTTTTTTATAAGTAGACTCTGTTAATTTAGCTGAAATTTTATTTTGTCATTTTTTTATTATTTCTTTTTGTCCCCATTCTTGAGCTTTTATATTTTTTATGCCTTAACTTGCATTATTTTACCTACCCACATTTTCTGGCTCTGTGTACATTAGTTACCAAGTACATTTTTTCTTCATTTCCTATGTTTCAAGCTAGAAGGAAGACAAATAATTTTCCAGGACAACTTAAGCTTTTCCAGGACATTTCACTTTTTTCCCTCATTTTCCAAATGTTTTCCATGACTGGAAAATTGGGCAATCATTTTCTAGGTTTTCCAGGTTTTCCAGGATGCGTGGGAACCCTATTCTTTGTGGTGTGGAGGCATAAAAAAGGACACAAATAACAAGAAAAACAGTAAAAAGATGAAGGTTGGTTCTGTTCTGGGTATCATTGCTGCTCATTCTGTCACATAATGAAGTATTTTAGAGCGTTACTGTACATTAGTTCTCCACTCAAACGTCTTCTCCTGTCGACCTGAAGTGAACTCCCACTCCAAACAAGGCCTTTAACATCAATATTTAAAAACTCATCTCCTGAGCCGAGCGTTTCCCCCCCCACAGGAGCCATGAAACTGCACTTAACCCCTAAATGAGCGACTGAAACGCGCGGTTTCTCGTCTGTGTGCTCGTCTCTCCTGCAGCTCGCCCCCTCTGGTCTCAATGTCACAGCGAGCCGTACTGCTTTGTCTGCAAATCCAGCCAATTATGAAAACACGCACGTACGCAGGGCCACCCCCCAATTCACGCACACGCGCTCGCACAGCATGGACAGTGATGTATGAGGTGCAGCAGAGGCGGTCATGCACTGCAGGTCATACAAGGCCTCAGGAGGTTCAGCACTGGTGTAGCACACAATGCTTTCAGACGGCTGTTGTTGCATTTGTTCGCTATAACAGATTTAAACTGGATTATTGGGTCTATAGAGGTTGTATAAAAATATTTGGCTCCTTTTATGCACAAACTCACAGCTACAAACCCCAAAACCCACACTGAAGTCTGCACATTAATAAGCATCCTCTCTACCTTCTGAAACCTTCAGAAAAACGTCTTCAAGCCTCCAGAAAAACTTTCCACAAAGGCCTCTAAGTGCCAAAAGAAGCTCAGAAAACAAACCAAACTCCAGCGCGCTCCTGAATACTAAGAGGGCAGCGTTTGGAGATAGAAGGTTTCCGCAGGCGAGCGAGCTGCTGTTATGTAATTTTACTGCAGAGCCCTTGGCTGGAGGCCATTTCTCCTCTGCATCCTCCTCCTCCTTCTCCTTTTCTTGAACTAACTCATCCTTCCATCTTAGCACAATCCAGAAAGAAACTTTACTCACCTTTACCCTTAATTCTCCTCTGCAAGACTTTTTCTAAACATTTCAAGTTCAAGCTGCAGCACTTTAGATACTTTATATCAGTTTAAAGATGTACTTAAACTGAAGGCTTCTCACAGTGAGACACCAGCTTTTCTGTTCTGTTTTAGGTACTTAAGACTGTTCAAACCCACACAAATGATTATTTCCTCTGCTAAACTGATACATTCATTGACAATAATTCTGTTACGATAATCAATAATTCAACTAACCGCATGATAAATAAACAAACTCATTAAGTTTGCTGGCATCGATATATTGACATGAACATGTGTGGGTTTTTTTCCTCCCCTCTCTCTACCCAACAGGCTGGATGACAAGAGGGTTCACTCTGAGCATCTGTCCCAACACCTGAGCTTGTTGGTTCTATGGTAGAATGAACAGAGTGATCCATCTGTCAGTCATTCAATCTTTGAGTGAGGTTTCTAAGCCGGCTGCCACAGCCCCAGCGTGGGAATATTTTGGTTTTAAACAGAATGAACAAGGTGTGAGCCCATGAACACCGACGAGCCGATGTGTCGTATTTGTTCAAAAGTAGCGGCGACGAAGAAGGAGACCAACTTTTGCATGCGCACCTCAAACACAACCATCCTGTCCAGTTTTCCCAGCTGGCAACAAAAAATGCTCAAGGTGCAACAGAGCTTTTGTCCTGACAGTCTGCGCTTACTGAGGTTTACTGAATATAAACAAAAACAGCGCAAAATGGTGCGCGCTCACAGACGGTGTCATTCGCTACATTGCAAAAGAAATGCAATCCTTCGATATAGTTGAAAAGCCAGCATTTCGAGAAATGTAATGAATGTTCGACAGTACGAATTTCCTGGGAGCACATATGTCACAAACAGCAATTCCTGTACTCTAAACTCCATTTAATTTATTATGTTGTTTGTGTTATTTGTTTAATTTAAAAGCTCTTGTCATTCCAATTCCAATATTAAATATGCTTGAGAATTTAATGTTTATTGCTTCTGATAGGGTGTACTCACATTGTTGTGCCATATATTACCATAACAACAACAAATGGTCCCAAAATAATGTTAACAATAATATCATCTATCAACAATAACTTGTAGGACAGTTAGAATCTAGCAAAATTTGTTAATTTGTTGACAGGCCTAATTGATAACATGTTGCTCCCATCCTTTTTGCTTTATTTCAAGCATTTAACGACATCAGTAATACAATTACACTTCTCCTTTAAGCTGACTTCAGTTCTGAAATATCATTGGCAAATTAAACTGCCAATAAGTCCAATAAAATAGGCAAAGATCATCGGCAGAACACAGAACGAAAGAGACTGAGTATTGCTTCAGTGCGCCTTAATTGATCATCTAAATTGTTTTTTTCTGGCTGGCTGAATACTTGTATGTATTCCCCAGTATTTTCTCCCACTCCTTCTCCATTTCTTATTCAAAACAGCTCCAAAAGGCTCTCAAACTTTCAACTTTGCTTGCCAAAAAATATGTGCCAACAAAGGATGCTTTCTTGCTTGAACTTCTATCGAAAATCCAAATCTCATAGTAGAAAATTATACATGTTTAGGATACGTACAAGTCCGAAAAAGCCTACAAAGTCCAATAGTGCATAAGTGAATGTGCCCAGGTTTAAATTTCATGACTTTAAAGCTCCTATAATGATTTTTACTGCCAATGACATGGACAGAGTTAACTCTGACACTTCTTTTGGACCATAAGAAGCAACCAAGATCAAAAATGATCAACAACACAGTTTACTAATTTAAGGACAAGATTGACAGTGAACTGATTTATGACTTAGAAGACAGCAGAAAACGCTTCTTATAAAACGAAGACAGACATGTGGAACCCACTGTCACAGAGAAATGAAGGAGTGTTTGGATTTCTTACCCTCTCCTCAGCGTTGTGGTCGTCTTTGACTGGAACAGGTCCATCTGGGGCTTCAGGGCTGAGCGGCAGGTGCTTCTTTAGGGTGGGCTCCTGGTTCAGGGTGGTGTAGCCAACGTGTTCGTAAATCGGGTTTATGGTCATCTTTGCGATGTACTCGGCCGCCTTAAAGAGGAGAATAATGATGAGAACTCAGTGTTTGGCTCCAAATTCTTGGTTTTAAATATGTATGATTATTATGATATTCTGTAACAGCCTTTATTTTACAACACTGTTTGGTCCCCTGTGAGCATTTTCCAACCATCAGAGGTCATATGCTGCCATAAGACAGTAAGATGCACTTGCTTCCTTTACTCACTGTTTTCAAGAATCCTAAGGCTCAATGGTTCAGTCACCAAGCAGTTATCACCAAGCATTATTGAGGTGATTTCCAAGCAACATTTGCCAAAATAAAAAAGTGTTAATGCGTCTCAATAGCATTTAATTTCACAACTTTTCAGCATTAGTAGGAAGCAAAACGGACTTCAAAGTGTTGGAATAAATGTATGAGGTTGCGTGTTTTCTTATTAAGAGAATAGAAATGATCAGAGAAGTAGAGCACAGGTGAACAAACACACCTTTGTCTCGATATAGAGTGTTATGAGGCCGTCTGTAACCAGGTCGTGAATGGACTCGAACCTCTTCTCTCCCACAAAGTGCTTCCCATCGTGGTAAAGACGGAAGTTTCTCGTCTGGTTCCCAAACCTGAAAAGAAATCAGACGTGACGCTAAAGTTTTGAACAAAGTCGATAAATGGAAGGATTTAGTTGAGATATGATGCCTCATGTATTTATAAAGCAACATGGCATGATGCTATAGTGATGTTATTAGCTTGCTATAAAATTTAAGCGAGATAACAAAGTCGTTAGCGCTTGATTAACTGCTTTTTTAGATCTAATGCTTAGTCCAAACACATACAAAGACCCACCTAGTTTCTTGTATCTACTAAGAGCTTCAAAACAAAAATGCAACAACAGAGAAAGAAAATACAAGCCTAGACTAAAACTGTTATGTATTTACACTGAGGCTCCTTCCCAAGCTAACAAAAAGTCTCAAAATGGCAGAAAGTCTACGAAACACTTTGACAGACAGACTCCAAACTGGGCCATCTCCTCCTCAGTGGATCACGATGACACCACCATGAGCTAAAGCATCACTGCTAGATCATTAACCCAAAATCCAACCTTTTCCTTCTCTGCAGACGGAAAGGACCAGCACAGTTTATGAGGGGGTATTTATGGAAGGTAATTAAAAAACCGCAGGGATTGGGCGGGAGTGAAGTGTGCAGGTGGAAGAATGACGCGGCTATGAATAGAGCAAACTGACCCAAAACTGGATTCAAACTATGTCGTGCGCCCATTTTAAAGTGTGACACCTAATCAGAGGAATTGATAGGTCATGTACAAATAAAGCTGACATCTGGTATGCTAACAAGCTAACCAGGCTGGAGCTGAGAGTGCAGCTGGGTGCTACCAAAGATAAAAAAGACTTATTAGGGCAAACGGGCTCCGCGGAGGAGGACGCGGCGTGGGCCATGTGAGTTCAAAGATGATCTCCTCTGAGCGGCTTATAGCCCGACTTCTGCCTTTAAACCCTCACACCTGACAGCACCTGGGGGTCTGAGCGCACACTATCAAACGGGCTTAACGTTCACACGGCCTTTATTTTTCCTGCCTCGTCACACAAAAACGTGCAGGAGCGGGGGAAAGGTGTGGGAGGTCAGATCATTACGAGGTCTTTGGAGATTCGCGAGAAGGGAGGAAGCAGAGGGGAGGGTGCATTAGGCTTCTTTGCTATGTGGAGTATTGTGAGGTTCAATTACACGAGGAAAGCAGAATTAGGACTACAGATTACATTCTTTTTAATGAATGAATCAGCTTTTGAAGGAACCATTGATTCTTCTCCTTTATTCAAAATTCAAGACGGATGTTAAAAAGCTCGTCAGAATGTTACTTGATGGTCCTTGAGATGTTCAAATAGTAAAAACTTTAAAAATGTAATTTAATAAACAACAAAACTACAATTTGATAGTCATTTCTAACACAAAATATCCTAAATTTAAGAAAAAAACAGCTTAAGAATGTGTCATTTTTATTATGGAAACCTCTCCTTTATAAAATTTTAAGCACTTTTTGTTTATAATTTTACTAATTCGTCATTAATCATGAGTTTATCATTAACAACAAGCATCATTACAGTGGATTAAATATCAATAGGGAACATTGTAAGCTGAGTAAATGTGATACAACACTCTGCTTTACTGTGCTAGAAATTAACAACTCTCAGTTACATGTAACACGATAAAGCAATAGTCAAATTTGTTGCTAGCACTCTGGATAATCTATTGTGATCAATGCTAAAGGTTTGAGTTACAGTCCTGCTGCAAATTATTTTAGAAAAATCAAACAAATACAGACAGCCTGGTTACTAAAATGAAAAGTATTGTAATTACAGTCAGTTAAAACAATTTTAGAGCAAGTTGATCAGGTTGGTTGATTTTACCAACAATACAACTCAAGGCCAATACTCATAGCCATCACCACTGCAAAAAAATCATACTCAGGAACTGGAATACAAGACCCAAACTCAATACATCACACTGGCTAAATATCCTTACAGAATATATATACCAATGGAAAAGCCCTACATTTAATGTCTTGATAACAATAGTGTTTTTGCCAGTTTCTGTTTCTCAGATTTCAGAGCCCTGCTGATACCTCTGGCAGAAAACTTTAAAATCACACAGATCATATACAGCTTTGTTCCTTTACCGTAAAGCCAGCGTGTATGTGCCCGGCTGTCTCTGACTCTCCCTGATGAGGTAGCTGCCTTCAGCCTGACTCAACAACTGGTCGGCATCTTCTCTGGAGATCATCCCGTGGTACCTGGGTGGAGAGAAAACACAGTAATTCACAGCTAAAATGAGAAAAACAGGAAAATAAATAAACCATTCAATCCTAAAGAGGTGTGAATGTGTCATATTATAGCACCAAAAATTTAATCTAAGTTTGCAGAGTTCATTTTGTAAAGGTGCATTGCAAAATAAAATGAATACACCTCATATAATCAGTCTTTTAGATCCCTAAAGAGGGAGATTTGTCGTTTATCTAAGATAATGACCAGTGATTTGAGGTAGAAGGACACAAATGAAGGTAATTTGTCCTACATAAATGGGTAAAAAAGAGAGAGTGGACTTACTCTCTTCCGTAGTATTTAGGTCGATTGTTCACCTGCAGGGAAAAGACAAAATTACACATTCAGAATCAAACTTCTCTTAGCAAAGTAAGATTTCCCCAGACTTTGGCCGACGTTCAGGTCTAGTGTTTCATGTGGATGACTGGTGTTCGTGTGTGCACGAGTTGGTACGCGTGTGGGTGCAGGAATATTGCAGGAGTCAGATAAAAAACACAGAAGGTTCTGTTGTTCACAACAAAACTGCTGTGGAGCCAATAAATCAGCAGAGACCAGCGGACTAGGCTGAATATTAAACTGGGTGCTGTGAGGGTGAAAGACAAGAGCAGGGTGAACATTTACAGTGACAAACAGAGCCACATCAGGAGTGTTGATCTGGACTTTTAGATGTATTTTACCTTGTATGTACATAATACAGACATTTTATTAAGATACATGATGAGATCTAGAGTGTTGCTAATAAAAATAACTAAAACAACAAAATTCCAAACATAGATTATCCAATCTGGTTTATTGCAGCCTTAACTAGAAGCCTTATTTCAGAAATTTATGTTAAAAAAATGATGACCTCGACCAAAAGTTAAGATTTTTATGTTATAAAGTCACAACTATAGTTATCACACAGTTTGGATTTTTCACATTAAACCTTGTAAGTTTTTAACAGTCACACTAAATAATTCTTCTGTAACAAACCTTTAAGATCAGATATGATGCATAATACTCCACCTGCCCCAGATAGAGAAAATCCCTTAACTTAGCCAGGAGTTTTTTCAGCCCACAGGTATCTCAGTTGAAAGGAACATGTCTCTGTATATCTGTGCTATTGCTGTAAACATTAGAGCACAGCACCAACTAGAAAAACACTTGGAGAGCGCAGCGCCACAGTCCATATTGTGATTTTCACAATAAATATTAGTCCTACCTTTATTACATCTAAATATTCAGATCCCTTGACCATGAAAACATAAAAACACGCACAAATGCCGAAAATGGTCCTATCTTGCAATGTTAAAGAATCCTTTAAAAAATTCCTGGATCCAGAGGGTGATCCGGATCACTCCCAAAATCATATCATTTGTTCCTTGTCCCAATCCGGACATTTCCTGTAAATTTCATTAAAATCCGTTCTTAACTTTTTGAGTTTTGTTGCTAGCAGAGAAATAAACAAACAAAAATACAAACAAACAGACGCAGGTGATAACATAACCTCTTGGCGGAGGTAAAGAGCCAAAGCATCCTCTGCTACCTGAGAGGGTGACATCAGAAACAGCTCTCTAGGATTTACACTACATCAGCCTGTTTTGAGCAGGGCTGAAACTGAGGGGTTTGTGGGGGTGCAAAAAATTTAAGCGTGGGTTGAACTTTTTTTTTTTTTTAATGTATTTTTTGGGCATTTTATGCCTTTATTGATAGGAGAGAGACAGTGGATAGGCTTGTGAAAGGGGGTGAGAGAGTAGGGGAAGACACTCTGCAAACTGGTCACAGGTGGGATTCGAACCTGGACTGGCAGAAGCAAGCATATGGGGTGCCTGGTTGCTAACCACGCCGCCAAACCAGCACCCCAGAGGTTGAACTTTTATGTTCTTTTACAATACATACACATTTTATCAGTTATGTGACTAAAGATATTAAACCAAATAACAGAAACTGCCTTTGTCAGCTGTGCATTATGATAAAGTGAATAACAAGCTTGTTTAAAACCACTACCGTAATGTTTGTAAATGAGTGCACAGACTTTTAATGTAAATAATGACACAACCTGAAGGCCATAACTTCCAAAGCACCTGCCACAGATGAGCGCTTAGTGGTGCATCATTACATCACATATGGCTCAACTCCCAGCAGACAACATAAGGAGGGCCACTGTGAGGGTCCTGGACTCAATCTGTCTGCCGGTCTGCCGGTCTTAACTGGGTCAACGCCCACAAATACCTGACCAGGCAAGAGCTGGAGAGCTAACAGCTGCTCATTTAGATCACACACACATCCGCCCAACAACAAGCTGAAAGAGGACCGTCTTTAATGGATTAACACTCACACCAGGAGGGCAGTCTTTTACTTTAATCTCTGTTGGATTTCCCAAAAATCTGTGGACCCCCTTGTTCTGGGAGTAAACATCTGGTGACTTTGTCCTATTTGAGGGCAGAGGTGCTAGCATTCCCATATATGTAGCATGGCATATTTTGAAAATTCTTTTTTTTGCATACATACTGAACCAAAGTATTTTTCACTGCCTACTACAAAAACAACAGAAAATGGCAGGTCATAAAAACACTCGTCCCGTCTGTTTTCTTTTCTTTGTCAGTTCGAATAATGCCGAGTTCGACATTTCTGGATCATGTAAACAGATGTTTTCTCTCAAGACGATGGATCGGTGAGCCGCTGCGAAAACAATCAACACCTGCTACCAGCTAAGTCAGCAAGTGCAGTGTCCCTGGAGGCAAACGCACACACATATAGAGCAAACACATGGAAACACACTCAGCGGGATCGAGGAAATGATCCCGTTTACCTGCTGTTTAACCAACGGGGAATGACTGACTATGATGAGGCAAATGTAAAATATGAAAGACAAAATGCTTGGATGGCTGTTTGAGCAGCTTATTTGTTTGTTTGTGATATTATAAATCAAACAGGTCAGGAATGGGCAGAGTTTCACCTTTGCAAATTCTTGAAATGAACAAAATTACCCTTTCTGCATTTTTCCTCTCCAACTCTCCCGTTTGCTAGCATGCTAACTGCAGGCAAACTTCCACTATGACGGACAAGTGTGATGAAGAAGGTCATGGAGTTTACCAAGTGCTCCCTGGAAATTAACAGGGTAGCATGTGTAAAAAGGGCTGATGTGTACAGGCGTTAACTTTTTACCTTTAGATTTGTTATGAGTGAAAGTGAAAAACGGCATCCCACAGGGCTTACTCTTGGGGCACCTTTTTTTTTACATTTTAATCAACAGTATCTTCGTGTCCCTGGGGAAAATTTTGATTTCCAGGCAGTTTTTAATGTTCTTCACTGATCTAATTTAACACATCGGCAGGCTCTTTGACATTTTGAAGAGGCTTCTGATCAGCAGTGATCCTCAAACTGGAGTTTTGTCTAGAAAATTAGATTTTCAATTACTTACTGAAACATCAGGACTAAAAACTTTCAGAATAGCTACATGAAGGCTATGTATGTTGATGTGTGTTTCATTTTTTCTCACCTCAGTTCTTTCAAGATAAGAATAAGAGGGCTCTAAGTAAGAAGTGCTGGATTTCTGCTCTGTGGGACTCTCTGAATTTGATTTCTGATAAAAAAATAAGTCTAAATACTTGAAAACTCTAGACAAGCCACTGAGCCTGCCTCCTGTTATGCTGGTTGGGTTTATATAATTTTAGAAATACTCGGGCTCATTATAATGATTATCTACCCACTTATTCATCTATTAAACTTAGATGTGTACACCCTGGTTTAATGAGAAGTTTTTCCTTACCTCACGGGTGCAGGTGAGTCTACGTGGATGTGGCGCCTCCTGCTGGAGCTGGTACACTATTACAGAAACAAACAAATCATGAGCACAGCAAATGATGCCAGAAAAGCATTCAAAAGACACATTTTAGTACAAGTCCTTAGTAAGAAATACTTGACAATGCTTGGATTACTTACAATAAGACTTCCACACTGGCGGCCTGTATTCATCATGATCTGAGGACAGACAGAGGGACATTTGTTTAGCTCTGTCTCCCCAAAGTGGACAAAGAGAGACCAGGTTTGGTTTCTAGTGCAAGGCTGAGCTGATAAAATGTAGATTTGTAGAGGAAAGTTTGCACTTTTCTGAATGTTACTGCAGAACTACGAAGCTAAATAAAAACATGATGCTCCTACAGCATTGATATTCATGCCAGATATCTCGATATCGATGCGATATGACAACGGGTTTGGTGAAAACAAAGCGGTGCATTTAAGCACAATTGTGAAAAAGAAATTTGTTGTGACTTCCAGAGCTGTACATGCAGGGCGAGCGCGAGGGAAATCTATATCCTTAATATTGTTGCTTTTCGATATTAATATCTTGAATGTTCATATCACGATATAGATACGATAATGATATATCTTTCAGCCCTAGCAATAACTTATTTGTTTGGATTTTGGCACAGTGCATTCAGGCTTTCTCCAATACTAAACAAAAATGTTATCCCATAAATTTACCTCCTCTTCAAAGCATTAACAAAAAAACATTCATATCAGTTTGCAGAAATGTACTGAAGAGTAAATGAGCTCCCACTGAGATGTTTCATCTTCCTAACACTTCTATAAGCCCCCCCGAGGCCTGCATATCTACAACCACTTATAGATGATATCAGCATTAAAGGGGAGTTTACTTGAAGGAGATTACAAACAACCCTGACATAAACATGAGAGATTCTGACAGCATGAATCATTAGAGAATAATGAAGAGCCGTGGGGGGCTGGTATGGAGTTTGGCTGAACTCTGCAGGCGTCTCTGCCGACTGTGAAATCATGTCGGGTTCACTCTCTGAAGACAGTAAGCTCATTTGTTATGGCACGCACTGGAAAACAAGTGTGTACATTTGCTACAACAGTAGAAAAGGGAGTTCATTATTTACTTACAGAAGATTCATGTTAATCCAAAACACAAAAATTAATTTAAACATGTTTTTTTGCTAACATACAGACATGAGGTCTGGACAGTATGCACAGTTTTTGAGTTTAATCATTATAATTTATAAATATTATAGGGTGGGAAATGTCAACAATTGGACTAAATGAAGAATTCCATTCTAACATTCATTCTGTTTATCTAAAGAGCAATTTCATGAGACAGTAAATGATTTTTTTAGATTGTTTTCTACACCATAATTTTGTGTAATTTCACATTTAAGTTCCTCAAATGTTGCTTGCAGCCTCCTGCTTACTATCAAAGCTGAACAGTCATATTGGCAACATTAGTAAAAGCATGGCATGGCAACAAAAATCAAAGCCCTGAAGACAAAACATCTGGCAATATGTTGGTTTTAATAGTCAAAATTAAAGATAAACTCTTACAAACTCCAGCAAACAAGGCGGCAACATTTAGAAAAGTGGGCAAAATTGGGAAGAAATGGAAACAAAACTTAACACCTTACATCTGGCAATTTGTTGCTTGTAATTGACAGCAATATAGATACATTTCTACACATTTTTATATGTTGTTAACATTTGGAAAACGAGTCAAACTGTCAAAGAACTGCAACATAATTATAAACCCTGAACACTAACACTGGTGAATTTAATAGTTTTCTGATAGTCCAAATTCAAGGTAAACTCATGCACACTTTCACAGATATATTCAGTCAACATCTGAGAAAGCTGGAGGAACAGCAGCATCTCCAGCACACTGTTAAAACTGCACACATATTTTGGCAACATTCTGAAAAGTAATGCTAACAAGGAAAGAGAGTAAAAAAGTAATGAGCCCTGATTTGGGTAAATATTGCAGTTACTATAAATATGTCAGCATGCAGACTGCACCCACTCCCAAAATAATATTTTCTCAAACCCATCTTTCTCCGCTTCTACGTTTAATAATAGCTAAGGGACTTATCCTGAATCTAAAAATTGAAATGCAGCACCAACTGTCTTCCATCTTCTCTGCGTGAGTAAAACTAACAGCCTGCTTCCTGTCTCAGAGCACCCTGTGAGCCTTATCTATTCAACACTTGTCCCGGTATCCTGTCTTCAAAATAACTCAGAATCCTCCCCGCACAACTCTCTTTCTCAAGACTCCCTCACGGACAGATGCACTCAAAAGAGAGCAGACAGAAGGTATCCAAAGCTGGTTTACAGGCAGAGCTTTTTGGCAGGAAATGAAGTTTGTTTTATTTTTCACAAGCCTTTAAATTTGGTCTGGAAAATAATGCGACGTTGGCAACAGAGCTGCCACTAAGTGTTTCAGCATACAGAGAACACGATTTTAAAGCAAATAAAAAAAATAATAGGTCGCACTGTGCTGATTTTATTATGCAATCAAGCACTGATTCACAACAGTGCAAGCAATCTATAGTGAACAAAGAAAGTTTGCATTGATTAACACAGCTCATTTATCAATATTTCAGAAGCTACATGCATGTGGAACTTTTTTCAGTCTGGGAAAAGTACTGATAGGATGTCAGGACTATTTTTTGGTGAAAGTCTGAAGATATGTATAGAAAAAATCAGCCCTTTCATTTTCACATGGAGCTCATCGAGAAGAAAAAATATGGAAAAGTAAAGAAGTAAAGGCAAAGTGAGACATTATATCTACTGATGATATACTTTTACACACGCCCTTTAACACACTGATGGAATGAGACTGGATTAAACATGGATAACACTGAACAATGATAATTGAAAATCATTTTTTTTATGATTCTAAGTGAATTTTGGTGGGTATATCTTGCTTTCTCTAAAACATTATAGGGGATTGTCCTGTTAAAAAATGTTGGGACCACTATTATGAGTGGTTTAATTACTAAGAACAATGTTGTGATGTCATAAAGCTTGATTTAAACATGTATTAGCATCAGTATTTCTATCATGCAAATACGTTTTTGTTAAAAATGTGACTTCATGTTCAGAGTCACAGAGAAATTGTCCAAAAAAGGGTTTAACAGGAGGAAGAACTTTGCTGTCCTCATGCCTCAGGATTGCTCTTTAAAGGAGAACTTCTGCTGTGTGGTTAGTAAAACCCACATCCCCTGCTGACATCACCCTACTTTGGAAAAATGCTCAGAAAGCATAATGACTCGCCATTTTAGTAAATAAAGTATGAGAGCATGTAACAATCACACAAAGAAGTGCGCACATCATACAGGAAGAAAGAAAAACATTAATAAAAGACAGAAAGATCAGTGATGAAGGCGTGACTCTGCTTACCAAACACATTTAGGGCCATCTTGATTTTTAATGCTGTGATGATTAACAATTAACCTGCAGATCCAAATGTGCAGAATAGGCGGACCCACTCGGACAAAATCCTTAGAAGGGAAAAGAAAAAAGGATTAAGTTAAAACCCGTGGCGTACGGTGCCTTATCTGTCCATTAAAGAGATGCAGACGTGAGGAGGAACCAGAAACAATAAGTAAAAAAGCTGAAATATTAAGAAGCTAACGTTAGCGGCTCCGTCAGCGTTACTTTACTTCACGAACTGGACCCACGACCCCGGAGCAGAGAGACAAATAATTCATTACAATATCAATAAAATATCAGAGATAATATAAAACATAAGCAGACGGACGCTGGACTACACAGTGCGAGTTTCTGTGAAGGTTTATCAAACCAAACGTTAGCTGATAATACTCACATTCACATCCATTCAACATTATAGCCGCCATCTTGCTGCGTCACGTGACCAGTCTCGCCCTCTCTCCAGGGTAACTATGGTAACGGATCTCACCGATGCACACAGAGTCTGGATCAGTGTCGTCATTTTTTTTCATTCAGTTGTGATTATTTGGTAATGCCAGTATCCTGTTTTGTTCATTAATATATCACTGCTTCTATAGAAACTTGTGAACGCATATGTATCATGTTTTTATTGTTTATTTCAAGTGAACTTCCTGCTCAGACAGGAAAGGCTACTAGCTAGGTATCCAAGAAAAACAGGCCAAGCCGTTGACCTGTCTCCTCCACAGGAATAACCCAACTCACCGATAATAAGAGCAGACAACCAAAATGTCTTAAGGTATAAAAATTGAGAATTTCAGCTTTTATGCACGGCCGGTTAGCTCAGTTGGTTAGAGCGTGGTGCTAATAACGCCAAGGTCGCGGGTTCGATCCCCGTACGGGCCACGAAGCTTTTGTTTTGTCAAGTCAGGAGGCATCACATAGTCAATTTGTAAGTTAGAGAGGGTTGTTGCCTTTTGACTTGGGCTTTCCAGTCAATGCACATCACCCATTTAAAAAAGAAAAGGGAAACAATTCATAAAAATAAGAACTGACAGTATTACACTTTGAATACTCAAAAAAAGCACAAACCTCAGCCAAGGCATTTTCAATGTTTTTTGGGCAAGCAGTGACCAAAATATGTATTAACAACCTATCTCACACTGCTGAAAAATGCATTAAAAATTCCTGGATTCAAATCCAGATTCAGATCACCACAAAAATCTTACCAGTTCTTCCTTGTGATAGTTATGGTCAGGACCATAGACTGTAAAAAACATTTTTATTACAAATAACATTTTTAACGTTCTTATAATACATCCATGGTCAGGACATATTCCAAAATGTCATTAAATTCTCCTGAGAGCTTATGGAGTAATTAGTGAAAATGTGGCTAACTGCCCTTTCATGGCATTGTTACAAATTCCAAAAAAATCCTGGATCTGCACCTGGATCAGTAATTAATTTATAAACTTGAATTTAAATCACTTGTTTCATCAAACTCTGGGTGCATGTGTCTTATTTAGGGATAGTATTCCTCTCTTACAGCCTGACATTTAGGGCAGGATGTGAGGAAGTGGAGCTCTGTCTCTCCCTGTTGTAAAGTCTGTCCTCTTCTGGGAGCCGGCTCTTGTTGTGATGACCCATCTCTGTAGACAAACCGTGGCTACTGAATCTGGACATGGTCAGAACTTTTCTTGGTGAAGGATCTTTTACAGAGCTCAGGTAATCCCTCAGTCTATATTCTACGTCTGTGCTCAAAATATCAAAACAGCAAAGTATCCTCTTGCACTCCTTAAGTGTACGGATGCTACTGAATTAGTTGTTGTCAATACTCCTTGGGTAATGCTAACAATGGCACAGTTCAAAGTAGAGGCCAAGCCACATGACGAAACACACATATTTAAACTTAACATCTTTGAGGACCTGAGTTTAAGTTTCTTAAGCTGTAGAATAATTTAGAATTCATCCTTGTTCTTTTTCTTCTTGAAATAAAAGCAAATATTGGCAGGAATACTGTTAGAAGTGTGATCAATGTTCACAATCTCCATGTTTCGGGATACATATCGTATTACTATACTGAAGTATTACTTCAGAGTCAGAATATGTATCGTATGGCGAGGTTGCAGGAAATACCAAATCTGTTGGGGCCAATTGACATTTTAATTTGCTTTGTTTTTGAGTTGTTACTCTTATAACTTGATTTGGTCTAATCTGAGACCAGCAGACTGGAGTGACTTTTTCCTTAATGACGTGTAATACATTTAAATGTAGAATTAATGTGGATGAATCTAAATAAATATACAAACAAAAAAAGAGCAGATGAAAAGCCTTTTCATTTTAGAAGACCTGACTTAATTATCTGTATTATTGAACCATCATTTATCGAATCACTGTTGCATACATATTCAAAAACATTGTTATTGATAGTGGGTGAGTAGTATCAAGGTCAGGGTGCCAAAGTATAGTTTTCTTCATGGCTACTTTTTTATAAATACAAATAAACAAGATCGCAGATATGAACAATATTCACTTTTCATTGTTTTGTGCTAAAAATCCTAATTGAGATGTGCTGTTAGAAGCAAAATTAAAAATCTTTCAGAATAAAAGCCCAACACGATTTTATAGTGAGATACACTATAACATGAAGAGTAGAGTAAAATGAGTAACGAATACTTTTTTGACTATTTATTATTGCTGCTATTTCTCATATTTTAATGTATTGTTATTGTGTTTATTTATGTTTTGAGGAGTTGAATGTGAGTAATATACAGTTTACTTTTGGCTCCAATGAAAAACATTCATAGAAAACAACAAAAAGACGGCATTCTTATTTTTGGACAAAAACAAATAAGCAAATTAATACATGTATAAAGCTGTCCTAAATTAGGAATACCAGTATCAAATAAAGAGCTTGTTTCTGCCACTGTCTTGTTATGATTTTATGGTCATAATGACAGGAAGCCACAATCATGATTATAGCAATAAATTATGTTAGAAGTGCTTTCTTATTCAAAGAATTATTAGTGAAGTATCAGTAGTAGTATTGGTAGTAATGGGCCTAGAGGAAGTAATAACAAGAGAGCTGTTTTTCATCATGTCAAATCAAAGAAAAATGATTAAAATAAAAGATCCCCCTTTCCATTTCTTCCTGTTTTAAACTAAACTGATCTCCATGTACATTCTCCTTAGCTTGTTCAAATCAAATCAAACTCTATTTTTTAGGCACTTTTCATACTTAAAAGCAACACAAAGTGCCTCACAGAGGCTAAAAACAACATAAAAACAGAAAACCCGGCTGAATTTTGTAATAATTGGAGATTGGATATTGTCTTTTTGGGAAGACAGAGAGCAGGGCAGAGAAGAGATAAAAGCATGAATTAACACCTCCGGGCTGGGCTGAGAGAGAAACAGGTAGACTCTGGCTACATTCTTGAGATGGTAAAAACCAATCTTAGTTATATTCTTGATGTGTGGAATAAAAGAAAGTTAGGTCAAGGTTTCTCTCTCTGGCCTCCTTGTTTTGTCCTGGTTGAGCTGTAGGAAATTCGTGACATTAATTTATCAGTCTTTGAATTAATTTACATTGTCAAAAAAAAAAAATCCTCATTTATTCAATATCTTTAATAAGGTCTTCCTCTTTCTGTCACCCAAACTAGACAGCATGTTGTAATTTAATATAAGCCCTATTGGCCTGACTCGCACTTCCCCCATCTGGCCGCTGGGTGCCGCTGTTTCCCCGCCTCTGCGCCACCCTCCCCTCAGCCTGCCTCCGTGCCGGTGCCCGTGTGCTGGAGGCGGTGAGTCTCTCTCTCTCTCTTTATTGTTCCAGCAGAAAGCTCAATGCTCGGCTTCCCACATTTGTCTCAATGGCTACCACACAGAAACCACGTCCCACCTGAGAGGAGGCGACCCTGCTGCCGTGAGGAGGACTTTTAATTCACCTGAAACTTCAACACAGCGCAGGGTGGATTTACTGTCTGCGGGGGAAATACACACACAGAAAAGCTCCGACAATCTGTGGATCCTTAGGAGAGAGAAGAGGGGTAAGGAAATCATGCTATCCGGCTTATGAAGCGAGGTTACACGTAGCCCCTCTGCCTTTCATGGTGCACACTGATAACAACATTCAGGCGCATTTATGCGGATATACGTCCGCACTTTGAGCTTTTTTGCGTCTTAAGGCAACAGTGCGTGGTGTTTGACGAGCCTGATATCTTAAGTATAAGCGACTGGAAGCAGCCTGCTCGTTTTCTTAATCGGCTGAGCTTTAGGAGGTCCAGCAGAGCTTCTTTGACTGTAAGCTTCATGATAGACAGGGGAGAGCCCTCTTTAGTTAGTGATTTAATATTAGCACACATTGAAGCTTCTGCCAACAAGTTAGTTTTCTTTAACATTGACTTTTAGATGCAGCTTTATCTTGGTTACTGTAGTTGTTGCTTCATGGTCAGGGTAGCAAAGCATAATCTAATGTTGGACCAAATCTAATTACAAACAAACAATAAAACAGACTGTATTCCTGTGGTATAGTTAGAAATTAGGTGTTAGTAGCAGTTAAAAAACAAGTATTAAGCCATAGTTATTGTAACATTCATTTGTCCAATTTGCACTTTTACTTTCAAAATAAAATTCTCATATCACTTTTTCCTCATTTGTACATAGTTAAAAAAGGTGACTAAGTAATGGAAAAAAAATTTGAGCATCAAGCCTATAATCTAATTTTGCATGCTTTACTTAGGATAGAATGGGAATTTTTATAATGATGTGTGAATTAATTCACAGGTCAGGGTACCAAAGTATGATTTACTTTCTAAGTGTGTTTCATTGCACATAAAATCATCACCAGAAATATATTATTAAATGTGGACCAACAAGCTAAGAAGCATAGCAATAATGATAACTTCCTTTTTGATTTCATAGCAATACAAAGGGATAAATAGAGTTGATCACTTGGTAGGGAAGTTAAAAATATATAAAGTTTAAAGTCAAGTGGACGTGAGATAGACAGAAAGACCTGTGTAAGTTCATGATGTTATTATCTGTATTGTTTTACTGTCATTAAGTCAATCACTGTTGTAGATGTTTTCAAGAACATTATTGACAGTGGGTGAATGGTAACAAGGTCAGGGTGCCAAAGTATGCTTTTCTTTTTGGACTACAATATTCCCTTTTCATTGTTTTGGGCTAGAAATCCTAATTGAGATGTACAGTGCTGCTAAACAAAGAAGCTAAATTAAAAAAAAAATCAAAGTAAAAGCCCAACATGATTTGATAGTGAGATATATTGATGAAGAGTAGAGTAAAATGAGTAATGAAAACTTGTTGTTTGACTGTGTATTAATGCTGGTCTTCTTATATTACTTATGTATTGTAATTATATTTATGTTTTGAGGAGTTGAATGCGAGTAGTATGCAGGTCAGGGGACAAGGGGATCAAATTTTATTTGTTTGTTGGACAAAATTTGGTTTCAGAGAAAAATATCCAGAGGAAACAACAAAAAACAGCATTCTTATTTATCCCCAAAAACAAATAAACAAACAAATACATGTATAAAGCTGTCCTTAATAAATTGAATAACCAATATCAATTAAAATTTAGTTTTTGCCAATTTCTTGATTAGATTATATGGTCATAATGACATAGAGCCATAATAATTATTATAGAAATAAATTATGTTTGCAGTGCTTTCTTATCTGTAGAATTATTAGTGAAGTAGCAGTAGTAGTATTGGTAGTTATGAGTGTGTATATATCTGGTTGATCTGTTGTCAAGATGTCAAGTCAAAGAAAACTAAACTAAAATGACACCCTTTCCTTTTCCTTAAGTTTTGAACAAATTGCATGTAAATTAAACCAATCTTCATGTACATGTTCCTCAGTTTGTCTTTTTATTTGAAAAAAGAAAATGAAACAAACTTGATCTATTTCTGAGGGTCTTTCTCCAGCAGTAAACTATACTTGGGTACCCTGACTTTTATGGTTGTTTGTGTCAGTATTGCCAAGCTCCCATTCACCAAACCCAACTGATTTCAGTTCTCAATGCACATCAGTAGTAGGCAGACAAACAGCTTGCAAACACAACAACCTTGTCTTGTGGGTGTGATCCGGCCGCCTTAGCCTACTGACATCTTTACCCCGGCCTGAAGGATTACTCTGCTAACCTACATCCTGGTGCTTGCACTCTTGCCAACTGTACTCTTACATGTGTGCGCCTTTTCTAGAAGAGCTTTGATAGAAGAACGTGAGGCTGGGCCAGAGGAATCAACAACCACAAGTGAATATTTTCCACTCTCTTTCTCTTGATATTTGTCACATTACCAGATTATACACTTTGATATGACCCTCACACCCTAATGCTCACAAGGTGACAAACAAATCCCTTTCTTTTATTGATCTCTGGTGGGGCTTTGTCGCCACTTTTTTTTTTTTTTTTTTTTTTTTTTTTTTTTTTTTTTTTTTTTTTTTTTTTTTTTTTTTTTTTTAGCAAAACTGAGGGTCACTGTGGAAAGCAGCACCCATGATCCTCATTGTCTCGCTCTTTGCTACATTCACTTTCACAATCAATATCACAGCCTCCACGTTAAGAGAAACAGTGTTACTCTCTCCTTTCACGCACACAGCCCTACAATAGTAACCCTCCTGAGGGTAGTAGAGCAGCTTAATGGATCAGCGGGGGGAGTGTCACCTTGATAGAGCGCACTATCAAGCGTAAGTCATTGATCTGGCCCTGATCTCGGCTCCACCTGTGCTTGTCAGATTGTAGTAGGAGCTCATGGGTGCCATTTTTCAGCTTAGATGGATAAAGGCCGAGGCTGTTTGTTCAAGGCTGAGCTGCTGATGAAGGATGTCAACAAGAGGAGGAGAACTTAAGTGCTCCATTTCTATCTGTTTGCTGCATTAGCTTCATTCTTGAAGCTCTAAACAGATATCTGGTGATTCTGTTTTGAAGGTTGAGAAACAGAGAGATAAACCTCTGTGTTGACACATTTTTGAGTGTCACATATTGAATGTAAAATTCAGTATTTTTGATGCACCACTTGCAAGGGCTGAGCGATTTCAGTAAAGATGTAATTGCAATTTTTCTGGCAGATTTCATTTCTGTTCACGATTTTCTTCAAATCAAGCTTCAGTGCTATTTCCACTATGTTTACAGTACAGGCAATAATGAGGAAATCAATGATCAAAAGCACATAACCCATTATTCATCATCTCCAACTTCGAGTGCTAAACAGAGGCTTTGTGTTGTTGACGTGCTTACAAGCACTTTGCCATAAAGATGTGAGGTTGGCGAATAAAGCCCCGTTTCCACCAGAGGGTTCGGTTCGGTTGGTCTCGGTACGGCTCGCATTTTGTGGCATTTCCATAGCCTAAAACCGGGACAGGACCCCTTATAAGCGAACGGTACTGTCCTACTTTTTGGGACCCTTCTGTTGGGGTGCCAAGCATACCGATCCAACCCCAGAAGGTGGAACTAGAAACACCGAAGTCCGTTGATTGGTCGAAGGAGACGTCTCTTCCCGTGTGGTAATAAAGAACAAAACATAACCCCGCCATGTTTAAATCTCCATTCATCTTCGTGAAGATAACTCTCGCAGCACACACTTCTCTGAAACAAAGCTTGGTTACGCTTCGTGACAAAAAGCCAAAAAAGAAGAATTACTGGATGTCTTCCATCGTTGCTTTTTGTTTACTGTGTTGCGTTTTTTCTTCTTTGTTGTATTTAATAGCCGGGTACACTGTGTCGCGCTGCTATGACGTCATGCTATCGGCATCCAGTTTAGACGTCGCCTACCAAGTAGGGTTCGGTTGGCTGTGTAAATGTAAACAGGATTAGGCTTTACCAATCCAGCCTGAGCCAAACATGCTGATCCATACCGGACCACTTGGTGGAAATGGTGATTAAGTCAGCTCTTTCAAACAGATCTTTTAAATGAACATTTGTAAAGCCATACGTGTAAAAAGTTGACACAACAGATCCTGGGTCAGACAGGAAAACTACAAAACTTTGCAGCTTTGGCAATCAGATGATTGTGTTGTCTGAAATCACGTTGTCGATCCAAAAAGGATAAGGTTTTAGGATAGCACAACAGGAAACCAGTGTTTTGCTCAGAATTATACTTGGGGGGGGAGTTGACTAGGGATGGGAATCGAAAACCAATTGCAGTTAAGAATCATTAAGAGCTCAATTAAAGAATTGATATCATTAGTCTTTTTGCTCATCAATTCCCTTATCAACTCCTTCCACTGACAGGGTTCAGAAGCGTCAGAATTGCCTCTTAATTTTTTACAAAACTGCTTCTACAAGTTGCTGGTGTTTCCACTCACTTAAGGTTGCGCAGAAGGCACCTTTTGTAAAAAAAAAAAAAAATAAGCCACAATTCTGACGCTTCTGAACCCTGTCAGTGGAAGGAATTGATAACAGAATTGATTAGCAAGAAGACTCCTGATAATGATTCTTTGATGGAGATGTTAACGATTCTCAACTGGAATTGGTTTTTAATTCCCATCCCTAGTTATCTATGCTGTGATGTGTGTTTGACATTGTTGCCACTGAAAATCTACAGGCCAACATTTGCCCACATGGAAATTCTGCAGGACTCAATAAGGGAATTGTAAAGAGTTGGATCAATTAGCAGGATCGTTAAAAGCACTGGTAGCGATAAAATCTTTTCAGTTCCCATCCCTAGAGTTTACCCACCTCTTATGACAGATTCATTAATTGTACATTTGAAGAAGCTGTGAACACAACACACTCTCCTAAACACTTAGCTCAATATTCTCTGATCATAGCAGGTGTGAAGGAAGACTGTTGATTAGGTATCATGTCATAACTTTAATTTAATGGACCTTTTTGGCAACTTAATGTCAGCTCGACCTGACGCAACTCTGCTTGATTGTTTGGTTTTCCATTAGGGATGATATCTAGTAACTTTTGGACTTTTTCTATCACCTTGTGGGAGGCAAAGTGAGCTGATCACAGAGTTGTCAAGAGTATCATCACAAAGGCAAAAATGAAAGGCCTCTTGTCGTCAGCTCCATAATGCTGTATGACTTCCTAAACTTGCTGAATTCAACCATGTCCTAAAGAAAATTTGTCTCCTTGCTGTGACAAAAAAAGCCATCAGTTAAATGAGGTCTTCAGCTCTATCACCTCTATTCTCACATTTCTGTATCTGCCTTTAATACTACGGCCACACCGGACGCAAATCCACGTTGGCCGTTGCGTCTCTGGAGCGTCCGTTCGCTGGCGCGGCCAAACTTCTGGACGCTCGAGTTGAAAATATTGAACTTTCGCCGCAAATTCGCGTGACGCTGTGGCGCGGCAGCCAATCAGTGATGACATTCCCCTCCCCCCCGACGTCATTGGTTTGATTGGTTTGATGTGACACTCCGGCCACCGGCTCCTGCTCAGACCCCTCTGCAAGATGGAGGAGAGATTGATCTGCGCTGTTTGCCATCATCCTGAGCTATACAATTAGATGTGTGTACTCTACAGAGACCGGAACAAAAAGGAGCAGGCTTGGGTGAAAGTCTCTGAGGAGACAGGTTTTGAGGGTAAGTTCTGTAAATATTCGTTTCCAGCTGGATTTGCCTGCACGGGTCATCGCTGAGTCCGACAAGCTCCGGCTCTCTACTGCGCATGCGCATTGACGTGCGTTGCCCCTCAGCTTGTCAAAATGGTCCAGCGTCCAGCCTCGGGCATTAAGCGCGGCACACACAGGCTTTACGCGCGTTGAAATATGCCAATTCGCGTCCGGTGTGGCTGTAGCATCAGAAAGTACAGTATTTTGTATTCTGTAAATAGATAATGAAAAAGTAATTTTGCTGCTTTATGGCATTTTCTTGTCATTATCTGATGACAAAGGTATTGGTTGAGAGTTTGAATAGTAGATTAACAATGTTAGCTTTAATAAAGCAAAAAAATTGTGTTACTAGTCCTAAAAATATGAATTTTGTTGTTTTTTTTAATCTAAAAGTGGTTTATTTGTTGCAGATCGAGTGTATAGACAGTTTGGGCGGTTCAAACGTAACATTTCAGATTTAGATTTATGAGTTTATTCTAGGCTACTTTTCATGATTTTAGGGAATTACTGTCAAGTGAATTCGACCATTTGCTGCCATTAACTCTAAATCTCAACACTGAAGCACATTTTGCTCACTCAGCCCTGCAGTGAAACCCCTCCTACGCACATCCCTTTTTGTTAGCTCTCTGATCCTCTTTTACAGCCCTGTATTTGCATTTTAATCTGTCACCATTAACACAATCGACGATCTTTCAGTTTAATTTCGTGCTATCTAAAAAAAAAATCCTTGTATCACAGTGTTGATCCCATGACAAGTTTTATGGAAGTTTCCCATTATGCAACATTCATGTGAAAACAGTAGCCAGATTATGTAATAGCTCTATTTCTCTTTGTGTTATCTTGATTATTAATTCCTAACAACAAAGGATTAAAACCAGATTACAGGGTGTCAGAGATGGAGCCCTCTTCTGTAGATGCACTCATGCACACACTCTCACACTCACATCCGATTCCCAGAGCCCAGCTTCCCCCTCATGACAAACTCTTGGGAAAAGTTTCAGTTCAAAGGCTGGATGAGAGGCCTCAGTCCCTCCGATTTAAAGCCCGGCCGGCTGCTGGAAGCTCCCACAGTGGCTCCCTTTGTGCCTGCAGTGTGATCAGCTCACTCTGTATTCCTCTCTTGCTCAACTTTGCTCCATGTATAAATAAATCTCTGAGCTGCCTCTGAGGGCAGGAGGAAACTTCTGCTTCTGAATTTTGACTCTGGAGTTGTGTAACTAATACTAAACAACCAAAACAAGGAAAAGGAGGCCTGTGCTATTTTCTTAAGTTCAAAGATGATTTTAGTCAGGATTTATGGTCTTACATTTTTGAGGTTTAACTGAATATTTCCTCTTGGCATTTGCTCATGACTTGAGTTTTAAAGACAACTTGCTTTGAAAATCTTGTGAAACTTAATGTCCTATCTCAAGTCAAAACAACTTCCTAAATATTCTTTTAGATACCACGTTACTAAAGCTAAGATGAGCATTTAGGTTATTCTTAGTGTTAATTATTTTTAGATTGATATCCCATTGTTTTATACCAATAAATAGTTATGGTAGATTGTTGTTGATTAAACTTAATCATAATGCTTCAGCTAGTAAAACGTTTAAAGGAGACATATCATGCTGATGCATGATTTAATACTTACATATAATATAATAAATTTGAAAACAAGACCTTACACCCCCTTAATTTTCAAAAAATGACATATTGTATTTTTTCTGATATTCTAGAATGAGATTTGATGCCTCTGAAAATAGGTCATTGCGAGATGTCCGTGAGATTTAAATCGTCGTGACGACACGAGGTACCTTTCTTTTTATTGGAGTAATCTGATAAAACACTTCCTCCTCTGTGATGTCCGTTAGCCACAAAACCATCACCGAAGAACACATCCACCAAGCAGCAGTATATAGCTCCCTAGCTCACACTCACTCATTACCAGCTGTGGCCTGTAGGGGGACTCAATATGCGGTCGCTGCTTTGAGCCTGCCGGAAAATACAGTAGAAGAAGAAGGACAGGCTGGCTCTACCCCCAATAGAACTGACCTATCGGAGCACAAAGGGCTGTGACGTTGCGAGGTAACTGGAGGTCATCCTGAGATCCGAGCTTTTCAATGAGAGATTGATAATGGCCTGAAATGAGGATTTTGAGAACGCTACTGTGGGGCAATGAAGGAAGTAAATGACTTGTACTGAGGGCAGAAATGCTTTACAGGCATCCTAGTCTGGCATAGTGAAAAGGAGAAACAAGCATGATATGTGTCCTTTAACTTAATGCAAGCTAAAATTACGGGGAGCTATAAGTAACTAGAAAAGCACTCGGAGAGCGCAGACCTCCGCCAGCACCACAGTCCTCTCCCATATTGTGATTTTTACCATAAATATTAGTCCTACCTTTATTTTATGTAAGTATTTAGATTCCTTGACCATGAAAACATACCATGAGCAATTGGTTTCATAATGATATCTATTTTAGATCAGTAGTTATTCACGAAAATCACATTTTTCGTCATGGCGGATCCAGACGGTGATCCGGATCAACACCAAAATTGAATCACTTCTTCCTTTTCCCATGCTGAACATTTCCTGAAAATTTCATCAAAATCCATCCATAACTTTTTGAGTTATTTTGTTCACAGACAGACAGACAGACAAACAAACTCCCCTGAAAACATAACCTCCTTGGCGGAGGTAAATATTGTGAAATTCTCTCAATGTCAGAATTTGACTTGCAAACACTAGCATTCAAAAAGTCGACCAGAAAGGACAGAAAAAAACAATAGCTAAACAGAAGTACAAGCTAGGAAATGATTAACTGCCAGCACTATCAGCTAGCAAACCACTCTTTCCTGTTAGCGTGGGAGTGGTTTATTGCCATCTTCAGCCAAATGCAAACAATGCATTTTATAAGTTCTTAGCACAGAAAATTACCAGTCAATCAAATACTTTAGTTTCCTTTTCAGGAGTTAAAATAAAGACAAGAATTTATTGACAAAAGCTAACAGTAGAAAAAAAGTCATTTTAAGAGCTGGAGTAGCCATTATCTTTGGGGGTAATTGAAGACACAAGCTAACATTAGCAATCTTTTTCCTAGCTAAAACATACTGCTTTGGCTTATCATCAGTAAATGCTGTTGAAAGATATTGTTAATTGTCTGTTAGACTGAGCATTCAGTCTGGTCCAAGCGCACATAACATGCTAGCTAATTTTACTGTCTGATATTACCCAATTAAAGGTTTATTTTAGCTTAATGTAGCCTTCTGTTTGGTAATGTCAAATAGTTATTTTATCTTTGGACTGGCTGATACGGGTTAATGTTTGAAAACAACCTGCTAGCTTGAAACCTAAAATTGAATGTTTGTGTAATGCAGTAGCTTACCATTAGCATACTTTTCTAGCTAACATAACCGTTAATTGGGAATGTATTTTATAATATGTCAATGCGTTTGGTGAGAAAATAGTTAAATGCTATCTTAAAGCCAGAGCTAACACTATTTTTCAGTTAGCTTATCTTTCCATTAACTAAGTACTGGTATTAAAACTTGAGTTAGCCAAAAGCCAGTGCTCTCATATTAACCTTTTTTTGGCTAGCTTTAGCAAACAAGGAATCTATTTACTGTCAAACAATTATTGTACCATGGAGTTTGTTTTACGGCGTCTTTGTACAAGAGCTTAAAATACATTCTGTTCCACGCTGACGTGCCAGTTAGCTTGATAATCCTGTTGCTTGATTCCATCAAACAGGTATGTTATATAAGGGCTAATAATATTAGCATCTGGCATGTATCCATGAGTCAGGAAGTGGTTAAATGATAATGTTAGCTGTTGTTTTCATGCAGCTTTAGAGTTAAAAAAGCAGACTAAAATATGGTTCTGTAGCTCTTTTACTTAAAGAACGATAAAGGCATGTTAGTACCACCTACCTCTATTGCATGTATATCATTTTCAAGATTAAAACCAGTTTTGTTCCTTGGCGTTAGTAATTTGTGGGAGAAAGTAACTTGTATATAAATGAGGCAAATTTAAGGAGCTATTTGCGACACTGTATTATTCAACAATGGAAGCATAATCACCTTTGTTCTAGTTTCTGTTTTGTGTTTTTCCTCAGAAAAAGCCTGAAATGGACCCTCTATTTGGAGAGACTGTAAACAATCCCCTGCAAACCAACCCCACAGCCTGCAGAGTGGTGTTTGTCGGAGTAATTGGCACCTGTGTGCTAAGTGAATGATTAGGTGGAGCTTTAAAACATCCCTGCAAAGACACTTGGTTTGCTTTAGAGGCAAGTAAACACTCTAAATGCAGATAAATCCAGCACTTCTCTGAGGTGAAGCTCTTTTGTCAGGCAGGTATTGAGAGTAGTTAGCATTTCTTGAAAGATGTATTACTCTCCCAAACTGCTTACAAACGAGCGTGCAGTGTTTCTTTCAGAGCAGCGAGGAAGTAGCACAAGAGAACAAGCGGAACATTCCCACAGGTGTAATGAGTAACCTGAAAGTCCGGCCCCCTTTTATTATTGTCAGGCCACTTTGTTGGACGGGCACCAGCTTCCAGTTTCAGCTTTTGTCACCGAGGAGAGGAGAGGTGCATGTTTTGTTTGCAGGAGGACTGCTGTGTGAATTAAAGGCTTGACAGATAAGGCTTTAGGCAATTTTTTTTTTGTTGAAGTTCAAGAAGCGAAACACGTCATTGTGCTTGATGGTTTCCATGTGAAGTAAACAGTCGATGTTTGCTGTAAAAGTTACAGGAAGTAGACATTTATCTTTCCACTTTCACCCTGAGGTCAAAAGTCAGCTACAGAGCGGCTCCCTTGGAACTTGTTGACATTCATTGGCTGTGTCATTTCCTCTGTCTCTCTTTAGGATCTGTTGGTTTTTGCTGTGGTGCTACAAATATAATCTACTCTCAATACGTTCTGTGGTTATTTGCTTGGCTGCAAAGTGCCAAAATTTGGTAAAACTTCCTCTTATTCGCCAAAATATTGTCTTCCTCTATTTGTCTGAAAAGAAACCACATTATTAAACTCAGTCACAAGAATTAAATCCTCATTTTAAAGAAGTTAGAACAAGCACATCTTTGTATGATATGAATGTACTTGCAGGATTTATTTCTTTTAATGGACAATTCAGATTTACTATGTTAATCCCCTCCCAATAAGTGTTATCTTACTTCCTGTCAGAGCTTCACAGAGAAAAGCGACGGCCACTCCTGTGGATTTTGGGACATTTTAAAGTCTAGAACCACAAATTATACAGCAGTTTTATTCTGCAGATTTGGGAAGAAGAAAGCTGTATTTCTCAGGAGACTTTGGGATCACGCAGCCTTAAATTAACCTGATGACATGCTGCATGTGCTTGGTCCCAAAATATAAACCTTAGTGTGGACATGTTTGGAGCCTCAGAGAGGGACATTTGGATGTTTGACTAAGTTCTACCACTCTTTCTGTTCCAAACCATTCAGGCATGTTGGTTGATTGATTTTTGTGAACCCAGTTTCCAATACCAGTTACATCAGACAGTTTTGGTTTTATGGTCTTACTTAAATTATTCAGTCATCTTGATATGGCTACCTCAACCATGACTCATATAAAGTTTGCCAGTATTGAATAATAAATCCAATTGATAAAATAAAATAAAAACAGTCTTCTAAGAAATAATTACATAAGGGAGACGTTGCTAATGTAGTATAGCTATTTTTCATAACAACAAACAAATTACAAATCCCTTGGTTTGGATACCTCAACCATCCCTCATTTGTGGGTCGACAAGATTAAAAAATAAACAAAGTATTAAATAAAATCAAGTCTGCTCTTAAATCTTTACCTGGGAGAGACCTCGCTGATGTAGCATAACCACCTTGTGTCTTATTTCTGCATTCAGCCTTGCCATAGTGTATGACTTTAACTGTCTTCCACATTTAACATTGTTGGTAGCAGAGTTTGGCTCTTATCATTCTGAATTTAAGCCTCCTACATTTTTTTGAGTCGGATCTTTGCGATATTTGCCTACAAGAGATCCTGTTTGCCCTAAACTCCAGACCCTTTTCCTTGGCGGCATGTCTTTCCTGATTCTCTTGCCTTCTTTTTTGCCCTATCTGCTGTCTTTCAAGTCTGTTTAATAAAGGCCTGAATAAAAATCCTAGAAAAGACTCGTCAACTTAAGATGCACAACTTAGGCATTTTATGTTAGCAACAGGTAGTGTTTTTAGCAATGCAAATAATGCACTAGGGGCAACACAAATGGCCCTTTTCCATTAGCCCTACTCTACTCTACTCGACTCTACCCAGCTCTACACTACTCGCCTTGTGCTGCTTTTCCATTAGCCCCAGTCGCCTGCCCAACGGGGTGCAGTGTCGTTGTAAACAGCTGAGCAGCACTGCAGTGACGTCATTTTGAGCGTAACACAACAATCTGTGGCTTTTTGTCACAAACTGAGTAAAAAAGGAAAACAGAAGAAGGCTGCAGGTGGTAAGAAGAAATACTCCTTGAGAAGCTCAGGAGAGTTTTGGAAGCTATACAACAGAATGAAGCTGAGGACGAGAGCAATCAAGCTGCAAAGAAAAGACGTATGAGGGTAAGCTAATGGTAGCTACCGCTAGCATGCTAGGTCGTCGCGCTCATGACTCATCCATGACGACATTGTCTGACCAATCAGTTGCCTTCAATCGTTGATGTCATCTTTTAGTATCGACTCAGCTCGCCTGGAACCAGAGCGGAGTAGGCACTAAAACTAGCTTGTTTTAGGAGGTACCAGGCAAGTGGAAACACGCTTTAAATCACGTAGGGCCGAGTAGGGTAGGGCCAAGGTGTGCTAGTGGACAGAGAGGCTGCATAGAGGAAATTCACAGCACTGGGTTTTAGAGTGTTGGATTTGATTTTAAATAAGAGGAAGTACTGATAAAAACAGGTTTACAGAAATGTAAAAAAAGAGAATTTGACCTCCTCAGAGACGCATCCATCAACCTGTTAATCAACACAATGACCTGTGGTCCCTAATGACATATTGATTTGTCGATCTATTCACAAGGAATCCAATAAAACCTCCATGCATGTTTAACCATTAGTTAAAAAAGACAAAATCATTGATTTCACCTCAGAGAAAGCACAGATAAAAGGATCAGTGAGACTTTTGTGCGTCCCTTCTCTATAAATGAACTCTGACGGACATAAACAGAGCCGTGTTTGTATGTCAGCAGAGTTCATTCCTGTATCCCCCTCCCCCCCCCGACCGTCTTCTGAGACATTCCCAAACCCTGATGTCACCAACCGTCTGTGAGGATATTTATTGTCTGGGGTTGAGGTTTATCAAGTGTGGGATGGAGGTGGAGGGGGCACTGAAAACTTTGTGCCTGTTTCAGTGAGAGGGAGAGCAGAGGAGGAGGGGGGATGTCTTTGTGTGTTTTCAGACCGTATCTCATCTGCTCCACTTGTGAAGCCTTTGATTCAAGTCTGAACTGGTCTTAAACAGAGCGCCGTGTTTGGTTGGGTAGGAAATGCCATAAATCCCACCTGCATGTGGCTCAGCTGGGCGAAGTCTCGTAAGGTGTGAGGCACGTCTGTCTGCTTCTTTGTGCACGGGGCCGAGCTCGGAGTAAATCTGTCATACTGAGGTTTAAACGCTGCTTTTATCATCCTGACCAATATACAGTCCCAGCTGAAAACGCACTGACTGAACGTCTGGTGGTTTTAGCATTTTGCAAGGTCAATTAAACTCAGACTGGATAAATGTGGCTGCACTTTTTACCACTCTAGGCCAGAGATAGTCGGGGGCTCAATCTTTTAAGGGAGTCTCCAAAACGTAGTGCAGATATCCACTTTGACTCGAGGATGAAATTACCAGATCATGGCGGTCATAGGCCAAAAGCCACAGTAGATGAATATCACTATGAAGCTTTGTTGTCATTAGGGGTGGGAGAAAAAATCGATTCACGTAAGTATTGGGATTTTTTGTTTGACGATTTTTAAATAGATTTTTTTTGTTCAAAAATTGATGTTTTCCAAATTTAAATGCTTCATTTTAGTCTGTGTTAATAAGCCACTTTAAACACAAGAAGAGGGAGTATAAACAGCTGGTTAAAATATATTGCTGAAAAAATCCTGAAAACGGACTCACATGTGATGTGTACTTTTCCTGATATAGTCTGTAGGTATCATCATTCATCTTTTTTGCTGGTGTTAAAAAAGCTAACTAAAGATTGCAAAAATCGGCAATATCTTAGAATAGCAAATTAAATCAAATCGGCACCTAAAAAAAAGTAAAAAAAATCGAATCGGGAGAAAAGCGTATCATCCCAGCCGTTGTTTGTCGTGCAATTTCTCTAAAAATATCTGCCGTTGGGCGTAACCAGTCATAGGTCAAGGTTACAGTTCCCTCTTTTTTGTCACTTGCTGATAAAATAAATATATAATGTAAACTTAGCCCAGATGTCCACTTTGACTCAAGGATGGACTGACCTAATTGTTTATGTCATAAGTCAAAGACCATAATAATTGGTGATCTTTAAAATCCTCCATCCTTGTAGGGCAATTTCTAATAAAAATGCTCCAAGGATCTTTCTTCAAACTTTACACCAATGTCCATTCTGACTCAAGGGGGAGTCAGTTTAGTTTGGGGGTTAGTAGGACATGGGTCAAGGTCATGAGACCCTATTTTTATCCGAAAGGGTTTCGTTGAACTTTGAACAAATGTCCCCTCTGGCACATTGGGGAGTTGATTATTGCTTTTGAAAAAGATATCACAAAGACAACTAAAGGGTCTGTGTTCTAACTTTGGGAAAATGCCCACTCGGACAAATAGCAAGGTTTAAGTTACTTAACTTTAGTTCCTTGCTTATAAGTCCAACATAAAAATAGCTTTGGAGGATTTTCTTCTAACTAAATACAAATGTCCACTCTAATGTAAGGATGGACATATTTGATTTAGGGCATGCCAAGTCAAAGGTGAAGGTCATTGTTCCCTAATTGTAGTTCAAATGCACTATACAAAGAGATCTTTTTGAAGCCCAAGGTCAAGGTCATGTTCATTATTTGTCAGTGAAAAAATATCTGAAGGATTTTCTCTGCTGAAATGTCCACTGTAACTCAAGGATGAGCCGGTAAGGTGTTAAGGGTCATAAGTTGAAGGCTTTCATGTTCATCCCATGTACATCAGTTGGCGTTTGTTAAACTTTGTGCAGAGGTTTACAACTCTAGGATGGCCATATCAAACTTTTAAGTGGTCATAGTTCAAAGTCACTTAGCTGGATGATCAAACTTTACATGTGAACTCAATATCCTACGAGCACTTTGAGTTTTTTTACACTTTCATCAGTGTCCACTCTGATTAACTCTGCCAGGAGGTTATTTGATTGCTGGCATCTGTTTGTTATGGCCCTTAGTCCTACTCTACTCTACCTGACTCTACGCGGCTCTACTCTACTCGCCTTGTGCTGCTTTTCCATTAGCCCCAGTCGCCTGCCCAATGGGGTGCAGTGTCGCTGTGAACAGCTGAGCAGCACTGCAGTGACGTCATTTTGAGCGCAACGCAACGATCTGTGGCTTTTTGTCACAAACCAAGTAAAAAAGGAAAGCAGAAGAAGGCTGCAGGTGGCAAGAAGAAATACCCCTTGAGAAGCACAGGAGAGTTTTGGAAGCTATACAACAGAATGAAGCCGAGGACGAGAGCAATCGAGCTGCAAAGAAAAGACGTATGAGGGTAAGCTAACGGTAGCTACCGCTAGCATGCTAGGTCGTCACGCTCATGACTCATCGATGACGGCATTGTCTGACCAATCAGTATTCAGCAGTCGGTGACGTCATCTTTCAGTATCGACTCAGCTCGCTTGGAACCAGAGCGGAGTAGATACTAAAGCTAGCTTGTTTTAGGAGGTACCAGGCTAGTGGAAACACGCTGCAAATTGAGTAGGGCCAAGGCGTGCTAGTGGAAAAGGGCCATTAGTTAGTTTGTCTTTCTGTTAGCAAGATAACTCAAAAAGTTATGGACGGATTTGGATGAAATTTTCAGGAAATGTTCGGATTGGGACAAGAAACAAATGATTAGATTTTGGGAGTGATCCGGACCACCCTCTGGATCCGCCCTGGCGAAAACTGCAATTTTCGTGAATAACTACTGAACTAAAATAGATATCTTTATGAATCCAGTTGCTAATGGTATGTTTTCATGGTCAAGGAATCTAAATATTTAGATGAAATAAAGGCAGGACATATATTTATGGTGAAAATCACAATATGACTGAGGACTGTGGTACTTTGAATGCTTTTCTAGTTTAGGGATGAACTAAGCAGACTTTGTCTCAAGATTTCTTGGTTTGTCTTCTCTCAGATTCCCACCTTGACCCAAGTTTGCCCTGGTTACATTTTGAAAGCACAAGTTCTCAGTCGCTGTAACATTACATAACATGAACCCACAAGGTTAAAGAAAAGAAGCTTTTGTAATCACACCACAAAAACCACCTTCCTTTTGACTCACCGCTGTACTCTCACTGTTTTGTATACCTCAGGCAGCCGTTTAATTACCAGACTTCAGTTCAGGTTTCACGTTCCCTGAGCTTATTATGCACATTTTCAACATTTACACTCCTTATTGGAGCGACTTCTTCCTTTCATGTAAGAACCACTTCACCAAAAAGCAGCACTGATGTTCCTCAGGATATTTTCTCCCTCAAAATGTTTGCTTGCACCCACACAACTCCTATAAAAAGAAGCAGGACTACCGTACAAGGACAGACTGTTTAGAATCAACCAACACACAGGATGTGATGCAACTGTGCCATTTAGGACGAGGGCCCTAGTAGAGGCTTGAATCCTGCAGGAAATGCTGATTTCTTCTCGTGTTAAACTGCCTACTGTGTGTTTAAAGCACCCAAAAATATCTGAAAATCACAGCCTGAACAGATTACTGCTTCTAGCTTTAAATAAAACCTTGCATTTAGAGTAATCACATCTAAGAGTGCTTTTTCCCTTCTCATCCAGACGTGAACAGAGGCGACTGAAGCTTCGAGAGCCGCCTGAACCGCAGCGTCCTCCAAGATGGTGGAGCCAGCCGACAGGCCGTCTGCAGCCGGGCAGAGGCTGGGAGCCCCTGAGAGTTTCGGGGTGTCCACGCTGGAGCCGGGCCTGCGCCCTCCAACGCAGCCTCCAGGGAGACAAGTCGCCATCAGGGTCCAGATGCTCGACGACACACAGGAAGTCTTCCAGATTTCAGTAAGTGGAATTACTTTTGTGATTTGCCAATGTGTCGTTCAAAGGTTGCACATGTGGTTTGGGTTCTTTCTTCCCATGACATGGTTTTGCAGATGTCCTGAATAAGCTGTTAAGGTTGGCTGGAGCTCGAGCCTTTTGTGTATTTTCGACAATCAGTGTCACAAGCTCACATAAAAATGGTAGTTATAAAAATATCATTAAAGCTCCAAGAAAAGAGCAGGAAAGTGTCGATTTAGGAGGCTCCTTGCGGCCTTATCTCTTTAGTGGTCGGCCTCAGCATGTTTTAAAACAATATTTTGATGTAATGTACGTATTGAGCTGTGAGAAATCTAATTAAAGGTGTCAGTCAGTAAGCCTGGCACCTACCCCGTGGCAGCCTTGGCATGCTTATGCAGAAATGACAACTAGTGTTTTTTTAGTTGTCTTTCTTTAACAGCACTTTGAAGTACCAACAAAGCTTTAAGCTCCCTGGCAGATATTTTTATTGTCTAACATTGGCACTATTATCCGACTAAAAAGTCCCAACTCTAACCTAATTTCAGTTTGAAGTCCTTGCCCTTTGTTGAGGCAAATGAGCAACACATGAGCCCATCCCTGTCACAAGTTTTTATCAACTTACCGCTGCTGACAGAGATCAGTCATAGATGATCTAAGCGGCTTTACATATAAACTGGAACATTCAAATGTCCCCTCAATCCATCCCTAGTTTCAGTTTGAAAATAAAGACCCACTGTGATGTTACCTTGAGCTCTTATCTTGTACCTCTACTTCCTGGAGAGACACAAAAGTGGGACTAAATTAAGCCATGAGCACACCACACTTTTGAATAGAGCCTGTATCTGACCTCAAAGAGGAAAATAGACACTAAAATCTGTTTCTGTCCACTGTTCTGTTGAAGCAAGAGTAGATTTAAAGCAAATATATGAAGTTTTCCCCATTAGCATTACACATTGAGGGTTGATCTATCAGTAGGATGTTTTGACTGGGAGAACAGCATCTGTTTTCTTTTCACAGAGCTTCTGTTGCCTGCACTGTGTAACTTTGATTTACCCAGGTTAGCATTTTAAATGTGGACCTGAATGCACTTCTCTCAACTAGCTAGTAAAAGATGGTCCCCTCCAATGTTCAGCCCAAAATATAGTGGGACTTTCCTATTTGTGGCCTCTGCTAAACTTGACAGCTAGACTATCTGCTCAGACATCACACTGTACACTCTGATAGTTCCTCTTAAGGGAGGTGGGACTGCTGTAGCATCGCTGCAAGGTACAAATGATGGAAACAAGTGATAGAGCTGCCAGGCCTCTTCAGTTTGTTACAGCAGGGAGACAAGTTTTGCAACAGAGATAGGTTCAAATCGACAAAACTGTTTAAAGGAGGAAACCCTTTAGGAAGTCATACAGCAATATAGAGCCAAAACTGGAGGTGTTCCTCTGTTCTCTGATATCCTGAGCTGATATTCAGCAGTGTCTCCACATCACATTTTAGAGGTGATTTACACAAGGCCTAATCCAGTCAAATCAGATAAGTTTTCATTGCGTTTTGGCCTCCTGTTTACATGAGAACAGTATACGGAGTGCTTGAATCCACAAACTTTTGAAACCAGGTTCAAGGGTGGAGAGTTTTCAAAATGCTCCTCTATACAGCTTCGTGTAAACCAGAGTCAGAGCGTCACCGGGTGAAACACTGAAGTCAACGCATGTGCTGTACTCTTTCACATGAAGGTGCGCGCCTGTACCAGGAACAACAACAGCTTCGGCCGTCTACCGGGTAACGTGTGTTTGTTATCCAGACAAAACTATCCAGACAGATTTGTTGTCCAGACAAGAAAGTCCTGCGTCTTTGTGCGTCCACGTGCCATTGTTGTTTGTGAAAAGCTTTTCTTCTATGTATGTGTGTAATAGCAGAGTTGTATCTCTGAAACCTACATCACCACCTACTGGACTGGCATGCACACTACAGCGGTTTCATTTGTTTCTAGCATCTCTGTCTGAATGCGGATTGCTTTGAATCGCCAAGGGAAAACCTTAGCGTTTTAGGTCAGATTGTCTCCGTGTGAACAGGGCCCTAGTTTTGCTCTGCTAACCTGGAACCTCACAAAGTTGTTCAAAACATTGTGATGGAAAACCGTGACGGAATTGAACCTCGCCAAACTCTGATACCCCACATATAATCAGTTGCTAAGAACGGACTGTAAATACTAGCAGAGCCAAATTTGCCTAGTTGACATAGATCTTTTTGGTGGTTTTTGACGCTGCTGTTAGATTTCTCTTCATATGTTTGTTTGAGGGGTTAAAATAATCCTTTATATAGTCACAAACGGATGCTATAAAACTATTCTCAGCAGCAGAGTTGCCATGCAATCAGAATTTTAAACCCCAGTATGATACTGATAACATTTGAACTGTTGTACCATTATTTCTGTTTTGATACTGTGATAACATAAACATCTAAGGCACCTGGTATTTGCATATTTATTGTTTTTGATGGCCTAAAGTTGCTGTCAAATTCTGGCACACTGTCTAAAATGTACTTGTTGTTTTGCAGTGCTCTGTTGGACGGGGCTTTCTCTACTGTTTGTGGTAGTTTTTGGCTATATATGACTTAAAATTTGAGGTCTTGTTGATGGTTTGGCACTTTATATGTCAGACTATCAAGATGGCAGACTGTACTACTAGTGTCACAAAGAAAGTCAAGGCATGGATTTGTAGCTTTCTGGTCTTTTTTCAGTATTATTCATCCTTATGAACAAATTTAACTATTTTTGCGCTCAAGATAACAGTACTCAGTCTAATCAGAGCTTTGTGGTGTTGGCATATGTTTTTAACCTCTGAGGATTGGTCTTTGGTCCAGAGGGGGGTTGTGTTTGCATGCCGGTGAGTCGAAGGCCTTTGTTTATATACAGCAGCTTCCCTAATGCTGTTTAGAGATCAGGCTCCTCTGGGAGAGCGCACAGGCAGTAGCTTTAATGACATCTGTGCTGCTGTGCTCCGGTACGCTGCCCCTTATTGGGAGTTGTCTTAAAATCCGAATTAATGCCTACTGCAAGCCGACAGAAAACTTTGCTCATACGCCCTCGTCGACAATTTGCACGCCTCTCAGAAACACCAGCTGCTGTGTTGTCGGCCTTGAATTCTGGGAGTTTTTTTGTGATGATAATTAAGAAAGATTCCAGCGAGTCGCGCTCTGTCACAGCCGGCTTGTCGAACATGTAGAGCTGCCAGTTTTCAAAAAAAGTGGGCTGTAATTGGCTCTTGTGAAAATGCCAAGAATGTACGTGGTTGTTAGTGTGACAGTTTGACAGTAGGGGCCGGGATCGCCGGACAGGGATGTCTTCTATATAAGTGTTATTTTAGCATTTTTTCAAAACCCCAAACTGATGTTTTCTCGAATATAAGGGGGAAAGCTGGAGCTGCGGCTCTCCACAAAGAAGCAGCAGCCTTTATTTATGACAGGAATCCCTCCCTTCCTATCTTTTTTTCTTGCCTCAGATTTTTCACACAGCTAAATTAAAGTCCTATCTCTGAGCAGCATGCTTAGACGTTGATGCTCTCACCACAGGAGAGAATTGGCTGACTGCTGCAGCGTGACCAAAAAATGTAAAACATCTCGAGCATTTCTACCTTGAATTTAGGAGACCAAAGTGTGAGACGGCATAAATTGAGTGTGAACGTTAGGAATGCAGAAATTTAGAGAAAAGTAAGGACAGATGGAAACTTAAACTTCAGCACAAGAATGAAAGGATGAACATGAGCCCCTGATCGCCTTTCCTTTGACCCATGGCTTACAAAACATATCAAGCTAACCTGTGAATAATGATATCACAGCTTAGAGGCAAAAAGAAATGGTGCAGAAAAGACCAAAAAGTGACCCCAGCTCTGTTTTCATTGCTCATCACACCTTCCCTAAAATAAGTGAGGCTTTGTCTTCCAGCTTCACTTACCTCATCTGTCTTTTTTTCTGCTACAAATCCCCTCAGTGTGTTTGTGCAGGAGGTGTAGACTAACGTGTGAATCAACAGATAAGCCTGCAGCCTTCACACTAACGTTGGCACTAGCTGGCAATTTTTTTTTTCTCACCGCAGAGAGAGCTAGCCCTCCAATGAACTACTCATTAACTCAGCCTGTAATCTTCAAACCCTCAGCCAGCGGTGCTTGGGATTGAGGAGAAATAAGATTTAAAGGTCCAAAACATTGTTTGATGCTATATTTTTCACACGCTCTGTACCGCCCTGGGCATTCAGCTGAGGTGTGGTGCTGCATTTACACTCTTAGCTCTTGTATTGTGTTTCAAAAGACTTCAGTGACTGAAGAAGACAGTTGTTTTGGACTCTTCTTATTTGTACAGATTAAATTTCTTTGACTATAAAACAAAAACCCTTGCCAGTGTTACATATATGCATCTTACTGAGCAGCTCTACCTGGTCAAACATTTCATAAATATACACTATTAAGTTGTGCTACAGCTAAATTGGACTACTGTTCTTATCCAGTATGCAAGCATGAAGGAAGACTAATGCATTGATGGAAAAATGGCCAGCACTGTGACAGTCCTTATTTGACAAGCTTCCGTATGACTCTTCTAATTGACCTTGGCAACAAGTTAGGAAGTGGTAAACTGATTGTAGGTAAAACAATGAAAGCATGGACAAAACATACAACCATGAGAAATTTCTGCTAAATTCTTTGCTTTTGATAAAGAGTAGAAATCTGAAATTACAAAAATAAATAGTAGTGGCCTAAGAATTAAGCCTTGAGGAACACCACATTCAACCTAGACTTTGCTCAAGGTACAACAGATAAGAAATTGAAGCCATGAGACGGAGAGATGCTGCTTTATAGTACATTTTGAGAACAGCAAATCAAAATGCTAACCCTTTGGTACTTGCTGTAAGTTGTTTAATTTGACCTACAGTTTTAAAATCCACCTAAAATTTGCAGTGTTCATTTTTTAGTTTACATTACTTGTAAGAAAATGCATTCCTATGCACTAAAAGGCTGTGCCAACTTAAACTGATTTGCTGTCTTTATCTAAGAACAAGAACATAGAGTATGACCAGTTACGTAATAGCAGCGTGTCCAACTCTCCTACTGCCTTTTTTGTATGTTAATTGCACACTCCTGTGAGGTTTTGTTCTAAGTTCTTAACTTTTGATAAAGAGTGAGAAGGACAGTTTCTAACAGTAAAGTTGTAGTGGTTAAAGAACTGAGCCTTGAGGAACACCACTTTTAACTCTGACTTTGGACACAATGAATATTAATTTCACTTTATATTGTATGTTAGTTTTAAAGAACTAGGATTTAACACGCTCTACAGTATGGCCTGTAAACAAAGGCTAAATAATTGTTGTCCAAGAATTAACCCCTGAGGAACACCACACATTAATTACACTGACTTTGTTCAAATACAAAGACACAATAGGATAGACAGAAAATGTAATCTATGAGCAGGGGAAATGCTATTGATCTGGCTTGAAAAACTATGGTGCTAATGTTAACAATTTAATTTACTCATAAAACGTGCAAAAATCCAACAATAAAAGGTAAAATCAGTAGGATTTGGCAACAAATGTCAGCTGCATTTATTGTTAAAGATGGATGTTTGCCTTTTGCAGCAAATGAGCCCATGAAATCAGAAAATATGGCAGATCACACTGCTATAAATCAGTGTGGTGCCCATCTTAAAAGAACAGGCCTAATTTAACAATCCACTCACCACAGAGGAGACACCTTTTTCCTCAGAGTGCAGGAAGATTTACCAGCATTCCTCGCATTTTTATTACCCATTACTAAATAATTCAAGCACACGAGTGAAACATATGACTTGAATAAAAGCTAAAGTTCTTGGCTGCTTGGGCTGTCAGGCTTTCATCCTTTAGTCAGAGTTATGATATTCTTTTGTTAATGAAATCAGCTGTACCCTCAGGGTCTTTGTCGAGAATGTGGACTATGTGGAACACATTCCCAGCCTCTCGTGGGCCGACTGATATATGATCAAAACAAAGGAAGAATCTTTTGTCTCCTTATTTCTGTGCCTAACAAGACCTGGACCTCCATGCACATGCCGTCCATTCATAAAACATTTCCTGCTGCATTAGTGACCACTATTACCTCACATGCACACACGCAGGCTTCATTATTAATGTGTATGTAGCGAGTGTGTGGGTGCAGCACATCATCTCTCCCTCACCGTGTAAATATTTAAAGACGGAGAGGATGTGTGCGTCTGTGTTTGTGTGTTTGCATGGTGAATAAAAGAGGATGTATGCAACTTATTTACTGTGACCGAGTTTTATAGTGTCGGTCAGTTACATTGAGCCATTCACGTGCTTGTTATTGACACTGTGTTCTTGTGAAGGCTGTTTTGTGTTTGCTTGTATTTTGAGTTTCTAATAGATACTTTATGTGGAAAAAAAGGAAGAGAAAGTTGTTTATGTTGAGAAATATGTTGATGTAATTTAATGTTCTCATAACAAGCCTAATGTGAAAGAAAAAAAATTATATTGCCACCTTTTGGTGCTAAAATGGCACTTTAAGATGAGTTTTATAGCCTCAAAATAGGTTATCTATAAATGCTATTCTTTAGTCTTCCGGTCGGGTCTGACAGGGCTGGACTGGCCTGGATACTCAACTTCTGGAACAAGACAATTAAAACTAGAGCAAATTTATATTATTCAGACACGTCTTAGAGGACCGGGCTGAAAGTAGCGATATATAGCCGGCTACAAAACTACGATACTAAGTTTTCCAAAAACTGCTTGTTGCACACATCAAAAACTACCGCTACGTAACTAGAAAGAGATACATTACCTCGTCGCTTTGCATCCTGTAAGTTGTTGAAAAAACAAGTTGTAAAGCAATGCAGAGTTCTGAGGAAGGTCCGAGCTGCATTCATTAGCAACACAACAAACACGCTTTGGCTTGGGTTACGTCTTTTGGTGCATTCTAGTTGTTGTCAGAAGTAGGAATTTCCGAGTTCCGAGTAGGAAACTGCAACTGGAACGTCCCCCGAAGTCAGAATTTCCTACTGGGAACTCGGTGAAACCTCGCCACCCCCAAGTTGACAATGGAAGATGGATGGCCCCAGTGTGAAGAGTTATTTAGCTCCTGTAATAATCAATTTATTTGCACTTCTGACAGGGGTGTGTCGCTCTAGATCAGCTGTATACATAGTATTGTTAGACTTATTTTTACAAAAATGTTGCCATAGTGATAATCACATTCTTCATGTGATATTTGTGAACAACAACGCAGGGCGTGCTAACAACAGCTAACAATAGCTTGGTAGATCGACATGTTTTTTTCCGGCTTCAACTGTAACACCGATAAGTCGGAGGTGATGTCACTCCCAGTTCCCAGCAGAGTCTTTATGTCGCCGGTAATAGCTTCTCCTCATAGCACCTTTAAATAGCCCTGAACACTCGCTGTGTTGTCATTTTTGTTGTAAACAAGGTAATTTAGTGACTTTGAATGGTTGTTGGTGCTAAACGACCTGGTCTGAGCACTTCAGAAGTTCCTGATCAAAAGGATTTTCATGCGAAACCATCTCTTGAGGAGGCTTGAAGAGTGACAAACAATAGCTCGAATAAAAGCCTGTCACAACTTGAGTATCAAGAAGACCTTTTCTGGATGCACATGTTGAATCTTGAAGCAGATGGGCTACAACAGGAGTAGGGATGGGAACCGAAAACCAGTTCTAGCCGCAAAAGGATAGCAACTCCTTCCAGGAATTGACGTAATTTGTCTTTTTTGCTGACCAGCTCTTTCCACTTTGCTCTGCATGCCTTGCAAATCAAGGATGTAATAGTCTCAGTAGAGTCAAAAAAAACATGGTGGACAGTTGGCAGAAGTGGTCAAAATTAGCACAGGGGTGTCGTGTGGACGTTGTTGCTACTGAAAACTGTTTTGGCCAACTTATTTCCACAGAGAAAAACATAGAAGTCAATAAGAGAATCATTAAATAATGGAATCATTAAGCCCAGTTGTCAAAATCTTATCAATGCCCGTCCTTAAACAGCAAAAGACCTTGCAGGGCACCACTCCTGTCAGCTAATAACAGGAAATTGAGGCTATATTTTGCCCAAAATGGCCAAAATTAGACAACAGATGATGGAGAAGTGTTACCAGATCTTGTGAGTCTTGGCTTTGGCTGCCACACTTAAACGGTAGGAGCAGAATTTGGTGTGATCATCTCAAACCAGTTTCTACAACATGACTCAACATGAGCTCAGTGAACTCCAGGACACCACAGTCACCAGATTTCAATCCAGCTGACAGAACTGTAATACCATCATTTTAATAAGGAGCAAAGTGTCCTTATGTTTCCAGCACCTTGTCGAATCTGCACCACGTAAAATAAAAGCAGCTCTGAAGGCAGAAAAGGTCCAACCTCACACTATCAACCCTCAGTGACAGTTTGATGAATATTTGAGCGTTTTTTCCACACCTAGATGTGACTCATCCTGCTCTGCAAACCTGTGACTCAGGCTCCTGAAATCTGATGTTGTTACGGTTTAATCCCAGCAGAAGTAGAGGGTCAAGTGACTTCATGTTCCAGGAGCTCGCGCCTCTTTCTGATGGGAGATGATGGGCTTACATGCGTTCAACATACATCAAACAAGTGCTCCATCGAAACGGCAGAGCTGCAGAGTAGAGTGGGCTTCTGGCATGAGCAGAACATCAGCAAACTGGTAGCTGCTAAAGTCCTCCATCTGTATCTACAAATGATGCCTCCAGGCGCAGCATTAACCGGAGGCCACCTGTGTTTTCTCAGACGCTGGTACATACTTGATGTGTGCGTCTAAAGAGGAGGACAAATAGATTTGGAAGTTAGAAAAATAAACTAAGTGCTAAAAGGGAAGGTAGGAGTGTCTACAATAATGTTATGGATTATCCTGTAAATCCACAGGGAATAGAGCTGAGAGTATTATGTTACCACGCCGAGGATAAAACCTGCAATATTTTTGATGTTTTCTTACAGCGAGGTGCTGCTGTACTTTCTCCTGTGTGCTGTTTATTTTGGGTAAGCCCCCCATATATCCTCCCATTTATGTAAATAATGAAAACATATACTACCAAGCAGAGAGTAATCTCTGAAAATACACAATTTAACCCTCTAATGGTGTATCTTCTAAATTACTGTACTCAGCACTTTCAGAAAATTGCTCAGCATTGAAACAAACTTCAACCTTTTTCGACATCAGGCCTTCTATACAGCTGCTCAGTATTTCGTTTTTAATTTAATTTATCAGTATGTTACGGACTAATTTCTGTATAAAAATGCAAATTCAGTCCCTTACAAAATGTGAGTTTGGGGATGACTGGATTAGCCTTTTTGGCATTTTATAAAACCCTATATGAAAAATATTTTAAAAAATCAGAATTATCAATTCTCAATAATTACAGAGCTCCAAGTGCATCAGCGTTAAGCATCAAATTAACCAAAATGTCAAAGCTTTGACTGTCAATTTGATGAAAAAAACATCTTATAATACCTTTTTAATACTTTGCTGAAATATGTGTTGAACAGTCAAAGTTAAACATCCTTTTTATTTAAAAAGGGGACATATAGTCGCATCATGGTATGTTTAATGTCGGCTCAGAAAAATAATTGAAAGAGATTGTCATTATGATGTGTTTAAATGCAACATCAGGAAAAACAAACAGTTTTTAGTGAGAATCCTTAATATGCAGTTTAAAATATTTAATTTATGATACATTTGATGTCAACTGTTATCAAGTTAGCAGATAAAGATAATTGTACAGAATAAATAGACACCTTTGGATAATGTGACTCCTTTTTGCATGAGTTCAGATATGGCATACCTTCAGATTTGGCTTGATCTTTGGCAGTGCTCCACATGATCGTGTCGCTAAAATAAAGAGTACCCTGGAGTCTTTTCTTGATGAGTTCATGTTATGTGAATCCAATTCCAAAGAGCCCCTCAAACAAACTCTGTTTTGAGTCCAGAATCTTACCTTTGTCTTTAGATATCTGATGTAAAGTTTTTCATCTGTGCAGTTTGCTCTTGTTTTGAGTCTGAAAGTGTCTCCTCTCTGCTGATGAGGCTCCCTTTGGCTTTGCATGTGCAAACAGGACCTCCTGAAAGCTGATTGGCCACTCCTTATTCACACCAGTGATTAAGGACATGCTGGCAGTCACAAAATCACTACGCTAAGGCCCCGTTTACACGACAAGAAAATGGCCGAGAACAGAGAGTTTTTGTTGTATTTGCACCTGCTGTTTACTAGGGGTGGGAGAAAAAACTATTCAACTTTAAGTACCAGGATTTTTTTTTTTTTTTGATGATTTTATTCAAATTTAAGTGCTTCATTTTATTCTGTGTTAATAAGCCACTTTTAAATGCAGTCCAGGCTTTTGAAGAGAGGATATTAACAGCTGGTTAAAATATATTGCTGAATTAATCCTAAAAACAGACTCACGTGTGATGTGTAATTTTCCTGATATAGTCTGTAGGCATCATCATTGTTTATGTTTTTCTGCTGGTGTTTAAAAAGCTAACTAAAGACTGCAGAAAACGGCAGTACCCTAGTATCACAATTTAAATTGAATTAACACCTAAAAAATTTGTAAAAATCAAATTGGGAGAAAAGTGAATCGTCCCAGCCCTACTGTTTACACGGAAATGATGCTCGGAGTGCCTGAATACACAAACTTCTGAAACCAGGGTCCAGAGTGAAAAGTTTTGAAAACATTTTGGTATCAGTCTCCGTGGAAACAGGAATCTACGCACACCTATGAATAACAACAACAACAACTATCTTTGCTGTTTGTTATTCAGATATATTTGTTGTTGAAGGAACTTCATGCATCCACACGCCATTGTTGTTTGTGAAAAGTTTGTCCTTACACAAAGGAAAAATCTTCCTTTTCTTGTAACAATGTTGTCATTTAAATGCGGCCTTAAGGTCGCAAGGTTAAATGTCAGAATCAAAGAGGCCATTCATGCTCATGTTTATTTGTTGAGACCATCCATCATGATACCATGTGACCTAATAGGATGGGAGACGCTCACTGCTACCTTATAAACAGAAAGGAGCAAAACAAACAAACAGCGGCTTTTAAATGACATGTTTTTATCCCTGCATAAAACAACAATGTGTGTAATCACACGTCTTTAACATACCGTGGTTTTTACTCTAAGCCATGATTTGGACTTTTCTCTGTTTTTGAGTCTTTCACCTGCTTCTGAATCTCCGTGCATCGACCGTGCAGCGTCTTCATAATCTGCTCTAACTTTCACTGCGTCGTGATGTCAAATATGAATCCTCTGACTCCCTGATGAACAGTTTAGCTCAGTAAAGCTGCCCCCCACAGACCTGCCCTCCATAGGAACCTCATTACTGCGGATGATCCATAATTCATACTTACAGGAGGCGCATATGGAGCCACATGCTTCCTTTCACTTTGCATGTGGTGTCCCTTTTTAATCTATCAATCAGCTGTATTTGATTGGTCAGAGTTCTTGTTCAGCACGCTAACTTGACCTTAATCTGCGTGACACCATCCACATCAAGACTGCCCCCCTCTGCCGTGCTTTAAAAACAGAGTTTGTGTGTTTTGCTTCGGTAAGATCACGCCGTGGTATTTGTTGCATGATTGGATTGCGGCTTTATGATCCACGCGGCTCCCTTCCTGGCGTTGTGTGCGGTTTTGGGTAAAGATACTGAACTACAAAGAACCAGGGGAGGGTTTAGGGGGATTAGGATGATAGAGCCGCTTTAGAGACAACATCATTTGATGGACCTGCAGCCCCCTGAGGCCTTTGATAAACGAGCTACAAGTCCCCCCCTGCCACATTATGCACAAACGCTCTCCTCGGCAGGGAAGTGGAGTGTTGACATTTTGAATTGATGAGCCTTTGTGCCGCGGGCCACCTCGGGAGGAAACGACACTTGGAAAGGAGCTGATAGAAAAGAAATGAGGAGGGACAAAAGGAGAAACTGAGCCACGGATGGATGTTTCAGTTTGAGATTTCCATTTTATCTGAGTTTCTCTTGATCTGACTGCTTAATCGCATTTCTCATGAAAGGAAATTTGCATTATTTCTAATCCTTAAGGGCAGAACTCTTGATTCTACTTAGAGACAGTTAAGATAGTACTTCCTTCCCTAATCGCACTTCCTGGAAGAGCAGCTCATTCACCTTTTCTGGGAGATAAGTTCTCCAAAATATGTGAACTTTATCTTGTCCTTGTTGATGCTGTTAAAAGAGAGAAAACAATGGGGCACAACAAGATCTACACCAAGACCACACAATACAACACAAGATGATTTAGTTTAATATGTAACATTACAAAATAACCCTTAAATATACAACATGCACATACAACAGTGATGTTTCTGCTCAACATATTAAAAAAGAACATTATGTGAACCAGTGACATGCTGCAGTACAATATAACAGCATGTGATTAATAGAATTTTAGACACAATAGATGACGAAATACCTGACAAATACCAACAAGAGATGATAAAGTACAAGATAGTGCAGTCTGAAGAGTTATGACTTTATAATGTATGCATTACTATATGATGATTTGCTGTATGATGCATAATGAAACAGTGTTACCGTGGATATATTGTAGTATAATGAGAGGTAGGTTGCGTTAATGATATATTACTATATGTTAGGCCTGGGCAATTAATTGAAAAATAATCCAAATCGACATTTAGACCCTATAATCGAAGTAATTTTGCTCATGACGATTATTTTGGTTATTTTCCCTTGACTTTGCCCTCTCCATATAGTCTGCGTTCACTTTCGCCAAGAGCGAAGGACGCACCACCAACATGGAGGAGACAAGCGCAAATCTATCAGAGGACGTCGTAGCCAAGAACAATATCGTCTCCTTTGTTTGTGCACATTTTGGTTTCTGTGCCAAGGACATCAAGCAGAAAGAAGTAAAGTGTAAATACTGCAGTAAGACCATGGTGATGACCATTGGTATCACCGCCTATTTGTTCCAGCATAGCATAAAATAATCGTAATCGAGTTAAGACCTTCAATTAGTCGTGATATTGAGATTAAGTAATATTGCCCAGCCCTACTGTATGTGCGATGCATGTTGACAATATGCAAGGATGTGATCAAGCTCTGTTTAATTTAGTTTAAGTCTTTTGCCTAAAATATCTTTTAGTTTTTGTCTTATTTTAATTTTCAATTTCAGTCCAGTTTTAGTTGATGAAGTTTCACAACATTTCTACTGTAAATTTAGTCGACTAAAACATGAAGTGTAAAGTGTAAGGCCTTATTTATGTTTCCTTGAATTTCTGAAGTCATGTTTTACACTTAGATAAAATAAAGCATCTAATAACCCGCTGAATGCTAGTAAATTTTCAATGTATATGTTAACAGACAGAGCATCTCAGTTACAATACCAGAACTGACAACAAATAGTAAACCTGCCCTACATGAATGTATTAATTCAGAAAGAGAGCAGCTCTGATTGGATCGCTCCACAACTTATCCCACCCCCATGAAGCTAAGGCAACTGTGATTGGATGTCCCTCATAACTTGTCCTTACTTTATACATGACAAAATTAGAACTGATTGGATTTAGTCTCCGTCAAACATTTCTGTCCAGTCTTTATTTAATACATAATGATTCAATCCAATAAGACAGGATATGTAAAAAAAAGTTTTTGTATTTATTTATAGTTTAGAACATCAACAGTGTAATAGATCAGAACATGCTAAAAACTGAAATCTTATGAACTGATCAGACCTGGAGTCGACTTTCTTCTCCTTCCAAACTCTTAAACTCTATCAAATAAACGATCCACTTCTTTTGAGCCCCTTTTTTGTCTTTTTCAAGTATGTGTCTTTCCTATTTTTCTATCTTTTTAGCATATATAAGTTGCATCTCTCCTCCAGTTTTTCCCACTCACCGCCCTTAAATGTGATCCCTCACGTTCATAATTAATCCCCCAGACATATTTGTGGTCAGCTGTGTTTCTTCAGCGGTATGCCTGCCCCATTGTGCAGCTGAAACTTTGCCAATTTCCCTCTCGCAAGAACAGAGGAAATTAGCCCTAATGCTGGCTCGCATTAGTGAATTAGCATGCAGGGAACCAGACAGTTGTTATTGCATCCAGACTAAAGCCTGGAGTTATTTTAATCCTTGAGATAGACGACAAAATTCTTTGTTTTTTCCTTTACTAGTGTCAGCGAGGCTCCTTGTTCTCTCAATTATAGTATTTAAGCTCGAGGGTCTTAAAGCTGTGATAATTTCTGTGTTTATGGAGCTCTGTTTGTTGGGAGAGACGAGTGATAGAAGATGGAAAGTGTGTTTTGACGCTCTGAAGCCAGATCGTGTGTCTTACTGTCCCTAAAGCCGGCAGTGCTGCTGGTGGTTAAGCCTCGCGGTTTGGGTGCGTGGGCCGAGCAAAGGTGATGTTTAAAGTCAGTAAAGTGCAGTGATTTCAGGGTGAGGCTCAAACCTTGGCTTTGTGATCTCACAAAAGTTTACGACCCTCACTTTCAGCGCGGCAGAGACGAGTTCCCCCCCTCATTCTCTCTCTATCCTCCCGCTCCTCCTCTAAGCCCTCACCTCTGATCTCAGGAATAATCTCTCTTTCATTCGGCTGTCTTGGAGCGCTTACAGAACTAACAGTAGCTTTGGCAGGACACATTCATCATCGTCCGCAGGGACCTGCTCGTGTGTGCGCACTGTAACATGCTAAACCTGTGTCCATGCTGTGTGCATGAGCTCACATGAGGCACATTAAAGCATGGATTTGTGACTTTATAGGCCGATGTGCTTGAACATACAGTGTGCTGCTGAAACCTGCCCTGCAGCTCTGAACGTGCTCAAGACTTTTTAATCACAGTCCAATTAAGATCAATATTTGAGAAGATTTGAATGGGAATGAGAAATTACCACGACTAAATTATGTATAGTTAATTTAATCATTTACATGTTTGATGAGCCATTTTCTCCACAGATTTTTTTTATCCCTCTTCCATCATTAAACAGCACGTCCCAGTGTGTTATGTTTTTTTAGGGGGGTCTTTCAGAGGCACCAACGGGGGGTATTATTCTGGGATTCTTGGGTCGTACAGCTCATACAATAAAGGTCAAGCTGCAAGGTGGCACCGAGGTTTTTTCTTTGAATCTATATTTCTGTGGCCTACTTTTTCACATTGATTCCCCGGATATACCGCTTTAAAATATGTGTCCCTGCTGCCAAAATGTGTTAAATAGAGCATGATAAAATCAGTATTTGCTCCAATTTGCTGCTTAATTATCTGTTCCTGTTAACATGTAGTGGAGGCAGTGTTACGGTACCAATCAGTGCTTTTACACATGTACAAAACTCCTGAAATTTCTTCATTTTCTTCAGAAGGAGTTGCATGTATGAAAGCAAAAAGCTGAGCGTTAACCAAGGGAAAAATGCCTGCAAGAAGGGACTGGTGTAGATATAAGAATATTCTTCAAATTATCTACGGTACTTCGCATAGAAAAAGGCTAAAAACATCTTGCGTTTGCAGGGAAAGCTCCATCTGTGAATACAAACAGCTAGATTTGAACCAGAAATATTCCCTCCATTTTACCCTCCCTAATTTGTCAGGGCAAACTTTCTACAGTAAGAGATATGCATTTAAAAAAAAGAAAAGTCAGGAAAAATTCCCAAAGAAACTGCGAAAACAGACTGCCCTATTAACACATGCACAAAATGAAGAAACTTTCTGCATTATTGAGAGTCAGCTACACATGTAAATGCAAACAATTTGTCGTCACTTTATCCCAGACTTCTGCTTGACTGTTTCCACCTAAACTGTTTCTCCAAATGCACATAAAAATCTCCGAAAGAGTTTTTTTCAGCCATGTCCCTAAGCATTTTGGAATTGCTTGCTCACATTTGTGCTTTCTCACATGCCGAAAACTCTTGAAATTTTACCCATTTGTCTTGGTGAAATGCAAATGTGAACACGAGCAGCCGAAATGTCACCCTGACTTTGCCCAGAATTTCCCTGCTAACTTTAACGTACATTTTTTAACTCCACCCGCCCTTGCCTGACTGACAAATCTTCTACTATTGAGACCATTTTTCAACAAGCACATTAAGTAATTTCTGGAAATAATCAGGATTGCATGTGTAGCAGGTTTTGGGTAACTTTATTTCTATTCACTTATATAAAATTTATCAGAATTTTTCAGGTTTGAGCTGTATGTGTGGATGCAGATTTTTTTATCTAGACCTTCCAAGACTCTGTTCTGCCATGTTTTTTCACTTAAGCTTTATTCCACACATGAACTTCAGTGTTTGTAAGAATCTATGAAGAATTAAGAATAAATGAATGAATTTTTGGGAGTGTGGATGTTACTCTGAGCATGCACTCCTCTTAAATTGTGGAAAAATGCAGCTTTTGCCAGGCTGTTCCATCCATTTAAGAAGACGAGGCTCCTTTAAGAGTCAGCTTCCCCCCTTCGCAATAGTCTTGAATAAATAAGAATAACAGATTTTATTCTGTATCAAATAAAAGCAGGGCTTTAAAAGTCTTGGAGTCATAACTCAGAGCAGCATGTGGATGCAGCATGCTGGAGCTTTAAACAGCGGAGCTGCTCTGGTTATGTAATGTTGGCCTTCACCGTCTCATTCCTGTGGTTCAGGACCTCAAAAAGCAACTTCTGCCATTGGACTCACTTTCCTCTCTCAAACCTTTTACTTTCTCCTCTCTGTTTGAGCCCAAAGTTTGACCTGCAAGTGACAAACGATGGGAAATTTCCCATCAGGATAAATGCAGTAACATCCAATTAAAGCTAAAAACTCAAGAGAGATGGTGATTTAACTCCTCGTCAGTCTCTTGATGCTCCGTGGGAACTCGAACAAGCTGCCGAGGCTCCGCTCCTGCATTTAAAATATGCAAACTTCGCAATCAAGGTGGGTGTGAGTGCGAGCAGCCACGTGGAAGCGTTTAGCCGTGCTGAGTTCAAAGACGGGGCCACAGACGGCGCTGCCTCCGAGCGAGGAAGGAGAGGCTGAACAAAGGAGACAGAGCGGTTATTACTTTTTGAGTGAAAGGCTATCGCTGATGGAGACATTATTGCTGTTTCTGAGAGAGCAAGGAAAGAAACGAAAGAGGGGCCCAGGCAAGGGACAATAAAAGAGACATAGTGTTAGTCCGGCTGTGACAGAGAAAAGAGGGCAATCGCAGTGCTGAGGGAGAGAGACATGTATACAGACACACATCCGTCTCCCACAGAAGCCGTGAATGAGCAAACACTGTCTGGCTGCAGATTGGATCCTTTTTTTTCATGTAATTGAAGTGAATGAGGTCCCCAGTGAGGAAGCTCCAGAGTGGGCCCCATTTAGGGTAATCGCTGCCCCCTGATTTACTGTGCAGCACTAAACCCTGCTCAGAATTAGACCACTTTTTAGATTATGAGTACTGCCTCTAAAATAGCTGCTCCTCTGGTTGTTTTCTCCTCCGGCTAAAGCTAGGTTGTTTTTACATCCAGACCATGCTTGTGAAGACAATGTCTCAACTACTTTCTAGTTTATGCGAGTCTTTTCCCAGTTGAGGATGAACTGATTAGATGTTTGTGGGCATTGATTAAAGCTAAGCACAGTGGGCCTGATGTTTAGCCCTTGCTTTTGAACCCTATAAATGAAGACTGATTGAAGGAAGTTTCTTTAGGCATTGGCAGCTACATTTCTTGCAGATGAATCACGCAATCTTGACCTAGATGGCCTTTTTCTGAGGATTCGTTGTGGATGAGGAGTAGGCCAGCAGCTTTGTCGACAAAGTGGAGCCCAAAATGCTTCCACGCTGCACTTCTCAGGTGTTTTTTGTTGCTGTTGTCTCCTCAAAGTTGCTTTGCCTGTCCTCCAAGTGTTATACAGTCTCTGAGGACTGCTGTGACAACTGGATTTTCTTTCAACTTGCTTGAAATGTCTTTTTTTTTCAAAGATGAAAATACCTCATGGGCCTCATGTCCATCCATTTCTTACAAATTCCTTTCCTTTAAGAATATTTACTGCACAAGCTTTCAATTTGACTCAAAGCCAACCTGCTGGGTTTCATTGGTTAAAGGTTAAAAATGTCGTTGTCCATCCCTTAGTTGCTTGTGAACACATTATCTCCAGAATTCTGCGATTGTTCTCCTTCAAACTTTGCAAAATTGTTGTCTGAACTTTGAGTTCATAGGTCAAAGTCGGTGTTTCTGTATCATTCTATATCATCTCTGACTGTAGAAGAGCAAACTGAGTCATTTTGCTGTCTAAGGCCATGTTAACCCTTCTAAAAAAACACCCCTACCTTATAATATAATCAAGATTTCTATGTAAATCTAGCCAGCCCTTCCACTTGACCCCCTATTGTACTTTACCCACTGGGCGGTCGTCCTTTTTGTTTTTCCCACTCCACTTTTCTTAAGAGTGCGGTTGTATTTTCTGCTTATATTTGATGAAAGCTGTGGTATCCCCATGCTTCATATGTAATTCTTGTCATCACAGGCTATTTCAGTGTGGTTCTGTTCTACCTCAATGTTGTTGTTTAAAACACAATGGGAAATGGACGCTGGTAGGTTTATCTCCACTGCCAGACACCCTGGACGGCATCCAGAACTCATTTAGAGCTTCTGTTTTCGTTAAAAAAAAAGAACTTAGTGGAGGTTGTTTGATAAAAAAAAGAATTGTAGCTACAGTTTAAATGTTGGTGTTGGACTCGGGCGTGAGCTCCAGGCAGCACGCCTGTTTCATGTAATCAGATTGGTCCTGCTGCATTATGGAGTCTGACTTTTCTACCTGTGAGCTGAATATTGAAGCAGTGAGTAGGAGCTCCAGGGACAAAATGGTGCTAAAATGATCATCTCTCTGCTCTCTTTGGTGTGAGGTGGACATGTCCGTGAGTACAGAGCTATTAGGTTTTGTGGCTCCTCTTTCCAGCTGTCCCCGCTGCCATAAATCTGCAGCGATGATGGAGGAGAGTCGTTATCTCGTGTCAAGCTCTCCCTCAGCTCTGGTGAAAAGTTAGCCACAGGTAAGAGGGATGATGGCTTGAATTACTGCAAAAATATATGGAGCTCTCTATGACTCTGGAGCAGATAAGTAGTATAGATAATTGTTGGATGGTTATTATAGCGGCATAAAATTCCCAAACTTGTTCAGATGAGCTGGATGTGAGTCCAGACTGTTGAATTTACTCTCACTTTCTCCCACAAACTACCTGGTATTTCCCCTCCCATACTCCTTTTTGTTTTTGCCAGGAAAACGTGTTTTGAGAGGAAAGCGCTCCTGAAATTTTCAGGAGTACAGGTGATGTGATGACAGCTCTAGAGAGTATAGAGCGTGATTCTATTTAATTTGATAGTTCTCAACACATACCATGAATTTAAAAGGAAAATACCAGGATTTTTTTCACTTGGACTGAACCTACCTAATCTTAAAAAATGTGAAAATCTTGACTTTCAACCCTGAATTTTTCCGGTTTTATCTGATCATTTCCTTATTTTCTCATTAAGGCTCTTCATATGAACACAAAGGGAAGACTTTTTCTGAATTTACCTAATCTTAAAATCCCCTTGTGTGAAAATCTCGACTTTCACCCTGAATTTTTCCAGTTTTATCTTGATAATTTCCTGTTTTTCTCATAAAGGCTCTTCATATGAACACAAAAAGCAGACTTTTTCTCAGACTGTAATCATTTTTTTTCCTCGTCCCTTAATGAATATTCCCTACATTGTCCCTCTCTCTCATCTGAAGCTGCTGTCACATGCTAACCCCCGAAAAATCAGCAAAAAATCCGGAGCTTTGTCCCTAAAATTCCTAGGATTTACATGCTTTATGATTATCCCGAACAACAGGAATTTTCCTCATTATAGTCAAGGTAGGAGTGGAAAATATGGGGAAAATAAATGGTTTTGCTTCCATGAACATTTTTTAAAATCCTGAATTTATCAGGTTTTACCTTTTCTACACAAACTTAACCTGTACTTTCTCTTACCAGCCCCTAATGTACGTCAACAACTTCAGCTGTTTTCAGATATTCACTCCTAAAAATGTTAGCAGCTTTATCCTTCAGTGTTCCCCAGTTCTTGTTCAACACTGCCCCTCTCAAGACGAAGTTTGACCCGTCAACAAGGACAATGCCAAATTTCTCACCTGGAAAAAACAGGACATTTTCAGGCCTCTCTCGCGATCTATACAGGATCTCTTTGGCTTGCCACACATGAATCACAGTTTTTTAGGCTGTTTTTACTGACAGGTTGCAGTTATGTTATGGCAAAGCTGCACTGGAATAAAGTAATTCCTGACCCCGGGAGTCTGTTCCCCTTAGTTTGGGAACTTCAAGAGAAGAAATGCTTAAGTGCTCTCACTAAGAGTTTAACAAGCTGCTCAAGCTCCCAGTGTCAACTCCAGTATCCTAAATGAGATTTCTGGCCCTCGCTTAGCGTTAACTGTGGCTTCTCATTAAACTTCTTAAGAAGCTCCTAACTCCATCTCTGTTCCAGATCTGCGCCCTGCCCTCCCTCCTAAATCTTCAGGCGTTGTTGTGAAAAAGCATGCAGCTCTGGGGTCTAATTTCAAAAGGTGAAGCGTTTCTTAATCTCCATCCTCCTCGCCTTCGTTTGGATGTTTTCCAGAAGCCTCACAGGAATTCAATGGTGACTCCCCCTGCTGCGTCACGCTGTGTCCCGTCGCTGGTTCTTCTGAGAAAACTCAAGCAGGAATGTAGCCTCTTATTTGGTGTGTGGGAGAAAAAGTCGTTTTCAAATCACATCCCCCGACTTCATGCAGGTCTGTCTGTCAGAACGTTTCGTCATGCCGGAGTGTCGTCATTCTTGCTGTTTTTAAAGTCATACCCTTCATAATTAACTGCAAATGCTTGAGGGAACTTTTCCTTTACAGCACCATTTGGGAATTCCCTGTATGGCCGTCTTGTATGAGTCACTGTCGCCGCTCAGCAAGCTCTTTCTGCGATTGATTTATTTGATTAAAGTCTGTGTTTCAGGCTCTATTCCAGAAACAGCCAGTCCTCACAGCACCGTCTGTTTGGGTCGTCTGTATTCCAATATGCCAAACTCGTGAATCCAATATCTAGTGCTCGTCAAACTTGGTACAAGTGTGGGTAACTTTTCAGGTCATAAGCCAAGGCTATCATCCTCAGTATCATCCAGAGTGAGTCAAAGTTAAACTGTTTTATCTTTAGAAGTCACAGGTTTAAAATCAAGGTTATTAGCCCCATGCTGATCCCTTACTAAAAAAGGCAATATCTCAAGAACACTTGCACTGCTTCCTTCAAGTGTTTGCTCTGACTCCTGGATGAAGTGATTGGAATTCAAAACATGTGCATTTGCTTGGTCATCTTGCAAGATGTGTACTTTTAGTCATTGCTCTGCCAGTTTTGTGTTGGCCCATAGAAACCAAAAACTCAAGATTTTCAATTTTTGGATGAAAAAGTAAACAAGAAGTTTGTGATAATCAAAGAACTGATCACTGTACATTAAGAGTTCTGTTTGCATGCTCAGCCTGCAAGTTTGTTTCTTTTGCCGTAGACACACCAACAAGAGGCAGATGCTCAGTTAAGTCAGGTGGGTCTTGGGTGAGTGTTTTGCCACCATCAGCAGCACCTTGGTCTATGATTGTAAAAGCACTTAATGAATACAGGGTCTTTTTATAAAGCTTAAAAGGTGTAGCTTAATCTTTAGCTATAATGTGCTCCAATGTGAGGAGCAAGTTAAAACTAGTGTGGTTTTATTTTAGATGTTTGGCTTGTTCACTAAATGTAACTTTTGACATAATTATAAACAGTGTTTAAACGTATAAAAACAAGAAAAAAGTTCATTCATAGTGTTGAACCTGTAAACGAAAATTTCCTGCTCCATATGTTGGTACCTGCAGCAGTCGGTGTGAGATAAAAGGAGGACATTTTAATTTTATATAATGTAAGACCCAAATTTTGAGTGTGTCAATAAGACAAAAAATATATAGTTTAATTCTTTCATATATTTTCCTTTTTGTTTATAACAAGTGCAATATTTCATGCCATTTTTTCAATGTTTCTCAGCCTTAAAATTGGAAAGTCAGGGCTCAAAGGTATTTGTTTCCTCTAATCTTGTTACACAACAGGCTTTCACACCATCAAAAATTCATACAAATAGCCACAAAAACATTTAATTTCAAGTAATTTGTCTGGTTTGATTGACATGTCTGAATATTCTTGTGTTTAAGCTTTAATATCCTTAAAAGTCTTCTGCTGCTCTATAATTAAAATACTTTTGCCCTTCATCTAAATCATTCATATTTCTTAATCACCGCACACACATGTGTTTACCACAGGCATAGTTTATATTTTCACTTGCATCTCCACGCCCTCTTCTGTGGCTCGTAAATCATCCGCTTCAGCAACACGTGCAAAACAAAAACACATGCCGAGCTTTAGGCATCCGAGGCTTGATTTTATGGACGCTTGTTTGCAGTGAGGTTAAATGGGGTGAAACTTAAGTTCTTAAGATGGCAGCAGTTAAAGTGTGGACGACTTTAATAACGCTGATGTGGGCGATGCTGACAGAATAAGTTTTTTCTTATTTAGTCTGCGTGTATTTACAATTCTCCTAGTTAGTGCTTTGAGGGGAATGCTGCCATTTGAGACTGCCACTCTGAGACACACCGTTTATTTGCCCTTGGAGTAGCCACATTTTGTCAAAGATGAAATTGTGAGCAGGGATTTGATTTAATTGGCTCCATGAGGAATGCGTTAAAGCAGCTGTGGTTGAGCCCTGAATTGATGCAACAAACCTCAAAACCTCCTTTTTTCAGTCCATGCGTAGAGAGTAAGTGTACCTGTACCCTTCCTCATAATAACAGACCTTCTCGTTTATTTGCAGCCTGCGCTCACGGCTAAAGCGTGGATATTGCTCGTGCTTGCAGCAGCTGCCCACGCTAAAAGTACACTCCTGATACTTTCAAACACTCAAAAGCCTGAAATTGCTTCCACCATTTCTAATGTATCACTCAGTTTCTGGCTCAGGAGCCTTCTAGGAAACAAAGAAATCCTGTTGCGAGATTTACCGCCCTCATTATCGCACGAGGCGTCGTACAAGTGAATCCAACGCAGGACGCCGTTTGCTTTTTAATGGTGCAGCAGCGAGCTCCCCTCTGCTGCCTGATTTAATTGTCTGCCTCCAGTGTTGTGTGAGCCTTACCGTCCACACACATTAACACACTCAGGCGCGGTGTTGTCTTCCCAGCAGCCTGTAGGCATTTTTCTCATCAACCCCCATCCGAGTATTGCCAGTCAGGTCTCCCATAGTGCCTTGCATGTGGCACATATTTTCAAACATGCAGTTTATTTAACAGCCAGTTGGGCACACGTTTTTGTGTTTGTGAGTACATCTGTCTGTGATTTTGAGGCCTTTCTCTTCTGGTTCAGAGGAGGAAACAGCACTGACGTCTTGATAGCGGGTTAAGCTGTTTAACCTAATCTGAGCGGGAGGATGTGATTGGTGGACAGTCGAGGAGGGAGGAAGCCGCTCCCAGCTGTCCTGCTGTTCACTGGTATTTTGGTGAAACTTGAGCCTTAATGTACGGATTTATTTAGAGTGACAGCAGTGCAGCATTTAGAAGAGTAAAAAGACATATTGTCATTTGAAAGTTTCTTTTAAATGTCATAATATTTTATGTGTTTTGACATTAATTTAGTGGAGATCTAATGATGTGTTAGCCTCTGTATAACCATCTGTGACGAAGGGGAGAAATAAAACCCTAATAGAGATTTTACAACAGGCTGTATTAAATATTCCCCAAGGTGTTGTTTAACAAGCTGTTGTTTACTTGTGTTTTACTGCTCAGTAGATTGATGGGCAGACAGTCATTATTAGAGCTTTAATAGAAATGTGATTGGCAGGAGGCCGTCTCATGTCTAGGAACAAATCACCAAAACCCTTCATACTCTGGAGTAAAAAGCGAGTCAAAACAAACAAACAAAAAAGGCAGGATTAGGAATTTTGAGTTGAATAATTATAAATTAAGCACATTTACACATAGAGTTGTTGTTTATCTCTGCTGTTTTGGCCAAGTGAATGAGAACACTTCAAAAAAGCTGCAACAGAATCTTAAAATTTGCTGTTTTATATTTTCCTGTGACATCAGTGATAAAAATGAAGCCTAAAAATGTTGCAGTTTTTTTTTTAAACTTCTTTTTATTAGGGTTTTTCTTTCCAAATGCAAACAGAAAGAGAACAAATCCAATACATTAATAAAACATAAATAATGTAAGTAAGTAAACCCAAATAATCACAAATGCAATTGAGATCATTATAATAAAAATGTTGAAATAAATAAGAAATGAATAACTAACAATAACATAACACAAACTGGAGGATACCATGCGTACTGGACCCTGCCCAGTTAAGAGTATGCTCTTTGATTAGTTGATTTAAATCCTGAGATAGCTCCAAAATGTGAAATTACGGACATTATGATTGGTAATGACACAGTGAGTTTGGAAATATAAAGTAATAAGTCATCAGCATATAGTGACACTTTTTGTTCCATCCCATCTCTCTGTATTCCTGGATATTCTTTTGTTGTGCGAAGTGAAATTGCCAAAGGCTCGATGACTAAGGTCTGTCTTGTAGAGCGGCTCAGAGGAAAGTAACTAGATCTAAAATTGTTTGTCTCTACAGATGCCTGGGGTTTAATATATAATAATCTAATTAGGGAAATAAATCTGGTGCCAAATCCAAACCTTGACAGGGTCGAGAAGAGGTAGTCCCACTCGACCCTGTCGAAGGCCTTAAAATGTTGTAGTTTTTGTTGCAAAAAGAACTGCAGTAATTCAGGTACTTGAGGTTCCAACGGTTAAACAAAGTCTTGTGAAATCCTGGAGAGACTGATTATCATCAAAAGCTACATCCAGAATAGTTTAGGCAACATATTTCATGTTTGAAATGTTCAGAGTTAAATGTGTTTTGTGTTGTTCTTTGGTATAGAGGCTACAAACACAATCAGAGTTTGATCCCTCTGACATTTGACTGAAAACGTTTATCAAGGTGTTGTTTTTTTGTCATATTGTACTTATAGACTGAATAAACTGATATAATGAATCAGGTCATATCAAGATGCAGCTCTTTAAATCGTTGGCTTGTAAAACAAATCAAATATTCTGCTTTGTTTTCAGCAGTAAAGTAATCACGAAATATTGGCAGGAGTGGAGCACGTAAACTTTGCAGGGATAGTAGCGCTGTACGTGTGTGTGTCTGCCTGTATGTAGATGCACATTATGCATTATGTCATGCTTTCCTGCTGTTTCAAAATCAAATTGCACTGTGAACTGATACAAATATCACATCGTATTAGAAGTAACGTGACTTTCTAGAGGTGCAATGATGACAGAGCTTTGCAGTTTAACTGTGTTGAAGGCTGGAGTTGTAAAAAGTCAAAGGTAAATAAGATGTCATCATGAGGTTGAGCTTTATGATTCTTTTATTAAGTTACTCTGATGCCAACTGGAGGCCCCAAGGACACATTTTAGCAACCAAACACTTCTGATCATGATATTGGCAAAGAATTTGACAAAGCAAAGCCACTACTTGGATTCCAGTGAGATAATATATAATTTATCAATAAAATCCTAGGGGTAATTATAGGGGAACAGCTCTAAAATGTATCTATATTTATGTTGTTATTGAATATCGGCAAAGTTCCACAACTGTGCAGCACTAAAGACGTGTCAGACAGCATGTTTCTGTAACTGAGCCTGTATTTTCTAATAATTTGATCTTTTAAACTTTAATGTCACAGCTGGATTTAATGCTCAGTTACCTGTTTTCTCAGTGTTCACAGTAGAAATGAAACAGATTAAATACTCAAATTACTGCTTAGCAAATACTCTCGCAGCCAGAGAGGAGTTTAGCTGAAGTTCAGGTGATTTCCTCGCAGCAGGGTGGGGTTATGTCTTTTATTTTCAGGCTCCATCTCCCCACTTCATTTGCTCTCCCTTTCCCTCAGAACCTTTTTTTCTGAAGCACGATTTGGGCCGTTGCTTTTAAAATGTGAGTCAGCAAATACATCTGGTCCTGGTGCAGTTTCAAAAGCATATCAGACATTAAACGACACATTTGTCCGCTGTATGCTCGGCTACATGTTGCACCAAAAAGGTCCCTGGTTGGAGTTCATAGTGGGGGGAACCGATGGAGGAAAGCGAGCAGCTTCGAGGTGTTTTTGTTCCTGTCTTATCCCCCTGTGGAGAGTTCTTATCATCGGTTTCACCCATCTGGTTTCCATCCCTGCTGACATTAGTCAGAGTGCAGGACTACAGACTTTTCAAACATCCTTTTACTGCCCGCCAATTCGCCTCCAGTCAACTTCCATTCTTTCTGTCATGCCTTGCATCTTAATTTCATATTCAGCAAATCTTTCAGAGGGCGATAAGTGGCTTTTTTTGCAACGTAAACAAAAACTCTCCATTCTTTTTGGTTGTAAATGACGGTTTGAATATCGAAATGCTTGTAGTTGTGCTTCTTTCAGGGTTTCAGAGGTCATTTGCATCGATGACGCTTTGGGAGGCTTTACAAACCCTCTGCACGCCACGACAGATGGTGAGAATATTTGACTTGGCCCCAGGTTGCAGGGTAAGGCAGGATGGGAAGGAGAGGACAGAAGCGGAAGAAAAACAAAGTAATTAATAGGTAAAATGTGCCTATTTTGACCTTTTTGTGATATACAGCTTAAAGGAATGGAATAATAAGATTCAGAGACTGGCATGACAGCTTTACTCACTTTCTTTAGGTATAAAAAAAAGCGTTTTCATTAAGTCTTCTCATGAAGGCCACAAGGACATGGCAACAAAAGAAGATAATAAAGAGAAAGTAGTGATATATATGCAGGTTTTCTTTTCTACAGGCCTCAAAAGGGGGAAAAGGAGCAATTACTTTGATATACCACATCCACTTCAGGCAGGCTCCATGTAGCATAAGAGAAGTCCTGGATGTACCGTGAACAGGCTGTTTTTGCTGGCTTATAGTTAGAGTAACATTGAGTTTTGGTTTGGCTGAAGATGGTTTGATATTCAGTGCTGACAGATTATTGGCAGGTATCATTCACATGCAGAGAGCAGTGTTCAAAAGGAATCTGGACACCTGACAAGGGAGAAAGTTCAGAGGACAGAAGGGGAACAAGGACCTGTCAGCCCTTACTTTTTGGTGAACAGAATGATGTCCACTCTGTGAACTCTCATTTCAAAGCTGTTGTGTGCCACATTATAATGATATGATAATAGAAAGCTGAAGGAAAAAGCAGTTTGAATGAAAGAATCTTCGTAGCACTGAGGGTTTTTGTGCGAATTTATCCCATCATACCAAGTTAAGTGCAAGACAGGACATGGAACAATGTTTACCAAATAATTACAGCGAATACAAGCATACCTGACATAACAGGTCAGTCATCTTACAGTCCCTTATGAGATGATCACCCTCTGTTGACAGCAAAAAAGAACTAGAAAAGCACTCAGAGAGCGCAGACGTCCGCCAGCGCCACAGTCTTCACCCATATTGTGATTTTTAACCTTAAATATTAGTCCTATCTTTATTTCATCTAAATATTTATGGCCCTTTTCCACTAGCCCTACTCTATTCTACTCGACTCTACCCGGCTCTACTCTACTCGCCTTGTGCTGCTTTTCCATTAGCCCCTGTCGCCTGACCAACTGCGTGCATTGTCGCTTTAAACAGCTGAGCGGCACTGCGTAGAGCGCGACGCAGTAATCTGTGGCTTTTTGTCACAAACCGAGTAGAAAAAGGAAAGCGTAAGAAGGCTGCAGATGGCAAGGAGAAATACCCCTTGAGAAGCACAGGAGAGTTTTGGAAGCTATACAACAGAATGAAGCCGAGGACGAGTAATCGAGCTGCAAAGAAAAGACGTATGAGGGTACGCTAACGGTAGCTACCGCTAGCATGCTAGGTCGTTGCGCTCATGACTCATCGATGACGACATTGTCTGACCAATCAGTAGCCGGCAGTCGGTGACGTCATCTTTTAGTATCGACTCAGCTCGCTTGGAACCAGAGCGGAGTAGGTACCGAAACTAGCTTGTTTTAGGACGTACCAGGCCAGTGGAAACACGCTGCAAATCGAGTAGAGCCGAGTAGAGTAGGGCCAAGGCGTGCTAGTGGAAAAGGGCCATTAGATTCCTTGACCATGAAAACATACCTTGAGCAATTGGATTCATAATAATATCTATTTTAGCTCAGTAGTTATTCACGGAAATCACATTTTTCGTCATGGCAGTTTTCTTCAAAAGTTCCAGATCAGTCTTTGATATCTTGTCGAGCCTGTTGTAAACTTGTCCTGCATTTTTGTCCAAATGGACTGACTTTTTTTTGTGGCGTTGTATGCACAAATGCTGAAGATGGTCCTGTCTCGCAATGTTAAAGAATTCCTTTAAAAAAATTCCTCGATCCAGACGCTGATCCGGATCACTCCCAAAATCTAATCATTTGTTCCTTGTCCCAATCTGGACACGTCCTGAAAATCTCATTGAAATCCATCAATAATTTTTTTAGTTGTGTTGCTAACAGAGAAACAAACAAACAAACAGGCACCGGCAACAACATAACCTCCTTGGTGGGGGTAAAAATTAAACTCCAGTACTTGTTTCTGCTGTTTGGCCTTATGTTGCGCTTTGACCTGGATTATACATCAAACACAGAGGAATAACGTTGTTTTGCTTAAAGCTGTTTAGCAGTATTGATCTACTAAGCGAAGATCAGGTTGTATTTCGGCGGTGGCAGATGAAACTAGCATCCACTGCAGACATAGAGGAGTTCATCTGTGCTCACAATACAACATTTCAAACATGCCATGTTACCCTGGTTATTTAAGCCAAATTAAAGCCACAGTCTACTAATTTTTGGTTTGCTTTCCTTGTTTCTTTGGGTTGGATTGTTTTCAAACTCATGGCAAACCAAACTCTGGTTGTCTTGGAAGGGAACCGAGACCCCCTGTTCTCAAGCCAACTTGATTTTGGTTGTTTGGTCGGCACCAGAATTCTCGAGCATTAACACCACTCTAAATCAAATGGACTTTCCAGTAAAGCCTGTGAGTGTTCATTTAGTCCAAAACAAACTTGACCTCGATCTCTTGAGCTTTTTAAGTACATGAACAATCTCCCTAACTCTAGAGATTTTCCAGTAATTTTTGGGATAAGCTGCATTTACCAAAACAGGCAGGAACATTGAAAACTATGTCTTCCATCTTTTCCACTTGTTGACTGATACCTTGAATGCCTCATATCGTATGTAGGTGAGCCAAAAATACAGTTTTTATGATGTTAGACTGTCTTTCTTTGTCCTACACCTTGGATTTTGAGCAGCATCTTTTTTCCCAGGTGATTTGGCATTCTAACATTCAAGGTTAAATTGCAATATTAGCCTGAGAATGACACCGATACTCCATCGTCTTGTGTGAGCACTATCTTCTGACTGTTTGAGGGACTATCTTTAAACTTTGCGCTAATGCCCACTTATACCCGAGGATAAACCGATTAGATTTCGGAGATTTAAGGTCTAAGTACAACGTCACCAGATCTCATATTCATACTTAGCTTTAAAAAATCTGCAAGGGTTTTAGAGATGTTCCCCAAATGTTGCACTCAGTCTCAGTCTTGTCAGAAACAGCCCAATCACACCGCCACAAAACCGCCAGAGAACTTTCCCTGTCTTGTATAACTTGTGGAAGTACATGACCACCATGCCGTGAGTATTGAATGCACCCTTTTTGGCAGTTCTGCAAAAACTCCACCACTGTGCCCCTTTTGTTGCTTTGTGCTGACAGAGTCCAGCCCAGGCCTGTTTACTCACACCAACACAAACCAGAAGCCCTCACAGCCGGAGATCTAAAACAAACTACCTGCCAGCTGACTGCCATGTATATTTTTAAACCCCCTTTAACATGAATTCTGTGTGGGGGGCTCCTCTATATCTGGAGTCTGTTTGCTGCAAAATGAGTCATTTTATGAAAGGTGAATGGAGCTGCTGGCATGTGTGTGCATTCCTCATTAACAAAGTCACAAGTAAGAATAGTTTTTTATAAGCCAGCGTGTTGTAGAGGAAATATGCTTCTCAAACAAAAGTGCTGTATTATTTTTTGCTTTTTCCCATGCCAGGAGCTATTTTAACAACTTCTCATGAAAGCTTGTCCTTTAGGGAGTCTCGCTGGCTCCGATGCTTGGACGATGGTTGCCAGGCTTGGAGCTGATGCAGTTTGCTGATGGACATTTGGTTTTTAAGGCCCACAGCGAGACCTACTCACCCTGTAATTATCTCCTAAAGTCAAGAGCAAAGGACAGCTGTGTTTGGGCTGCATTAAGCTCTGGCCTTTGTGGTTGCTTTGACTGTCAGGTGCTGCAGCAGGAAATGCTGTTTTCTGCTTTTTTAATGGTTTCTGTAATTGTTTCTATATGCATGCAAATTATCGCTACTTTTTGTTGCACCTGTCCCAGCTTTTTGGAACATGTTGCAAGCATCAAATCCAAATGAGTCAAATATTAACAAAAAAAGCCAAAGTTTGTCAGTTTGACCATTGAATATCGTAGTGTATTTAATTAAATATAGGTTGAAAACCATTTGGAAAACACTGTATTCCATATTTCAATTACATTTTACATAATGTCCCAACTTCATTGGAACTGGGGTTCGTACTTATGGGGTCTTATTTCTAATTATTTCATTACCTGACCCAGTGGAAGTATATACAAATAAACAAAAGTGGCACAAGGATGGATCCCTGGGGGACTCCAAATGTGTGTTTTGTCTGCAAAGGTAAGAAAAATCATGTCCTGCAGCAGGTATCTTTCTTATCTGTATCAACAGTTCCTTTAACTGTGTCTTCATGGGACCCAGAGGCCAATGAATGCCCCATTTATTTCTGTACAGCAGAGACATTACATAACATGTCTTGCTTTGCTACAGATCGTCTACATCTGCTAGACGATACAGAAATTCACACTCCAGGATGTGATAAAACTGCATCTCTGAGTGTAACTGATTGAGTGTGTGCGTGCTTTTGGCCAGCTAAGAAAGGCTCATTGATGGTTGCTGAATGAAGGGATTGTGATTTGAACTGAAAGGACTTCAGTGTGAGCTCTGCTGGGCCCGGTCTACTTCTGGTCAGCTGAAACATTTCGGCACAGCAAACCTTAAAATGATGAATCTGAATTTTCAAAAGGAGTTTGCTTGACTTCTTATGTCATCACTATCCTTGCTGTTCCTTCTAGTTAACCAGGGAGACCAAAACCACTTGATATATCCTGTTTGACCTAAGCTGAGTGACCATTTCCTGCTCTAAATCTGCTGCCAAAGAATATTGTAAAAAAACAGCCTGTCCTGTTTTAAGTGCACTCCTCTCCTGTTCAATCTGACGTAGCTCTGCTGGGAGTTAAGCTTAATTCCTCAGTGTGTTATCTGGCAGTTTGTGCAGAGCAGCCTCATGAATAAAGATTGCTTCACTCCATTGACTCAAAGTGACGCAAAAGCTTCCAAGAGTAAAAAGCTGCTTTGTCATTCTGTGAAACTTCCCTGGTAATCATTGTAACAAGTGTAACATTGAAACACTAAAAAAGTCTGGCAGATCTAACTAAAGATCAGGCATTTCAAGACAGGAGATTTAAAAATTGACCACCTGAGCCCTCAAAGCATTAAAATACAGATCTTCTATGGTTGATTTATGAATCTTCCAACCAGAGAGTAAAAAAGATATTTAACAAGAAGTGAAGTCCTTGCTATTGAATCCTAAGCTTGATCTTGATTATCCTAGACACACTGCCATTGCATGCTATTAGGTGGTCTTGCCATGCTGGCGATGGGGATTAGGGTCTGGTTTTACCTCAGTTGCCTGGAAACTACACCTGCAAGTGAAAGCCACTTTGGCTCCACAACAAGCTGTTACTGAAATCAAAATGTTGATAGTGCCGACAAAACTCAAGTGATTGTATTTGCAAGTAATTTAATTGCTCCCTCTTGAGGTCAGAAGCCACTCAGTTTTGCAGCTGTTTAAATATGGAAAATTGTGGCACAATTGTTTATTTATTTGTCCAGTGCTTTTATCTAATAGTACCAGGGTATCTGGTGACACTGACATGTAGAGCTGTGTGTCATCTGCATAGTGATGTATCCTGACTTTTTGGTTTAAACAGAGGATGTTAGAAGAGTTGCCACATAATTGCCTGGTCTGTGGCTTCCTCACTGACCTGACTTTTTGATTCTTCATCAGCTCTTGTATCATTGTGAAGTGGAATATACTAATGTTGGGTTGAACACCTATAAATATGGAAACATTAGCTGGATTAAGTGCGTTGTGAAACAGGTCAGATTTTAATTTGAAAGCATGTCAATGTGAATGGAAGAGGGACCAGGATGGAGCCCTGGGGAACTCCAGATGCCATTTTCACTGCTTATTTGTGAAGTTTTGTAAATAATCTGAAAACCAGGCTAATTCTGTGACAATACCTTTAAATAAATGCCTGTTAATATCTTCAATCAATTGATCAAACTCTTAAGTAACTGCTGAGACTTGTTTTTTTTTCTTTGGTGACCTTTCTATGTTAAACTGTGTGTCGTCTGCATAGAGATGTATCCTTATGAATTTCTTTGGGTTTAGCAAGAGGTGTCAGAAAACTTGCTGCTGGTATTACTATATTGTGGCTACCAAACATTTACAGAACAAAACATTTTAACTTTGTTGCTGGCTCCTCCTATAATTGTGAAGTTTTAATTCAGAAGCATGCACTTGTTGAGTTGAAGAGGCCCCAGGGGGAAGTCTTGGGTGTGTACCTTAAACTGCTCTGATGTGACATTACCTATTAACAGTCCTTCAAGTCGGATGCAAACCAGGCTATTGCTGTGCTGTGTAAGCAAACCCCACTGAAGATATACAATAATGTAAACATAGTTTTAAGCAGCTACTGAACTTTAACGCTACAAGTGTCGGTAATAACCTTCAAAGATCTTAATGAATGGAGATTATTTTGTATTTTACAACCTTCAGTTGGACATCTTATCTACCTTTAAATATGTCACTTTCTTTTCTTTATTTGTAGACATATTTAAAGTTTGATTCTTGTGTCTTTCAGTGCCATGTCAGCCAGACTTAACTCACTTGGTTCACGACTTTGTGCTGTTATAAGAGATTTGCTTTGCTGCTCAAAAAAACTCAAATCCGAGCACACACTTTCATTTTGAGAACCTGCCATCCTCACTTTCCAGCTTTTCTGCTCTCACCTTTTTATTAAATCCTCCCCTCGTGTGGTTAAATTTAGTTTTTCTTTCCAGTTTGTCAGGAAGCCCCCACCCCGTGACACACCATGTGCCTGTGACCCGGTATTATCTTAAAGCGAGTATTGATATTTAAAAGTTTCACCACCATTCCTTCAATGACATTCCCCCCTGCATTCCTGTGTCTAACATTACTTGAATGTGACATTGATAGCTCCCCAGTGCATGCACTCAGGCTTTCTTTAGTGACTGCAGAAAGGTTTGCAGATATTAAAGGATATTAGAAGCTAATTAAAGCACTTGCGAGGAGTTTTTGGCCAGTAATATAACAGGCTGAAATTAATACTGATGCTTCTTTATGAGCTATGAAAGCACAAGACCACCAGCATGAGGGTTGATTATTTCTAAACAGTTATTTTTATTGCTTGAAATTGTTGCAACTCTATCTGCCTATCTGTCAGACAGAAAGATATAAACAGCATGCAGACAAGGCTGTTCTAGCAGCTACATTGTCCCCATATTATAAATCAGCTCCAGCTCTGCTATGTTCCCCTCTTATGTCTTTCCTCGTCTTTTGGCTGGTGTTCGTCCTCATGGTGACCATTACTCAAGCTTGTCCAATGCTTATGGGGTCCTTCATCTTCCAAAATATCGACCAGGGTATATTGAGAGTCCTCGTGGGTGTACTGTCTGTTGGGGAATGTATAGATGTGAAATTTCCATCATATTTTAACAGTTTACAGTTTTAGCCAATCACAAGAAAAATGTCTTATTGTGACAGAATACTTAATACTTAGTGGAATTAGAATTCCGATTCCCAAGGAGAAAGAGTCCTCACATCTGGTCCACATTTGGATATTTCCCGCTTGAATGTAGAAGCGCTGTTAACATAAGCTACTCTTAAGAAAATACATTTCTTGTTTATCCAATTATAGTTTCCTAACTTGTCCATGTTTAAAATGCAGTTAAAATTGCCTGATTGGGAGTTTTGTGGAAACGACTTCAACCAATTGTGGCCCAGTTTTAAAGATTAACTGCTATCCTCAAGTGTTTTTGAGGTACATTTTGTCACTTCATTCACTTTATTGACTAACAGGCCAAACTGGGGTGTATGGGGGCTGCATGTGGACCCTGGGCTGCATTTTGCCAGTTCTTGACCAAGAGGGAAGAATCCTCAGATAAGAGTCCGTTTTATATGATTTCTCTCCTCAAAGGTAAAACAATATAAACATTAACGCTCTTGGTGAGCAAACTTCACTGTGTTTTGTTGTGGAATCACAATGGCCAAATCCCCTCTTTACTAAAGCGTATTCACCAAATGCAGTTTAAATTAAACACTATCCATATTTTTACTCAAAATTGTCATACATCAGTTCCAAAAAAGTGATTTTCGAGGTCACTTTTCCACCTAGCAGATAATCAACAGCAACTTTTTCTCGCCTAAAACTATGCGTTTAGAGATGAATGACCAGCAAAACATGACTCCAGTAATAATGCCATCACTAAAGCCTCGTTTCCACCAAAGGGTTCAGTTCAGTTCGTCTCGATGCGACTCGCTTTTGTGGTGTTTCCATAGCCTAAAACCGGGACGGGACTCCTTATAAGCGAACCGTACTGTCCTACTTGTTGGAACCCTTCTGTTGGGGTGCCAAGCATACCGCTCCTACCCCAGAAGGTGGAGCAAGAAACACTGCAGTCCGTCTGTTGATTGGTTGAAGGAGACGTCATTTCCCGTGCAGCAGTGGAACAACACATAACCCCACCATGTTAAAATCTTCACTCGTCTTCGTGAACATAACTCTAGCGGCACACACTCTTCTCTGAAACAAAGCTTGGTTGCGCTTCGTAACAAAAAGCCACATGCTGATCACAAAAAAGAATTGCTGGATGTCTTCCATCGTTGCTCTTTGTTTACTGTGTTGTGTTTTCTTCTTTGTTGTATTTAATAGCCGGGTACACTGTGTCATGCTGCTATGACGTCATGCTAATGGCATCCGGCTTATACGCCGCCTACCAAGTAGGGTTCGGTTGGCTGTGGAAACGCAAACAGGATCAGGCTTTACCGATCCGGCCTGAGCCAAACCTTGCTGATCCATACCATGGATGTATTATAAAAACTGGATAGCGTGGCTCCGCCTTCTACCATGTAACAGTTTTGAAGCCATAATATCCCCCGTCAGGGTGCCGCCATTGTGCAGCCAGTAGAGAATCTGGACCATATCTGGATGCAGCTGTCGTAAACGGTCGCAAAACTCCGCAGCATATGCCGTACACAATCATTGTGAAACTGCCGTAAGCCGCGGTTATTTTTTAAACTCTAATAACTGATGAAAAAGAAACTTTTCAGAAAAAAAAGTTTTTTTTAATTTTTTGAAGTTTCACTACGGCCCTGTTCAGATGAATGGGGGAGATGGAGAATTGACCTATACTGCAGCCAGTCACCAGGGGGAGCAGTTTTTATGGTGACTTCAATTGGAGCCCAGCTTCATGACGTCCATGTTTTTTAGCAGTCTATGATCCATACCGGACCACTTGGTGGAAACGGGGCTTAAGTACCAGCATTCTTGGAGAATTATACCTTTTCCTACCAAAGGAGGCACCAAAATTCACGACTAGAAGTTTCCTACAGGAGCTTTAGCCTCAACCTGCACCATTTGAATTAAAAAGTTTCCTTGCTGGTGCTCCTGTGCCTTTTAAATTATTACTTTGTGCATAAAAGGCTGAGAATGACATGGTCTGTGATTACAGAAAGTCTTCTTTCAGTATCCTCAACTCTCCCCATTTATTCAGCTTTGAAGTAACAAAAAGTTCTTCTGTCCTCATTTTCTTCCCTTCGAAATAAAAAGTCTAAATCTCCAGCATACTTCAGCAGCTTTCTCTCCTCTTCTCTCCATCTCAGCATGTGGAGAGAAGAGCTTTGTGTTTTCTGGGTCACATGAAAAAGCTCCTGTGTCTCCTCCAAGGCAGACTTTTGCAGAAACAGGACCTTTTATTGTTTAAGTTGGACATTTTGTTCAGAGGTTTGCATGCGAGCTTTAAGTCGAGCAAATTTTAACATGTTCAGAGCTGAGTGAAGGTAGATTCAGAGCAAAGACTAACAAATCAAAAGAGGTTTATACAAGTGGAATATTTGTGGTTTAAGCTCGAGGTAGGGAGGATTTCGTTGGTCCCTGGACATCTTTTGTTTCTTCTTCTCTGCCTTTTAAAACTGTTAAGCCTCACTGCTTAAGGATCTTCTTCTAACCTTTTCTCCCACTCCCTCCTCTCCTCCTTTGACCTCCTTTAAACCAAGATTACCACCAGACTAAGAACTAGATCCAGGACCGGATCAGTCCCTATTAAAGCTTCACAGTTATACTCGGGTAACTTATAATAAATTTGCGATTACTTAGAGTGTGTTACAGTCCGAGGGTGTGTCTGCACAGACAGGCTGACCACACAGAGACAGATGGACACACATTCACACACGGTAGCCAGATGGTGACAGACTTGGCTCACACTTCGGTCTTGGCTGCTCTGATTCTTCTTCATTTTTCTTCTGCACACTCTCTGCCTTCTCTTCTTTCCTCACCCTGATTCCCTCAGTGCTTACAGAGTAAACAGTGTGAAGCTGATCTAGTGCAGTTTTTTTACCCCAGACTATGTGCATCTGCAATAAATGATCTGTTCTTGTGATTCTGTTATTGCTGACTAGAAGCCTACAACAGACAACAATCACATTTTCTGAGAAGTTATCTTTGTAACAAGTAACCATTCTTATTGAAATTGTACATATTAGTAGATAAGTCTGTCACAATAAATTTTTTTACTGGAAGATAACTGTCCAAAAAATGATTGCAGATAAAGGATATCATTGTCAACATTATTTTGAAACATCATTTTTTCATTAATCTAATTATAATATATGTCATAATAAAGTGAGTACGCTGTATCAAAAGCAATAAACTTCAATTTCACAAGAGTATTTAATTGTAATAAGAAGGTCAAGAGCTTTTAAATAAAATTAATTAAACAAACAAAAAAGAAAGACCCTGTCTCTGTAAAGTAAAAAAAAAACCCAATAAAAACACACAACAATAAAAACAAATACAATGGAGTTTATACAGTTCAGGAATTGTTTGTGACATGTACGTTCCCCCCAGTCAATTCGTACTGTCTGTCAAATGTTTGTAACATTACTGGGTTTTCAGTCCTATTGCAGGGCTGCATTTCTTTTGCAGTGTAGTGAAGGGCACTGTCTGTTAGGGATGTCCCGATCCGATATTGATATCGGATATCGGTCAAAAAAACAAATATCGGATTATATCGGCCTGCGTCCTAAATCGCCGATATCAGCACTCCGATACAAGCAGTCCATTCTAATATATTTATTTTTTATTTTTTTCAGTTGTAGAATATGCTTATGTTTAAGTTCAACACAGTGGTTATTTTGCAATTGGTAAAATATGTTTTTGTTTGATTTATTGAGGTCACTTTTCAGGGTCTTCTAATATTTTTTATTCATGTTGTTTTAATTGTAGTATATTCTTATGTTTAGGGTTAAAATTTATTTAACCTATTGGTTAATAACAAATGGGTCAGTTTTTCTCATACCTTCTTTTGCTGACTACTGTTCTCTGTTTGAGTAATCTGACCTGATCAAGCCTTTTTTTACAGTCCATACTACAAAATAGGTAATAAAAGTCTGTATGATTCCTGCTGATATCGTATCGGATTGATATCGGTATCGGCCAGTACTCAAGGCTGCAATATCAGTATCGTATCGGAGGTGAAATAGTTGTATCGGGACACCCCTACTGTCTGTGAGTGTGCACCATTTTGCGCTGCTTTATTTATTTTTTCTTTGCCGACCAAACGCCTCAGTAAGCGCTGACTGTCAGGACGAAGGCTCCACTGTGCCTCCCCTTCTTCGTCGCCACTACTTTCAAACAAATTCGACATATCGGCTTGTCGGTGTCCATGAGCTCACACCCTGTTCATTCTGTTTAAAGCCAAAATATTCCCACACTGGGGACGTGGCAGCCGGATAAGGAACCGTTGCTTTCATGCCTCCATTCATATTAGTGTTTGTTTCCTTGTTACTCCTCACGACGCTCACTTGCAGCTCTGTGTGTATGCGCAAGCAGCCCCACCTCCCTCCACAGATTGAATGACTGACAGATGGCTCACCCCGCTATAGAACCAACACACCCAGGCGTTGAGACAGATGAACGGTGTGAACCATCTTCTCATCCAGCCTGTTTGGTAGATTTATCAAGGCCGGCAAACTTACCAAGGATGTTTTTATTTATCGTGCAGATAATTGGTTTATTGATTATCATGGCAGGCCTATTAGACTTTCACTGCACTCGAACTGTATCTAAAACTTGCTGTATTTTACTTTCAAGAAATAGCTCAAAAACTTTTTATGTTGTTTTCAGTTCAGCAAGTGGTCATTGTCTGTTCGGGACCTACAAAGGTCATGACAAAACCTGTTTATACACTTAGAAGTCAATAATAATACAACAGTATTTTTCATCAAACACATGAAAAATACTGTATATCTTAGCACTTATGATCAAGAGGAAATGTGTTCTCATTTCACAGCAAGAAGGTTGCTTGTTTGGCTCCTTGATTGGGTAATTTAACGTACACTTCGACATTGTGAAGCAGCTCGTTCTCATTTTTCTGTTTAAAGAGTCAAATGTATGCAAAAACAAGCATCTTATCAATTTAACATAACTATACTCTTGACATGGGGAGTATTTTACTTTACTCTTGTGCTCTGAAACATGACTCAGAGGAGGAAAACTGCTTCAGTGTTCTTATACTACTTTTCAACACTGTCATACATGAAGAAACAGGCAGCTGTACTTGCACAAAATGACTCACAGAAGTCCAGTGATCCTTGTGTCAGCATTTGTGCTTTTAACGTTGGCTTTTGTTGCTTTCTCTCTGTGCTATTTACTCAGTTAAGTTGAACAATTAGGCAAAGAAAAAGCTTGATGTTAGCTCTATATTTATATGTTTTTTAGTGTCTTAAGGATAGGATCCTTTTGGATAAAACCCTGCTTTTATTTTGAATGAGAATGATTTACTTTTTTGAAACATAGTGAAAAAGTCTTTTGTTGATTGGAAGATAATTAAAAGCTTGAGTTTTGCTTTAGGAGAGGAACTTCTTTTGATGGCAGATTTTATTTGCAAAGCCTCATGGGAGAAAAGGCAGAACACAGCTGTTAAGACTGAATTCTGAAGGGAACATGCAACTTTACTTTGGTCTGTAAGTCTTATTAAACCCCTGAGGATCCGTCACTGTGTGTGCAGGACACGTAAATAAGAACAGTCAATCAATATAGTAAAAATTGGCTAACTATTGGAAGTAGAAGTTTCCATGGATTACATTAATTTTCATGCATTGTGTTATGTTCCAGGTTTCGAACATTTTTAGAATCAGTTGCTCCCATCAGCACCTGCCTCTCCTTATCTTCAGGTGCATATGGAGCCAATGTTTTCATGTGAAGCGTGAAAATAAGATCTGCTGCTGTGAAGGAATGCTCCCCCCATAAAAAGACGTATTGCTTTCACCACACCTGAATGTCTAACAGCACGCTGAACCTCCTCAGAAATGCCGCAGACTTGAGAGCTCGTAGTGTTTAGCCTCAGGTGTCTAATTTTGGGTTTCATGCCGTGTCTGAGTTTATTCAGGAAACCCCCCCCCACTTCTGCCCCAAGGGTGTTTGATGCATTTAATGTTTCTGACTCAACACATGATAATTTGCCAACTCAGCAATGCTTATTCTAGTGATAATAAGTTAGTCTCTTCTTTTTGAGACTTGTGTCTCCGTGGGGATTTTCCTCAAACTTTACTCTAATGCCGGCCAAAACATGAGGATGATTGATGCGATTTTGTAGGTCAAAGCTCAGTTATTCTGCACCTCATGATCATACTGTGCTTGTAAACATGACATCTAAAGAAAAAGCCTAAATGTTATGGTCACCATGTGCTCAAATCTTGTTACAAAACACACTTTATGTATTCAAGACTCACAAACCCCAATTCCAATGAAGTTGGGACAAATAAAACAGAATGCAAAGATTTGCAAGTCTTGCCTGTATTCAGTTACACACCACAAAGACAATACATTTAATCTTCAAACTAGGGGTGTCTGATCTGATAATGATGTCAGATATTGGTCCGATATTAGCAAAAAACAAATATTGGATTATATCGGCTTGCATCTTAAATATCCAATATACTGTAAACACTCAGATATAAGTCGTCCATTCTAATTAATTTTTATTTATTTAATTTAGTTGTAGAACAAATGGATTTAAAAATCATCAAACAAAAAATCTCGATACTCATGTAAATCATTTTTTTTCCCCACACCTAAAACAGTGTTTATTTTTCATTTATTTTATTTTTTAAATTATACAATATTCTTGTGAAAAAGATGAACAATGATGATACCTCCAGACTACATCAAAATACACATCACACGTGAGTCCATTTTTAGAATTTCTTCAGCAGTATGTTTTAATCAGCTGTTTATGCTCCCTCTCTTCAAAAGCCTGGATTGCATTTAAAAGTGGCTTATTAAAACAGACTAAAATTAAGCAGTTAAATTTGGAAAAAAAATGATTTTTGAACAAAACATGGATTTAAAAATAAACAAAAAATCCAGATACTCATGTAAATCAATTTTTCTCCCACCCCTAAAACACAGTGGTCATATGGCAGTTTAAAAATATATGTTTTTGTTTTGAAGGATTTCTTGAGGTTCCTTTTCAGGGTCTTCTGTTTTATTTATTTCTTTTTTTTAATTTAATTGTCCTATATTCTTCTGTTTAAGATGAAAATTTAACTTATCGGTAAATAACAAATGGGTCATTTTTCTCATACCAGCTACTGCCGACTCTCTGTTTGAGTAATCTGACTTGATAAAGCCTTTTCTTACAGTCCATACAACAAAATAAGTAAAAAAGTATGTTTGATTCTTGCTGATATTGTATCAGATCGGTATTGGCCAGTACTCACGGCTTGTAGCACCCTATGATGTAATAGTTTACCAATAATGTAATAACGTCTGATAGTGTAACAAAATTTGCACTTAACTAAATGAAAAATGTAACAAAGCTGAATAATGAAATAACTGAACCAATAATGTAATGAAAATATCCTGACTGGTAACTGGTACTGTAATACCTTATGACATTTTTAGGAATTTATCGACTTCCTGTCAAAGAGCTAACAGTCTTTTACAGGTTCATTTCACAATATCCCCCCAAAAATTCCTATTAATGCCATAAGGTATTACAGTACCAGTCAGGATATTTTATTACATTATTGGTTATTACATTAACAAGTTTTATTACATTTTTGATTGAGTTAAGTGCAAATTTTGTTACACTTTCAGGCATTATTACATTATCAGTAAATTATTACATTAAAAACGGTGCCACAAGGCTACAACATCGATATCGTATCGGTGGTAAAAAAGTTGTATCAGGACACCCCTACTTCAAACTGATGAACCTCACTGTTTTTTTGCAAATAGTTACTCATTTTGAATTTGAAAAAAGCAGGGCGAGGGGCAACAAAAGGCTTGAAAAGTTACATTTATTGTCATGATTGGGTATAAAAAGAGCATCCCCACAAGCAAAGATGGCCAAGGTTTACTACAGTGTGACCAAAAGTCCAGTTTATGAGTGTTCCTCATGTTACAGCTCATCATCTATAGTCCACAGTGTCATAAGAAATTCAGAGAATCTGTAGAAATCTCTTCACATAAGCAGAAAGACCGATAACCAACATTGGATGCAGATTATTTTACACATGCCCCAGCTTCTCTGGAGTTATGGTTTGTAATGTCTCCACAAATCTAACACACAAAAACCATCACAGCCCTCTTTCTGACCCACCCCTCCACTTTTCCCTGCCAGGCAGTTGCATCCCTCAGGGAGACACCGAACAGCTCGCTGGTATTTTCTGTCGATGGTTCCTTCTGAGCTCTTCCAGCTGAGCCTCAGCCTTCAGCTATTCATTAGCCCCAAATCTGAAGCCTGGACCTCACAGTGAGGTCAAAGATCAGCTGCGTGTTAAACCAAGGGAGAGCTGCTCCACTGAGGCAGTTTGTGCTCGTTTCCTTTTGGTGATTTAAGATGAAAATGTCCTGATAGATAACTCCAAATTAGCAATATGGCTTGTTGCAATTTTCAAATCGCAGAAGGTTCAATATTTTTATCCCAAAATGTGTTGAACATTTTGGCATTGTGATGAAGTTTTTTGCAATTTCATTCCTATTTTTTACCTCTTTTCATACACTTTTTTCCCACTTTTGGACAATTTTTACCTTTTTTTTTAACCCCGTTTTTTCAACTTAATGCCAATTTTGCCCCCATTCATCTTTTTTTGGCCACTCTCAGAACCATTTTTGGAATTTTTACATGGTTTTTGCAGATTGATTTCAAATCTAATTCCCAATTTTGCTGCCATAATCAATTTTCCTAAGCCTTTTTTTTATTTTTTGCCAATTTTTCCCTTTTTTTTTTGCAATTTCGTACCTATTTTGCACCTATTTATTAACCTTTTTTCGCTATCATACCATTTTTACCCAGTTTTAACAATTTCATACCTGTTTTGCTTCTGTTCTTCACTTCTCCATTTTTTCTCAAATCTTTAATCCTTAGATTAATTTAATGTCATATTGGTTTTACTATAAAAGATCTACTGCTTATGTTTGTTTAAGAATACATAAGATGAGGAACATTAAAACAATTGCAGAGTAAATCGCAATATTGGGGAAAAAAATCGCAATTAGATTATTTTCTCAAATCGTTCAGCCCTACTCCAAATACTAATCTGTTCTCCTCACCTCTGCTCTTCTCTTCCAGCAACGCTCCCCCGGCAAAGTCCTGTTCGACCTGGTCTGCGTCCATCTCAATCTCACAGAGGGAGACTACTTCGGGCTGGAGTACCAGGACCACCGCAAGATGACGGTAGGAGCCGCCTGCACCTTCAAATCTGCCCCGCTATCTCCTTTTTTTTCAATCCGAGCCTCCACCTGGATTCAGTTACTCCACGTGTTTGATGAGCAGCTGGTTGCAATAATTCACACCCTTTCCACTGCATGCCTGTAGATTGCAGATGCTGTTTTTGTCTCTAGAATCTTCTTAAAAGCTCAATTTCAAGGAGGAAAGCAAAGAAATCCATCACTTTGCTTATTCAGTGTGCTCAGACAGACTGTGCATTTAAGAGCCTCAGGCAGAAGAGCAGCTTTGGAGGAGATCGATAACAGAGCTGCAGGAACTCTGACGGGATGCGTACAAACACAGGAAGATTCACACCAACACTCACAGACAGAGCGGTTATAAATCAAAGAGATAACCCAGCTTTCTTATCTTGTTTATGAAGAGAACAGACTTTATAGCTGCGATAAATACACCTTACTGCATGATAGGCAGTGATGAGTCAGATTTTTTAATGCCAGCAATGCACACTGAAGACTGTTTTTAAGAATTGAAAGAACCAGTGATAGCATATGTGGGATCTTTGGCATTGCAGATTATAAACTTTTGCTCTAATTCTGATTCAGGTGTGGCTGGACCTCCTGAAGCCGACACTCAAGCAAATCAGACGTGAGTATTTTTCCTCACATGTCTTTCTGCCCACAAATATGCTGTTTTTATCAACATTAATTTGCCATTTTTTAAGAATAGCCAGTTCGTCCTTGCCTGAAGGCTAAATCTCAGCCTCCCCCCCCCTTCTCCTCCTCCCTCAGGGCCCAAAAACACCATCCTCCGCTTCGTGGTCAAGTTCTTCCCTCCTGACCACACACAGCTCATGGAGGAGCTGACTCGGTAGGTCTGGGTTAAAGCTGTTTTGCTGTTTTTTTGTCCTTCAGGAGGATTTTCACAGCTGTATCATAAAGCAAAAGCCTCTTTGTTACATGTTTACATCTTGTTTTGGACTTTCGCTTGGGCACATTTATTACAACACGTTTACATTCACATACCAAGAGCATCAAACAGGATATTTCTGCTCCGTCTGGACGAAGCAAGAACATTTTAGAGTCTGGGCATGGAGAGCATTCCTTCATGACTTCATCTGGTAAAGGGAATTTTCATGTTTTAGCTCTGGAGGTCAAACTTTACTTAAAGTAATCCAAGACGTCCTGTAATTCAGATTGAAGTTTCCACTATTTATCATCATCACATCCTTGTTTTTTAGTGTAAATACACAACAGTCAGTCAAAGCTTAAAATACAAAACAAAATAGAAGATTGATTTGACCTTCAACATTTTCCCATGATGCTTTAGTTCTCTTTTGACTGCCCAGCTGGATTCACTTGAGAGAGAGCCAAGCAGGAAGCCACAGAGGCTCTCTAACGTGATTGGACTTAAAATCCTTTTGTAAAAGACGCTCCATTTTAAATATAGTCTACAGTCTTTTCCATCTGCAGCTGATCGCTGACATCACATTGTTTAGATACTTGGACTGCTATCTGGACTTATTGAAAGCTAACGCAGGGACAGTTTCTGGTCGCTTCTTGCCAACACTTAGTGTCATCAGAGAATAAGAGTTGATGCTGTGTCTTGGTTACACTGGTATGGCTAGTTGAAATTTCTCTGTGTGCGTCATATTTTCTTTAATTCACCAAAATATCATCTAGAAAATATCATCACAAAGTCGAGAAGTCATGTCCTACCACTGATAGAAGCTACAGACTAGGAAATAGTTCCCTTGTGAATACGAGGCAGCTCATTTTCACCTCCGCCGTCATTGTACTAAGCGAAGAGCAGAAGCTGCCTCCTTTAAGTTTGATTGGCCAATAAGGGAGAAGAGATGTGGAGTGGTGCAGAAGTGAGTTAGCATATGAGATGTAGACTCTGGTTTTTGATAAATAGCTAGAATAAGGTTTATAAAGACAAGCACACAAGATTTTAATGTTTAAAGAGAGATAATAAAATGCACTTGATGTTGCCTGCTTTTGAACTTTAAGCACTGCTGTGTATTTAAAGTGACAATTGCTCATGACTTGCATGACTGGTTACCCAACTGATGTTCTTCATAATCAATAATTCATATCCTCCTGCCACAACCATGAAGACCAACTTGATCAGACCACTCCATACAGAGTAAAGTTTCAAACAAGAGGTCATAGCAGGACGTATTGCTGTTGAGGTTGATCAATCAATCAATCAATCAATCAATCTTTATTTATATGGCACTTTTCCGACAACATTTGTAACTCAAAGAGCTTGCAGAAAAGAAAACAAGAGGAAAGAAGAGGGGAAAAAAACAATTCCTAACTAGGCACCTGTCAGGGGAGCACAGTGTGGGATTGGAAAAAAATTACCTTGGCACATGAGCAACTTATTACAACAATCAAAGAGAGGAGCACATGGGGTCAAAAGGAGGGAGAGGCAGCCAGCAGGGGCGTTGATTTGAAGGGAGACCCTGTGACCTTGTCTTAGCTCAGGTTCCACAAAGTCTCTATTGTCCAATAAGGTGTCTGTACGGCCTTAAGAGAGAGAGAGAGTTTCTGATCCAGAGCAAAGTTCACAGTATTGTCATTGGTCACCATGTTGACTTCACCTGAAAGCCCTGTCCGAGGAGATAAGGCAAGCTGAATCAGGGACATCTTTTAAATCACATCTTAAAACCCAGTTTTTTGGACTTGCTTTTACATGATCCTTTTTTTACTTTTATTTTACTCTTTTACGTTCTACTATTCTTACCCTTGTCACAGTTTTAGTCCTGTTTTTACAATCCTTTTTGGTTTTGATATACTTCCTTTTTGTTATTATTTTTATTCCATTTTATTATATGCATTGATTTCTTTGTTATTATTTTTATTACCTCCACCAAGGAGGGTATGTTTTCGGGAGAGTTTGTATGTCCGTCTGTCCGTCTGTGAACAACATAACTCAAAAAGTATTGGATGGATTTTGATGAAATTTTCAGGAAATGTTCAGCATTGGAAAAGGAAGCACTGATTCGATTTTGGTGTTGATCCGGATCAGTGTCTGGCCGCCATGATGAAAAATGTGATTTTTGTGAATAACTACTGAACTAAAATAGATATTATTGTGAATCCAATTGCTAATGGTATGTTTTCACGGTCAAGGAATCTAAATATTTACATGAAATAAAGGTAGGAATAATATTTATGGTGAAAATCACAATATAGGTGAGGACTGTGGCGCTGGCGGAAGTCTGCGCTCTCCGAGTGCTTTTCTTGTATTATTGTTCTCTTTTAGCTGTCCTCTATCTGCCCTCTTCTTTTCTATCTTCCTAAATGGGATGTTGTAAACCTTCAACAGTCTTTATTATATCTATGTAGCTGTAAATCTGTTATCTATCTACTGTCTTGTTGTCTCCTTGTCATGATCTATACACCAGCTGTTTCAAACCTACCAATTTATTTTCTTCCATTTTGCTGCTTTAGTTAACAGACCCTCTGTGCCTTTTCCTCTGACTCTCGTGGTCTCTGATTAACTGATTGTTGATTTTTTCTGCCTTTGTTTTGTCCGTTATAGCACTTTGTAAACTTCTGATTTTAAAGGTGCTATAGTATTGTTGTCATTCAGTACTCACCAATTACATTTCATCTGAAAAAAATCATGAAATTTTGCTTAGTTTGTTGTGATTATCACAAAGAACAGAACATTTGAGCTTCGTGATTTCTTGTTTGCTACAGAGCTCATTTTAAGCAACAGTCAAAAACACATTTAAAAACTGGTAAGATTCATTATTTGGTCTACAATAATGCATCTTCCTTTCTTGGAGTCGTTTGCTTTTGTATTTCTTTTCTGCAGGTTATGATGGAAAATCAAAACAGGACTCTTAAAGGTTTTCAAGAATGAAAAGATAAACAATTACTCAGGAAATAAATGATAAAGGGTTGTTAATATGCTCTTCAACCAGCATTTATGGCATGTTACCACCATGGCCCTTCTATTAATGGTGAGGTCAGCAGCAATGATGCGTTTTTATGCTCTGTGAAACCACCCCAAAACAGATTTAAAAACAATGGATGTTTGTCTGTCCGTAATGTAACAGACAACTCGTCTATTATGCGACTGTCAAAGCAACTGCTCAACCAGTATGACACGTTCAATCAAATAACTGTTCAAGCATGAGGATGCCACTTGTGTAAAGGCAGCAGAGCAGACAGCAACAGCAAGTGATTCAGCTCTGGCTCCAGAGGTTTGAAGACTGTTTTGAATCTTTATCTATCTTTATTGTCTCCCCGCTGATGTCATATATCGTCTAATGGTGGGCCGGCTGACTCCAGTATTAAACAGGATGTGGGCACAAGGCCTTTATTTCCTTTCGTTTGCCTCACACAGTGTTTCCTTTAAAAGCAAAGATGGACTACTCCTGCAGACTGACAGATGAGAGGAAGATTTCTCCGATAGTGCCAGCCTCTTAATCACAACAGGACACTTGGAATTGAGAAAATCAACTTTAGGGCGTGTTTTAATGTCCTTTTTTGCAGCCTGATCCATCATGAACACTGTAATAGCCCCCGTGATAAAACTCCCCCTCATGTTTTTAATTTGCATGATGTGTTTTGCACCTAATTGTTGCAGAGTCCTTAAAAAAGAAAATGACTCCAGGCTGAAAATCAAGATATCAGAACCAACTTCACCTCGTGAGAGATAATAATGTTGCATGGAAAGGTTAATAAAGCTGCTGCGCATAATTAATCTCGCCCTCACATGCACACACAGAAGCAATCTAGTGCAGAGTGAGCGGCTGCTCCTCTATTTGTCCTCTAATAAACAGATAGAGTTTGTATTTTAAGGATCACATGGGGATAATTTGCCTTTTTATTATTTTTGGATCGACTTCGCTGTTTTGTTTGCTTCATTTTTACTCTCACTAAAGGAAAAAAAGCAATAAATGCATTTGAAAGAAGCAGTTGAACTCAGTATTTCTGTCAACAAATGCAGATCATCTGGAAGTGCACTTTGTTTTTAGGTGTATTAAATCAGCATTATGAGAGATTAGATTTATTTTAAAGGTCAAGCATCTTTTCTACAACACTCTTGTTCTTAAGTACTTTTAGCAGTGCTGTATTGTTCCTCACCTTTGTCTCTTTGCTCCCTCTCCTGCAGGTATCTGTTCGCCCTGCAGATTAAGCGTGACCTGGCCTGTGGTCGCCTCATCTGCAACGACACCAGCGCCGCCCTCATGGTGTCCCACATTATCCAGTGTAAGTACATGACAGGAGTGAAGGGGACCCAAGGGGACTGATGGCTTTATTTTCTTCTGCTTCTTTTTTATTTATTTTTTTTCTTCTCATCTATTTTTCTATTTTCTTTTATTTGTATTTTTTTCTTATTTTCTTCTCTTCTGTTTTTTTCTTCTCATCTATTTTTCTTTTATATAGATAGATAGATAGATAGATAGATATTCTTTTGTTCATCCCATCTATTTTTCTGTTTTTTTATTTGTATTCTTTTTTCTTCTCATCTATTTTTTATTTATATATATTTTCTTTTTCCTTCTCATCTATTTTTCTGTCTTTTTATTTGTAATTTTTTCATTTTTTTTCTTCTATTTTTTTATTTTTTCTTCTCATCTATTTTTCTTTTTTACTTGTATTTTTTCTTTTTTTTCTTCTCATCTATTTTTCAATTTTTTATATGTATTTTTTCTTTTTTTTCTTCTCATCTATTTTTATAAATTTATATATACTTTTTTCTTTGCATCTATTTTTCTGTTTTTATTTGTATTTTTTTTCTTCTCATCTATTATTCTTTTTTTGTTTATATATATTTTCTTTTTTTCTTCCCATCTATTTTTCTGTTTTTATTTGTATTTTTTTTAGTTTTTTCTTCTCTTCTGTTTTTCTTTTTTATTTATATATCTTTTCTTTTTTTCTTATCTATTTTTCTATTTTTACTTTTCTTTATCTTTCTTTTTTCTTCTCATCTATTTTTCTATTTTCTTGTTTTTTTAAATCTTTTTTTCTCTTCTCTTCTATTTTTCTATTTTTTATTGATATTTTTTTCTTTTTTTTTCTTTCTATTTCCTCATTCAAGTACTTGTACAGTATGTCGAAATGCTTCTGTATAAGTTTTCCTGGTGGAATGTAACCAAATGTAATCAACCTGAACTTCTTTATGACCATCCCCCTCAATGTATGTTCTTATACTACTGTCACATATTTATATACGCACCTATGCACCACTAAAAATTTCCTGTTATGTGTACCCAAGTTTTTTTCCACTCTTTTTCGCTATGTTCTTTTTGTTTATTTAATCTTATTTTGTTTATTAATTTATTTTTGGTATTCTTTATTTTTAACTGCAATAAAAATGTATTGATAAAAAACACTTTTGAATGGAATATTATCAGTTTCAGTTTTATCATACTTTTATTCTATTTCCTAAACCCCTCAGTTAAAGCCAAAATATTCCAGATATTTAAATCATAGAATATATGTACTTTAAAAGCCAAGTCTGTCAAATTTTCCACATCTAAAGGGGGCTTTATTCTCAGTGTGAGATCCTCTATAGCAGAAAAGAGCTTTGAATGCTTTCCTTTAAATGTAAGACCATAAATCACCCGGAACACTCGCACATGACGGATACTCCCTTTGGAGGTATTTCAGCTGCTCTTATAGCACTACAGCGTGTGCCTGTAGGTCAGGTTTGTGTTAAAGTGTGCTCTGTATCCTTAAATATGTGCAAAACTTTAGACTCAAAGGAAGAGGAGTTGGTACGTTTGGATCTCTGTCGTGTAATCACAGATCTGACAGCAGCAGTAAACACTCTGCTTGTAAACCTTCAGCATTTCAACATCTCACTTCTTATATCCATTAAACAAGCAGCTCTTCGGTCACCTGTTGTTATTATTCCACACCATACGCTGAGGATGTGCTCTTATTTATGGATTCAATTCAGCAGCCGCCGCAGACACAACCAGGCTGCAGCACAGCAGCGAGAATATCACTCAGTTGCTGTGGCAACCGCCACTGCTGCTGCCGCCGTGGCCTGTTTGTGCACCCGCGGGTGGTACACAATGATTGTTGCTGGTTTTGGACAGATGGAGTCCCACGCATCGCTACACCTCATCTCATCTACAGTAGAAGACAGAAAATGAGTCATAGAAGTGAAATAACTGGTTTGTTTTTTTAGTTCAGGTAAATGAATCTCTTTCTTTGTTTTCCTCCATCAGCTGAGATCGGGGATTTCGAGGAGACCCAGAGCTGGCAGCACCTCCTCCACAACAAATACCTGCCCGACCAGGATGCCATCAGAGATAAAATCACCGACTGCCACCGCAAGCATGTGTAAGTTATCATCCTGCAAGTCCTCACATGATTTTCACAAACGTCCTGAGAGCATTCTGGCCTCATGAGGATACAGATGGGTGTTATTTTAACCTTGCACGGTGGCAATAAATAATTCAAATGAATCTTTATGTGCTCTTTATATTGTACCCTGTACAAAGTCACAACACCTCAGCTCAGGTTTATCACCTCCATCAGGAGGTTATGTTTGCTTGTTTGTTTTTCTGTTACCAAGATAACTCAAAAAGTTAAGGACGGGTTTCGATGAAATTTTCAGGATATGTCCGGATTGGGACAAGGAACAAATGATTAGATTTTGGGAGTGATCCGGATCAACCTAAAACCACCATGATGAGAAATGTGATTTTCGTGAATAACTTCTGAACTCAAATAGATATCGTTATGAATCCAATTGCTAATGGTATGTTCTCATGGTCAAGGACTCTAAATATTTAGATGAAATAAAGGTAGACGTAATATTTATGGGGAAAATCACAATATGGCTGAGGACTGTGGTAGGGCTGGGCGATATGGCCTAAGAATCCCAGATTTTCCCCCACAAAACTTGATTTACGATTTTATTTTCCTCTCAAACAAAAAAAAAACTCCAAGTGACACAAAAATGACATTAATCAAGTTCTGCCTTTATGTTGTCCAAATATATTCCTAAATAATCTAAATTTCCCTCTTAGAATTACAGTGTGTGTCATAAAATGTTGATTATGTAGTTCTAAAGCAGGCAGGTTTGTCTACATAAACACTAAAAGTTAAGGGACTTTCACAGCTTGTTAACATGCCACTCTCTGATCAAAATGTAATCTAATTTTTAAAAAATAAATACAAGCAATTAAAAGTGCTTGTGCAAAACCTGACAAGGCCATCATCATGAAAACTGTGAAATTTCAGTGTTTATTTTTTTTCAAACTTTGTAACAGCTTACAATTTAAGTAATTGAATGAAAAAATCTAGATTTTTTTTTCAATTTTTTAAAAATCTTTTGCAGAAAATAATTAGAATAAATCGATTTATTCGATATATTGCCCAGCCCTAGACTGTGGCACTGGCGTAGCTCTGCGCTCTCTAAGTGCTTTTCCAGGGGACTCTGTATTGAAACAAAAAAAATCCAAGAGAAAGGAGCCAGAGCTCTGATAGTTTCTTTAATAATTCTTAACTTTCTTTTACAGATGAAGGATTTTGTATTAATGCTGATACCTGATATGGCAATATATCCAAACTCATTCAAGCCAGTACTGATAACAGTGCGCATATCCTGCTGCTTAACAGAGTTTTTAAACCTTTCATGCATGATGTCCACTGCAGTAGACAGATTTTTGGGAGAAAGGTTGCAGCACCATGTCCAACTACCAGGTGGTAAATTCCCAAACTCTTGCCTTAAGTTTCACAAAAATGTTTTCTTTTACATCTTTACCTTCTATGCATCAGAAATACAAAATGAATGGCAAATTGGATATTATCCCTGTATCACCCAATTTTGTATTTTTATTTGAAATTTTGGTGTAATTCACAAGTGAATAGTTTGATTGAACAGCAACAATACATTTGGGGTACTTTTGCTTATCTTTTATTTGTTCTTAATGAATGTTTGTCAAGGAAATGTGTTTGTGGCTCTTTTTAAATATAACTAAATTACTATATATACTGTCGATGCATGGTGCTCACTGTAGTGGACTGCAGACAATTGCCCAAGTCCCTCCGATCCGAGTCCCAAGCAAGTCCCAAGTTTTTTCTGTTGTGGGCAAGTCCAGTCCAGTCCAGTCCAGTCACAGGTTATGACGGGTCGAGTCCCTCACCATTGTTCCCCAGTCCACCCAAACAGCACTCAGATTTTTATCTTGAAGAGAGAAACCTCATCTTCCCAAGGCCAATGTCAAAAAACAGCATCAGACTAGTCTGCCTGGATTAAAGCAGCATAAAGCTGATCATTTATCCATTTATAGACATGACATGTCTGATCATTTAGACCTAGGTAGATGGGAAAGGCCATTAAAGAAATGGCATGTTTGATGAAAAAAATATGTTTATTTAGAACATTTTGCAACATTTATTTGCATCAAATTTGAAGCTCAACTTGCAATTCTGACGTTTTTTTCCAAGTGCTTTTTTTTTAGAGGTAGTAATCTCAACAAAGGCAAACAAAGTAACAGTAATGGCCCTTTTCCACTAGCACGCCTTTGCCCTAGTCTACTCAGCCCTGCTCGATTTGCAGCGTGTTTCCACTAGCTTGGTAGCTCTTAAAACAAGCTAGTTTTAGTACCTACTCCGCTCCGGTTCCAACGAGCTGAGTCCATACTAAAAGATGACGTCACCAACTGCCAGCTTCTGCCGTCATCAATGAGTCATGAGCGCGACGACCTAGCATGCTAGCGGTAGCTACCATTAGCTTACCCTCATATGTCTTTTCATTGCAGCTCGATTGCTCTCGTCCTCGGCTTCATTCTGTTGTATAGCTTCCAAAACTCTTCTGTTCTTCTCAAGGAGTATTTCTTCTTCTACCTGCAGCCTTCTCCTGTTTTCCTTTTTCACTTGGTTTGTGACAAAAAGCCACAGATTGTTGTGTGGTGCTCAAAATGACGTCACCGCAGTGCCGCTCAGCTGTTTACAGCAACACTACACTGGGGCTAATGGAAAAGCAGCCCAAGGCGAGTAGAGTAGAGTAGGGCTAATGGAAAAGGGCCATAAGACTGAACAGTTCAAAGTTCTTCTGTAAACACTCCACAGCAAAAACTCCTATTTACGAAGAACATTTAACCTACAACATTTAACTTAATGTGGAAATGAAACATTCAACAAAGTAAACATTATTTAGGCAAGTCGAGTCTTGAGTTTTTACCTCCCAAGTCAGAGTTCAGTTGCAAGTCGTCTCATTAGTGGCTCAAGTCGACTCGAGTCCCTATGAGTCGAGTCCAATTGACTGATGGACAGATGCGTAACTCCCTCAAAATATAGCTTTGAAAAACAATGACCCATGATTTTAAACTTGTTTGAAAGTAAAAACAAAAATTTTAAGAAAGTATTCACTTGGATTTAATAATTCATACATTAAAGGGTTAAACACTTCAGCAGCTAAACTCAAGTTTATAAGAGCTGTGATGTGAACTTTTACTCTCCTCACGTTGAATTAAAGCAGACCTACAGTGTCAAACTTTGTCGATGACGCTCTGCATTTCCAAGCTTGACTAACCAAGTGAGGGGAGTGAAGGTCACAGGACGGCATTGTTTACCTGAAATCAGCTTTTTGAGATCATCCTTGCCTGGGAAACAAAGCTGAGCCGAGCTTTACCCCGACCGTGGATCTGTTTCTGTTAGTTTTTAATCTCCTAAGTGTCAGAAAAAGCATCTTTTCTGCATTAACACACAAACCTGCACGCTGCTACCCACAGATATTCATCTTTTTTAACCAAATGTGCCGGCACAAACACACCCGTCTCACCCAAGCCGCTCTCCTGTGGTGATGTTTATCTATTCAAACACAATCTCTCCCCCACAGAGGTGCTGCCCGCAAGCACACCACTTCACACTCCCCCCGTGGGATCACAAATTAACACAACACTTCTTTATTAAAGCTGAGATTTCCCACCAAACACAGGAGCATGTTTCCTTGTTTTCTGGTGAATAAATCTCCTTCAAACTCTCATCTTTAACCTCCTAAATAAGCTTAAAAAACAAATCACAACAGCTGATTATTTGTCATGCTCACACTCCGCGGGCTCCTTCACCCACTCCCCTGCAGTCCCTCAACCACCCTCCTACCCAACACAGGAAGGAAGTGGCTAATTCAGCAGCTTATACAGGAAACAGGAAGCTATTTTCAGATTTGTGAGGAAACAAACTTCTTTTGTGGCTGTTTTTCTTTGGTCCCGCAGCCTTGAGGGTGCCGCCGTCTGATGTGGTGCATTTTAAGACCTGTTTATTGTTGCTACAATTATGATAAATCTGGGCTGGGACGTGTCTAACATCTGGTTTTAACAGGAAAAAACTCAACTAGAGTGTGATTCTCCTTGCTTTATCTTTAAAAAGACTCAAATTTGATGCTTATTTAATGCATATTTAAGATCACTGTCTTGTTATTGATGTTTATAGAGGGCAGACTCCTGCAGAATCAGACTACCAGCTGCTGGAAATCGGACGACGCTTGGAGATGTACGGTATTCGTCTGCACCCTGCCAAGGACCGAGAGGGGACTAAACTCAGTCTGGCTGTTGCGCACACCGGGGTGCTGGTTTTCCAGGTAAAGCTTCAACATCATATTCGATTATTTAGCTGGAGGTTTTCTGAAATGTGAGATGTTCCAGAGCGAGGCTGTAGGTGTAGGTTAGACGCATGGGCTGAAGATTCTTCACATATTTTCAAGAAAGTGATTTATTATATACTGTCGAGACCCTTCTTGCTCTTCTTTTCGATGAATTCAGCAGCTTAAATCAAAGTGAACACACTCTCTATGTTTTTACTTTTTCAGGGTTACACAAAAATCAACGCCTTCAACTGGTCCAAGATTCGAAAGCTGAGCTTCAAACGTAAAAGATTTCTGATCAAGCTAAGAGCTGATCCTGCTGTAAGTCGTCTTCCTAACATCCTGATGTTACTCCTCATGATTTAATCCATCCATCCATGCTTATATCTGTTCTGTATCTTGCAGCAAAGCGCCCACCATGACACTCTGGAGTTTGCCATGGCCAGCAGGGATTGCTGTAAAGTCTTTTGGAAGATCTGTGTGGAGTATCACGCCTTCTTCAGACTTTTTGAGGAGCCTAAACCCAAACCCAAGCCCATCCTCTTCACCAGAGGGTCCTCATTCCGCTTCAGGTGAGGAAAGGACAGAGAGGCATATCAGCTTCTGGTACTTAAATCTATACATGACTTAACTTTATCTCTATGCAGCGGTCGAACCCAGAAGCAGATCATCGATTATGTGAAGGACTCAGAGCTCAAGAAGGTCCCGTTTGAAAGGTGAAGTCCCCTCTTTCAGTAAAATTACCTCAATCATTTACAGACAGCTAACCAAGTCCATCTTTGTTTTAGGAAGCACAGTAAGGTCCTGTCCAACTTCAGCCCATCTCCTCAGTCGTCTTCCTTCAGAACACAAGTGCCAAAAGAGGTAAAACATCTTAGATTTACCACAATCCGCCTTTTTGTTCTTTTAAACAAGCTTCTGTTTTCTATTTTTTTTCATCTTTACATTTTTGTTTGTTGAATGAACTGATCTATATGTTATTTTCCACCTTAAAAAGTCTTCAAATCAATGTAGCTCCATTTAACAGGTACAATGACGTAAAGCTCATTACCACAGAGTGCCACGGTTGCCTGATTTAAGCGGTGTGTAGCTATGGCAGCTGATTTTCTTGTGAGAAGTGCATACAGCTTTACAGTGCGAGTTCATGCACCAGCTCTAAGCCAAAAAGAAGCCAGTTAGATATCAGATCCAGCCACGAGCAGGATCAAGTGCTTTTCATTTCATATTTGTGGGCATGGAGCCTGAATAGGTGGAAGACAAAGATTATTTGTCCTCCTGGTTTTGGATGTAATGTGATAATAAGGTCAAATAGATTCAAATGGCACATTGAAAGCATGCTGACATAACTATTTTCCCTTCTTTCCCCTAAATGACGTGTTTCTGTCCCCTTTCACAGAGTGCCATGTCCGTCCAGCCAGCAGACGAACCTGACTCCTTCAGACTGAGCCACCAAGCAAACGGCTCAGACGAGCCACTGGCGGCCGCTGCCTCCACCAACGGCTACCACAGCGCCGACCCGACCGAGCCCCAGAAGAACCACAACGGCACTGGACTGGCGCCGGATCCGCAGTTCCTCAACCCAGGTCCATCCTGCAGGGCAAACAGGGGCAGCAGCTCGTCTATCCCGTACATAGACTGCAGCGACATAGACAGTGAATGTGACGTTGCCAAGAGCAACAGGGTCGCCAGGGGCCACAGCAACGCTAATGACAACAACACTGATGAGGCTAATGTGTATAATAACAATAAGAATGGGGGGAGCATCCGTAACGGGGGGCAAAATGGAGGTTTATTCGGGGTTGTTAACGGGTTCTACCACACTAATCATCAGGGCCTAATGCAACAGGGGATAAATGGGCACCAGCAGCATCAGCAGCAGCAAGGTATTCTGGGTAACAGAGTCCCCGTAGATCAGGCTAACAAGTTTAATGGAACTCATGAGCTAACAGATGACGAAATTCTCTCAAACGGAGGCTCTTTTAATGGCCGCCTCCCGCTCCACAGCACCCTCCTGGACGAGATCTTCCAGAATCGTGAGAAGCGAGCTGCAGCGATGGGGCGACCGTTAGGAACAGGGACTCGCAGTCAGTGCTCGAGCCCGGTGATCAGCAGCTTCCACCACCGCACCAGTTCTCTAAGTCATGCTGAAATGACCAACGGGCATGGGCAGCAGCGTCCAGCACCGCGCTGGGATGACGGCGGGCACTATTTCAGTAAACGCCCAGGAGCCCAAGTGGAAGCTCCTGCGACCCCGCCGTCATCCCATCCACCGAACCATTACGGTAGCTACTCCCCAATCGTCGCAAACCGCGCTGCGCCACATTACGCCAGACCTTACAACAACAACAACATGAGGAACCGCTCCGATACAGATCCATTCATCCTCGGCGGGATGACATCCACGCCAATCAAACACCTTGACCGATCGGGGCTGCACGGCCAAGCGCCTGGCTCCGCCCCAATGGAGCGCCGAATGATCATAACAAACGGCAACCATCGTGAGAATCTTATGGTTCCAGGTCAGGCGAGGTCTAACACGGTTCAGCGCATGTACGGACGTCAGGGCAAACCTGGTAACAACAACAACAACGTAAACCAGCCGGTACAAATGATCGATGGCTCCACCAGCAGCGGCACGGAGTCGAGTGATACAGAGTCGGATACGGGAAGCAGCGCGTACAGCCAGCCGTTAATGTACGGAAACCCTGTCGCTGTCACTTCTATCAATTCGATGAACTCTAACGGCGTGCATTCGTCGCCAATGCCGCGTAGTAAGTTCAGCTTTGGGAGCCTGCAGCTCGAGGAGGGGGGCGATGGCGAGGGAGAGGAGGAGGAGGTGTGTTATCACTTTAATGAGGAAGGTGTGGCAGGGAGGGTCTTTAGCTGCTGAATAATGAACAGAGAATTTAACGCTCTTTTGTACATATATGTCTAATCAAACTCCTCCCACACTGATGAAGACTGTTACACTTCCTCGTCCAGCTCCTCATATACAAACACATTAACTGTAAATGCAAATTTTATAGATGTAGTTTATCGTTTTAAAGCTCCTGTGGGGAGTTTTTTGTTGGTTATCAAACAGAGGAAGGTGATGTTTAAGTGTGAGCAGCAATGGTAAACAACTCTTAAAGAAGGTCACAGGGTGGGTGCTCGACAGAGCGAGGGAACTGCACCCAGATTCAGTTTTTTTAAGTAGTAGTCCTGGAATTTTCAGGAGTTTTGCCCCTAAATTTGCCTTGATTTCTTATTCACACTTGACACTCACAGGCTTCAGTGTTTCTAGGAAGATGACAAAGAGGTTTGAGAGAGAAAAAGGTATTTTAGGGCTTGCTAGAAAAAGTCTGGGCAAATTTCAGGTTATGAATTTGGCTGCCAGTGATGACACATTCCTACCAGCCAAAATATTTTGGACATTGAACTCTAACTTCAACTTCAACTTTATTATAATTTTATGGGAAAATTGTTTCTCAGCAGTAGGCATCAGCACACAAGTATATGATAACACATAAATCATACAGGCATTACAAAATCCTGAAAAATCCTGAACTCAAGTGAAAATGGACGGCACTTAAACCACAAAATGCCAAAGACCAAGAATCAGGCAAAACCCATAAAGTGCATTCAGTCATCAAAGTGCTGCACAGTAGATAAATAAATTTGTGAGACTTATAAGTAACCCCCTTTACTTATTCACATAACTACAAAAATTCTCCAATATTTCAGGTGAGCTGCATGTGTAGCATTTTGACCCAAATTTTGCCCAGGCTTTTTTTCTTACAACTCTCTTGTATTGTGCCCAAGGAAACCCCTTGCTTTGGGGGACATGTTCTAACGAGCAATTCATAAACATTTCAGCTTTGAGCTCTTTTTTTAAGAAATTTTCAGGAGAGCATGTGTGAAAGCACCCCTGTCTCTCAAGTGTAGGTTGATAGAGGGCAAAGTTTACCAGGAGAAGCTAAGAAGAAAAGGTCAGTGTGACAAAGAAATCCCTTTTGCGTTCTTGTTTTCAGAATGCAAACCGACTACTAATCCCTAAATTTTCTGAGTTTTTATCTTCATGTGTGAAAACAACCTTGTTTTCTACAACCTGATATTTCCGTGATGAGCTGCATGTGTGAACTCAGATTACTTTTCTTTAGAGAATTTAATCAAACTAATTCCTTAAACACCCCTGAGGTAGAAGTTCATTATTTAAAGAATTTTCTGGAATTCAAACACTTTAAAACCACTTAAAATTTCAAGACATGTGATATTTTGCATCACCACAGGGGGCGCCAAAATCAATCCAGACAAAAAAATCTCCCAGGAGCTTTAAAACTAGCATATTTGTGAACCACCTTACATATCACACTCACTTCTTTGTACAGAGCTTAGCTTATTTGGGGAGGATTTGATTCCCCTTTTTAACATTTTGTAGGCTTTCTACCTTAAAGGACCAACTTTTAGACAAATTTCTACTAAGTTTTCTGTCGCTTAACCCCATAATCCACATTTTGTATTGAATTTTATATGCAAACTTTTAAGAAAACAGCAGCCTGCAGCTGAAACTCTGGCTGACTTTGTGAAAGGGAGGAAATCAAGAAGGCACTTTTATGTTTAAGAAAATCTTTAATCACAGCGTGCCATGACAAGACAATTGTATAATCAGTGTAGATGCATGTAAATTAATTCTACAAATTATGAATTTGCGTAGACTCCTATTGTGTAGCTTTTTAGTGATCATGACCAAGACTTTTATATATAATTTGTCCTTCTCTCTGAGATCATGGGATTGCATTTGATGTGTTGTTGTTGGATTTAAAGCTGGATAGGGCATTTTTAAAGTGGCATTGATTTTGGGGATGGCTCATTTTGAGAGCGATTAAACCTTCTATCTTCTTTCTCTTATATTTCTAGTTACCTAATGTAGCATTTTCTCTTAAACAAGCTATTTGACTGTTGTCTGGTGCAATAGAAGGGCTCAACGAGGATAGAGAGTTGTATGTTTTCGAGGGGGAACTGTTTAATGTCAGGTTTATGAGGTAGAGTTTGTGGTTACGGCGTCCATGAGGGTAAAGTAGATGGGTGATTTTGTGACATTTCCCTTTAATTGTACAGTATATCCGACCTCTCTTGGTATAGAATTGATTGTAGATTAATAGACTTTGTTGTTAATGTGTGTAGCTGTGGGGATTTGAGCTGATGAACTCGATGCCCGTTTCTGTGGAGCACTTTTTCTTTGATTTTGTCCGTCCGTCATGGGCAAGCTGCACTGTAACCTGGATGTTTGTGGTAGGATGTTTTGTGGGGATTCTCTTTTAAATTGACATTTAATGAAGGAGTAGATTCGCACCAGTTTAGTGAGAGGATGAACCCACCTTTTGTACCTTTTTGATAATAACTACATTTCTACCTAACGTAAGCGCTGATGTTTCTTGTCTCGGTCGATCAGGGGATGTTCTGACTCATTTTCTTTCTGATTTTCCTTTCAAAAAACAATCTGCTTAAACCTGTCTGCTCTGCTTGGCCTGGCTCCTGTTATGCACTAAAACCAAACACAGAGGTTTTGTTTCTTCGTATGCTGATTTCACTTCTGTTTCAATGCTGGTTATGAAGGCGTGCTGGCCCTACATCTTCACAAATGTCATCTGCTGGCTGTTTGTTCACTGCAACATAAAGATTTTTATGTTTCCACACGTTTTGAACATTGAACTTGGATTAACTTTGAAGGAAACACATGCGCTTTTCTTACACTGAATTTCACTTTGGTGCTTTGCATCTTATGTCTGTACATCCACAAAAACAAAATCAGTAAAAAAGCCAAGAGGTAAAAAACAACCAGACGGTGACAACAGTTTAATTTCTATTTTGATTTCGCCAAATGATCACATACATTTTTCAGTATTTCCATAACTTCTAAAAAACACTAAATTATTTGCAATTACATTGCTTTACTTCAGGTTGCATGATTTGCTTACAGGCAATTTCTAACAAGCTAATCTTTGCAGCAAAAATATCAGTCTGACACCATCGTCTCAAGTTAACGTTTGGCTTTGTCTTTTTTGCTGACTTTGTTTTTGGAGAGTTTTTGTCTTTTCTTTTTTACTTGCATAACACTGGTGTGAAAAATATTGTGAATTAGCACTCTTGATCTGACTTTGATTTCTGTTAGTACATGAAAAATTATGATTGACATAGTTTATAAAACAAAATGCCAATTAAAAGGTAGATTATTTGCCTTTATGCTGTAATTTTACGCATTTGTAGTGACATAAGAGTTCAAAAGCAAATTGAATCTACTAAGAATAAATTAGGTTTTTATGTAATCACAACAGCAAATTAGGTCCAGCCAAGTTAAAATAAAAAGAAAATGAGTTAACGATTACTGATGAAATAACTCTGAATTTAAGAAAATTAAAGATTGGTAAATTCAGGAGGAAGCACTTTTTTCAAGTTATTAATAAGAAAATATTTAGTTTTTGTGATGGGTTATAGCAAAACTTTTGGCACAACAAAAGACAAACGCCATCAGTGGATAAGCTGCCTCTTAGGTGTTTTTATAATCTTGGAGAATATCTAAGTTTTATTTCAGCACTTTTCTCCCCATTATGCCTCTACCCATCATTGGTGTCCCACAAGGCTCCTTTCTGGGTCTGATGTTTTCTTGATAACTTGTCGTTTAAAAGTCTCAAAATTTAGGTGATTCCTCATAAATTGAAAACTGTATAATCTATAAACTATAAATTTTTTCATCTACATTTACGACTCTATAACATTTGTTTTATTCATACATTGTATAACCACATTTCATACTATAACATTTTTGTCTTGCAGACGTAATAGCAAAAACTCCCTTTGCTCCCTTTAAATGTACACCTTCAGTATCTTAAAATGTATCTTATCTTTTCCCAGTTTTTACCACTCTATAACCTCAAAATTCAGAGTTTTTTATCATGTAAATAAGGGATGCACAATACTATATCAGCCGATACTGGCCTAAAAAGTTAAATATGTTACCAGCAAATATTAAATTTTTTTGTTCTGCTTGACAGAAAATATTGGCATTGGTTTCAACAATAATGAGTTCAGAAATATTGGGGAAAAAACATCATACTGCATTCCTCCTATAACGTTTGCCGCTTTATTTTATTTGACTGGGCCTACTAAGTTGTTAAAGTAATCTTTCAAAGCCAAACCTTTTCTTTTCTCTGTTTTTTTTTTTCCTGAGAGAAATGTTCATTCTTCATGCTTTTTAATTGCACTGTATTCCAGCATGTTTCCTCTACTGTGACTGCATGTTAACTGGGCAGACAACTTCACTGCTTTTTGTCATTCTCTGCTTTTTCTCACCTGTGACATGTTGTTTCTATCACGGGGCTCCAAATGGTTTTAAATGTTTGAAAGGTGTTTTGCGCAGTATGACGCAGTCTTGCTTTCTTCTATCCATGTGTTATATTCCAGCCTCTAACTCTGTTTTCATACTTTGTTCTCATGATAAATGCACAGCGCTCTGTCTTTCTTAAATATTTGAAAACCATTTGTGTTTTAGCCCCGGGTTTCTCCACTACGCACAATGAGAAAACATGGCCGACTCAACTCCAGTTCCCTTATATAACAAAGAGTGAGAAGGAGAAGGTAGACAGCCTCATGGAAGTTAAGCTTAAAGCAAATGTAAGTGAAGAAATATGACTAATTAGAAAGTAAAGACATATCTGCGAAAGTCTGAGTATTGTCAAAAGATGGACACACACCTGGACGCTGGAGTTGAGTCCACCTCGTGTTTCTGTTCACTTTCTGTCACCAAATGGCACTTACAGTTAATCACTCAAATGGAGGCATTTTGTAAGTTTATTGTTATTATACAGACTGATAGAATGAGTTTGTTTTATTATTTGTTTTTCAGTAGAGTTAATCAGAGCCAAATTCGATAGATTTGTGCTAAGATGAAAATGAATGTGATTGTACGTCCTCTTTTGCGGAATACACTGTGATATTGTGAACTATTTCATATCAGAAGTACTAACATAATATAGATTAGCATTTGGGGAAATTATTTGATTTCTTACTAACAAGATGATGAGAACATTGACACCACGATTGTCCTGTATGTTTGTTGACCCAAGGCAAGTTTAAGCTTCACACTGGATGTTAAGTGGCTGAAAAAATATCCGGCCATTTTGTATGAAGCTAGTAGTAATATAGTTACGAAGCCATAACTAGCAATTGACTAGCTTAGCTTCGTACAAAGGCTAGTAGAGGAAACTGCACCATGAACTGTTAGCTTAACTTTGCAATGACTGTAGACTTTTAGGCTGGGGGACGTGGAGCAACACAGACAGCTAGCTAAACATAGCAAAAACGAGACAACTTTCCCGTGAAAACGTTGTCATGTCCAACTATAAATTAGCTTATTGTCACTCAAACACAAGAAGCAGGGATTTTAAATTAGTTGCAAGCTAGCACTCTGTTAGCCTAGCTTGGCAAAAAACAGCTAGCAGCTAGTTAGCTGAGTGATTTTACAGAAAACATAAATTTAGAGCTACAGTTAGCTTGGTTGAGCAGACATACTGGAAATAGAGACAGTACTATGAATTTAAAGTTTTAGCTAGCTTTCAACTAGCAACTCGAGTATTCAAAACAGTTAGTGAAATTTCAAAAATAGGCTAGCTTAGCACAAGGCCTTAGACTGATATTTCAATAAATCAAATCTATTAAGCCAAAAGAATATCTAATTTACCCACTAAACAATAATGTCAATCTTCTCATCCTCTCTGTGGCAAGAAATGTGACTAAACTGTTAAGAGACTTTATTAAACTTAGATCATGCAAATGGTGGTAGGTAGCATTTTAGCATCACATTGTGCTTCCTTTTCTGTTTACATTTCTCACTTTTACTGACTGAGGACTTCTTTTGGAGGAATACAAACATTTTCTGGCAGTTTCTCCTTTGATTGGTGGCTCTGCTTCTCTTCAAAAGATAAATGAGCTGTCTAATTTTGAGAAGAGCTGCCAGATAGTCTTTATATTTTCCTTTCAAAAGAAAGACATTGAGGCATCCTTATCAACCCGATTGTAAGGCCTAAAGACGCTCTCACTGGTTTTCTTTATCTGTCTTGTAACACTTTGTACTCCTACACGTCTGTCCTTTTTATTTCCTTTTCTTAAGGTGCTTCTCCTTCATCTCTCTGTTTAACGCTGTAATGGATTGTGTGCACTAGAGTCAATAAAATCAAAATTATGCGTTCAAAAAAAAGGGACATGAGAATTTTCTGTAGTGTAGTCGAAGCCCATTTTCATCTACTCCACTCCCCGTACTCCCACCCACAGTCCTCCCCTTCCTCTCACTCGTGTTGTGTTGTAGTGTCTAGATTGTAGAGAAGTAGTTGTTGATCGGCTGGATGTTGTGAGTGTGAGATTAAACTGGTTTCCGTCTGTTGTTTAGCCCGTGTTTGCTTGTTTTATGTTCTGTGTTGTAGTTTTTTTTGTCCGTAGTGTTGGTTAAGTTCTTTTATAGCACCCGTCACAGATCTGCACTCAGTGGTTGCCAGTTTGGTGTGTTACAGTGGACACTGGAAACTTTGCACTCGGGCAAGTATACAGTCACAACCCTGTAGTTAACCTCTGTAGTGACATTAGCTGTAGTGAAAAGTCACCATTTTCATTTCTGTTTTGAGTTATAGCAGAGTTGTCAGGCACAGTCCAACCTCCATGTAAAAACACTGGTGATTGTGGGCGTCATTGCCAAAAGCAAGAATACAAATCTTAAGATCATATCAATGATGAAAGGGAACATAAAGATCTGTTTACCTTTCTAGTTTTCACAGTACTTATATAAAAGGAAAGATAGAAATATTAGTAGACTAGAACTATCATTATGATAGGTATCAGGTCAAGTTCTGGGTCTAGGACGGTTTATGTGAAGGTTTGATTCTTAGAAATTTGACTATGAGACGTGCTGACCTTGACGATTAAAGATTTAAATCTAATTAGTTCATCCTTGAACCTGAATGAACATTTGTCAACATTTAAGAAACAGACCTCATGCCTCAAAAATTTAACAAATTCAACCTAAAGCCAGAGTGGACAAACTACAGTTTTAAGTAAGTCGAGGGATTAACACTAGGCTCTGATGACTTTGACGTCTAACCGGTGACCTCCAAAATATGATCCTTGAGTCAGACTGGTCTAAGCTTTAAGACACTTAAAGATACTTAATTTACAAGTAGGAATGCATGATTTTGTTTATATGTCAACACTTTTGGCAACTTCAAAAGCTGATTGTGCAGATGCTGATATTTACTGCCGTTTTTACCCACTATGTAAGTCTGTGGAATCTTTGCTTATTAATTTGGATTTGTAAGTATATGCACCCGAAAACAAAGGCTAATTTCATATCAGCAGATTTGTAATCCAACTTTTGTAGCTTCTAAAATAAGGTTTATTATGCTGAAACATGTTAAAAAATACTGTACATTTTGCATATCATGTAGTAAACCTTCAAAAAAGTCGAGCAAACTACTTTCTGTAGGTCTGTTGGTATTGATATTGCTATCAACTAAAGTAAGTTTGGATTTTTTCAGCATATTACTGGAAGAAATATCAGTATCATGCATTCCTATGTTAACAGGATGCCAAGTTTCAGTGTGAAAATCCATCATTTGACGGTGTAATGCACTTTTCTCCTGTCCATGACCCTTCAGGTGGACAAAAATGTCCTTTTTTTAGATATTGTCTAAAAATAGTGTCCATGGACGGGAGAAAAGTGCATTACACCGTCAAATGATGGATTTTCTTGCTGAAACTTGGCATCCTCAAATTTAACCCCAAATTACCCCCGCTTGCCAAAAATTATGCCCCTGTGACCTTTTTTTAACCACTTTCTGGAATAGGACATTTTTGTCCACGAAGGGTCATGGATGGGAGAAAAGTGCATTACACGGTCAAATGATAGATTTTCTTGCTGAAACTTGGCATCCTCAAATTTAACCCCAAATTACCCCCGCTTGCCAAAAATTATGCCCCTGTGACCTTTTTTTAACCACTTTCTAGAATAGGACATTTTTGTCCACCAAGGGTCATGGATAGGTTAAAAATGCATTACGTAGTCAAATAATGGATTTTCACGCTGAAAATTGGGCTTTGGAAATTTTACCCACAATGACACTCCTTCACCAAAAATCAAATCTGGTGAGGAGTGGGGTTGTCTGTGAGGGGGTTTTGGATTTTGGAAATGGACAAAAATGTCCAAGGGTCATACAAGGGTTAAAGTAATAGATGTAACATGTTCAAAAGTCTTGCCCCTTGGCCAGTAATCTGAAAGATATCACTTTCACAAGCAAGGGATGATCGTGAGGAACTTTCATACAACAAATTATCTCCAAAATACAGCCGTCCCATCAGAGTGAACATTTGTTAGAAGTTAAACAGTACCTCTAAAAGCTATCTTAGCATATTGCTTTTACAAGTGAGTAATGATGAGGCTTGATCTATGAGCTCCAGAATAAAATCAGCATGGGGTGAAAATGGACACAAACTAACTTTAGACATCTAAAATTAGATAAATTAATCCCTGAGTCAGAGTAAACATTCGAGGACAGACGAACATGCGGAGAACATAATGCCTCCAGTCTCTCTTCATGCACAAATCTGGTTCTAAATGATCATATGTAAAAGCTGCCATTTTTATACATTAATGAAATATCTATCGCCAACTGACAACCTCTGTTAGCATTTTGTGCCCTTTTCCTCCCTGATGAAACATTGATATGATCTTTGTCAATCTTGCAGTCTAACGTTGATTATCCTTAGATTTTAACTATCATCTTTTATTAACTCACTGCTTATTCTGTCTTTCTTTTCCTCTAAAAACTTTAGTCAATGATCCAAATAGAGGCATCAAGTAGATGCACAGGACTTCAAAGTCAAGTGACAGCAGCATTTTAGTCTGGTGGTGCTTTGCTTCAGCATGACAGCTTTTCATTTCAGTCCTGAATCAGACAAGTTTTGATTGCCTGACCTTGAAATTCATCGCCACACATTGAGTTATATGAGAGGAGTGATTTGGGGATATTTTCGTCCTTGAATGCAAAGTATTTCTAGAAACATCTCCACGCTAAAGAGGAAAAAGAGCAGAGGTCAGAGTAAGAAAGAGCAGATAAGAGAAGCTGGCTGTGCATTTCATGAACATAGTTGGATTATGTAGAGCCTTTTTCTTATCCTCTCAAACCATCTCCCTCCTTATCTCACTCTTTGTTCCTTTTCTCCGTTTCCCAATTTCCTCCCTCCTACAGAAAGTCCCGGTTCAGAAGACTCTCCAGCGGGAAGTCCCCATGTGGCCGTCAACGGCAATGGTTCGGTGCACGGACAGGGCATGGGCGGCATCCTTCACGGCACGGGTCAGAGTCCCGAGAGACAGCAGCTGTCGCCTCTGACCAGCCCGCTGCTCACTGATGCTGGATGTGTCCGCCACGATGACGAGGAGGAGGCGAGGAGAAAGGTGAGCATGCAGACAGAAGAAGAGCTCGTCTGAAAATCCAAAACTCTCTGTCTTTGTGGAGTTGGGCCACATCGTGCCCACAATATGATTACATGGGTTCATTCTGTGGCATGGCAAGTCTAACAAAAGCTTATCCTGCCCTCTGAGATAATTACAGATAAAAATAATGACATTTTTCAGCAGTTTTTGAGGCAACACTCTGATCATAGCCTGGTTTACAGACCCCATTTGACCTTGAACTTTGCCTCTTGGTGGACAGCGGCAGTCATAACAATTAGGAGACCCGGGCAAAGACAAAAATGTGGCCGTTTTCCATTTAGTTTTAAAACAGTAGTATCTGTTTGAAATATTTAAAGGGTTCCCACAGACCTTGAAAATTGTTAATTTGGATCCTTGAAATTCAAAGTCTTAAAAGTCTTAAAGCTGGTGTCTACGATTTGAAACCGCAGCCTGCCCCTCTTTCCCTCACCTCTCCCCTCCGTGTTCCAAGATCCCGCCCCCAGCTCGTGTTGGCTCATATAAGCCCCCTCCGGCATAGCTACGAGCGACTAGCACAATATATCAGCAGCAAACTCAATCAAAAACAGCTCAGCTCAACTGAAAGTATCAAACACGACAGACATCTCCCTTGTAACACACAGCAGTAGCCATTTCAACTGGACCGGCGGCAATGCGGGTCTGGCGCCGCCAGAGCAGAGCCGAGTGTGGGGGAGGATTTATCTTTCTCAGCCTGTCCTCCCCAGCTCAGCTTACAGTGCTAACGATTAGCGGCTAACACGCTAACCCGCTCCCCTACAAGTTATTAGCCCGTACAGGCACAAACTAACCAGAGTTATTCAGCAGACATCTTCCACTGTAGTAAACAAAGCCATTACCTGATCAACCAGGGGCGAAACGGCCGATGCTGAAGGTCTGACGGCCGGCTGAGGCTATTCGTTAGCCGTTAGCCCGCTAACAGGCCTCCACCCGCGGGCAGAGCTCCGTTGGGCCCGCGGGAGAGGGAGGCGGATTCGGTTCGGCGCCAGGCCTTTCCGGCTCCATGCTAGTTCAGTCAGTAACGGTGCTAGCTGCTCACCGGAGGTAGAGGGGAGGAGGCGGGACCATGGGCAAGATGCTGCGTACTGCGTAGTGAGGGAGACGTGGGAGAGGGGAGAGGAGAAGGGTGGTCTGCAGCCAGACTGTCTTGGGAGAGGGAGGCGGATTCCCGGGTTCGGCGCTAGGCTTTTCCGGCTCCATGATAGTTCAGTAGCTGACGCTGCTAGCTGCTCACCGGAGGTAGAGGGGAGGAGGCGGGACCATGGGCAAGATGCTGCGTACTGCGTAGTGAGGGAGACGAGGATTGGATGGACTCACAGACCAACTCACGGACCAATTAATAGTTGCAGGTTCTTAGGCTTGATTGGTCAGCTAGTATGCAGCTTTTCAGCGGATATACTGAATGGATTTTTTTCATTCTTTTTGGTCTTTATACTGTGTAGATAGGACCATAGGACCATAACAGCCTTATAAACGGTGTTATTAATATGTACAAAGCTTCCAAATCGTAGACCATAGCTTTAAAGGAGACATATCATGCTTGTTTCTCCTTTTCACTATGTCAGACTAGGATGCCTGTAAAGCATTTCTGCCCTCAGTACAAGTCATTTAGTTCCTTCATTGCCCCACAATTGCGTTGTAAAAATCCTCATTTTAGGCCATTATCAAGCTGTCGTTGAAACACTCGGTTTCCAGGCTGACCTAAAGTAACCTCGCAACGTCAAAGCCCTTTGCGCTCTGATTGGTCAGTTCTATCAGAGGTAGAGCCAGCCTGTCCTTCTTCTTCTACTGTATTTTCCGGCAGGCTCAAAGCAGCGACCGCGTATTGAGTCCCCCTACAGGCCAGAGATGGCAATGAGTGAGTGTGAGCTAGGGAGCTATATACTGCTGCTGGATGAATGTGTTCCTCGGTGACGGTTTTGTGGCTAACGGACATCACAGAGGAGGAAGTGTTTTATCAGATTACTCCAATAAAAAGAAATGTACCTCGTGTCGTCACGACGATTTAAATCTCGCGGACATCTCGCAATGACCTATTTTCAGAGGCATCAAATCTCGTTCTAGGATATCAGAAAAAATACAATATCTCATTTTTTGAAAATAAAGGGGGTGTAAGGTGTTGTTTTTTAAATTTATTATATTATATGTAAGTATTAAATCATGCATCAGTATGATATGTCTCCTTTAAGTGTCTTATATTTTCAGCAAGAGGTCTTTAGTTTACAGTGATTCATTGACAAAACATCGTCTTCAGATCTATTGTTGGGTATTTTAATGGCTGCTTTGTGATGCAACTTGCCCTGTCTCCTATATACAATGCCTACCTCTTCTTGAGAGAGCACTGCAACTTGATGATCTATTTTGGAAATAGTATTTAGCTCCCTTGCTGCTTAAATTTGAGTAAAAAGATCATCTTAACCCATTGAATCCAAACACTATACTTCACCTGAAATATAGTATAAAATTTTCTCCATTTGGGTCTCAAAAGGGTCTTAAATAATATTTTTAAGTGCATGTTATACCAAAAAGTTGTAGCACCTTCTAATTGGAAATGATTAGTTAAGTGGTAAAATTTATTTGCGCAATTAAGACCATATCAGGAAATTTCTTGCAAATGTTAATTTCAATGTAATTTACTAAGTGAATTTGTTTCAATAAGTAAAGTAATTGCACTAACATGTTGGAGATAGGCCCAACTTGTTTTTCAAATGTTTTCAAGTGTGTTTTTTTTGCCTAAAAGCTGAAGCAAATCTACCGACTTTATCCAAATTGGCTTCTCTCTAGCTCCTCAAAACATTGCTAACAGTTCCCAAACAATGTTCCAGATGTTACCAACATATTTGTCACATTCAGGCAGTGTGCATGGATTTGATTACAATATTTTTAACCAAAAGGGAGAGGGCCATCTGTCTAAGCTGCACATGAAGTGGCAGTAATATCTTACGGAAAAGGTTCAAGGCAGCCACCTTTACCTGATGGTGGAACAGGAAATCTGCTGTTTTTCCTAGAAGTAGTAGTTATTTCTCTGCGGATTTATGAATGATTAGACAGATGGATGGATCTCATCTTATTGTTTGTGTCCAGAAGTTTCCCACAGATAAGGCCTACTTCATCGCCAAGGAACTGTTAACAACAGAGCGGACCTACCTCAAAGACCTGCAGGTCGTCACAGAGGTAAGACCACCGTCTCCACACTCTGTATCTTTCACTGGTTATAAGCTGCACTGTCATGTCGCCTGACTGAGGGAGAGAAAGAATTTGGCGAAGCAGTCCAACCAGAGGCTGAGGGTAAACACATTTCCTCAAATACACGGCCCTGCATGGCACAAACAAACCCAGAGAACTGGAAAAGTGAGTCCAAACTGGTTTCAATTTCAGGACAGAGAACTGTTTTACGAGCACAAGTGAGTCAGAGTTGGTTTGTGCGTGAATAAGGGCACAACTTTTGTGTCTTTTACAATTATAGTGACCTCATGTTGGTCATTTAAAAAAATACTTTGCTTTTATTTTAATTGTGCATTAAGATCACATGTCACATTAATTAAACGCTGACATTTCTGCGTTTTTGCTCCTAAAAAAGGCTTTTATGTGCGTATAGTTTGGCCTGAAGGCTGAGGTTTCGACATCTGAAGCTGTCGTCTTATTGCGAGACAGCCGACAGATGGAAAAAGCCTCTGAGTGAGCACATTTCAGCCACCAAACTTGTTTTTTGTTTGCCCAGACTCACTTTAAGCTCCCGGCTTCTTCAGTTTACAAGAAAACCACATGACAAAGCAGCTCGGCGCGGGTCAGACTGGACTGTTTTTCTGTCTTTCTGTTACAAATTAGAGAAATATAATCAGCAGGTGGGAACAAAAAGTCGCCCCCACCCCTGTTTAAGGAGCGAGCACCTGCCTGCTGATCACCTCTAAGCGAAGAGACCGTTGACCTCCTCGGTTGAGCGATGAAATATCATATTCCCCCTCTCGAGTGTCTTTTCTGCCTCTCAGCTGTTTTTCCTCTCAACAGTAGTCCCTCCAAACTCTGATGTGGGAGGAAGGCGTGTGCTAACCCCAACCCTAAACCCCTTCAGTATTTTCTTTGGCTGGCACCCTCACCCTCTTTTTTTACTTGCTATGAACCCCAGAGTTGGGGTGGTAGTGAGTTTTAAGAGGTATTGTTGTATTTAAAAAGAGATACAGGCTAAGGCAATATTGTTAATATCAACATGGTTTGTGTTGATAAAAAACATAAATGTGCGGAGTCCAAATCCTGCGACACAGCGGGACGGCCCTGTCTGTCATGGTGCTGTGGGCTTGGCTCTAAAGGGAGGATGTAGCACCTCAGTGTCAGGGGTCCCAGGGTTCAGGAGGGTCACTCTGTGTGTGTTTGTGCCACCTGATCCTCAGCGCAAACAAATGTCACTTTGCCTTCAAGTCAGATCGCTCAACCTGACCCAGAACCCCCGACTCAAACTGTGTAGAAGAATCTTATCAGTGCAAAGAAGCAGAGCATGCGATTTTGTTTCCTCTTTTTTTTCTTTTATGTCACTAAAACAAAATACTGTGATCTGTGCTCATGATGTTTATTACGCATATTTAACAAGTGAACTTACACAAAGATATGGCTGGAAGAATATCAAGGTCTTGAAAAATACACTTTCAAGACCAAACTGTTTATCTAAATGTAGTTTTTGATGCGCGAAAGTAGCATAAAGTGAACCACTTCTAGGAATATTTTCTAAATTTCACATAAAAACCACAAAATGCAGTATGATGACTTTGTAAAATGGCTTCTGTAGCCCTCTGCACCAATACTACTTCAAGCTTCATTAACATTTTCAGACTTATTTATCTGGAATTAAGATATTGTGATAAATCAGCTAAAACAGCATAAAAGTACATTTTGGTACATTTTGCCAAGCCCTAACAAAAACTAGCAGGATTTAAGACTTACTCTGAATTTTGAAATATCAGCTAATTGTAGTTGTTTTGAGTCCATTCTTAGATAAACCCTCCCCAGAAGTTTTTTCTATTATTACCTCCGCCAAGGAGGTTATGTTTTCGGGAGAGTTTGTTTGTCCGTCCGTCCGTCCATCCGCCTGTCTGTCCGTCTGTCCGTCTGTGAACGAAATAACTTGAAAAGTTATGGATGGATTCGGATAAAATTTTCAGGAAATGTTCAGCATGGGAAAATGAAGAAGTGATTCAATTTTGGTGTTGATCCGGATCAGCGTCTGGCTGCCATGATGAAAAATGTGATTTTTGTGAATAACTACTGAACTAAGATAGATATCATTATGAATCCAATTGCTAATGGTATGTTTTCATGATCAAGGAATCTAAATATTTCGATGAAATAAAGGTAGGACTAATATTTATGGTGAAAATCACAATATGGGTGAGGACTGTGGCGCTGATGGAGGTCTGCGCTCTCCGAGTGCTTTTCTAGTTCTTCAGTTTGATCAGAATATTTTGCACATCCTGATAAAAAATTTATTAAAAAAATAATTTCTCATATTGAACATAACTACATATAAATATTTCCTAATAGTGTAGCACCCTCTACTGACAGCAGAATGAGCTGATTCATGTTTTTGTGCCCTCTTAAAAATTCTGAAAAGTATTCTCATAGATAAAACCATAACTGTATATGTAAGATTTGGTGTGCATGTGACCCAAGTCAAGACCCACAGGAAATCCTCTTTTACCCATACCCATAAACCAAAAGGAAGTCAGCCATTTTGGTTTGATTTACAGCTGCCATATTTGCCAGTCCGAGGGATTTTATGGTTTAAGCTGATCAGGCTGTTACTATCGCCTTAAAGATGAAAACTAATAAGGAGATAATCCTGATGTCTAAAATCCGGCCATGATAGAGAGTCAAAGTTTGACATGTTTTGGCAAGAAACTCATTTATAACTTTTAAAATGACGTCGAATCTTCCTCAAACTCTACATGTGTAATAACTTTAAAAGTCTGAACACAACGACAAATTAATCTTGTCTTGTGTTCATGTGACATTTACTGACAGTAGGTAGTTACTGCTCTGAGTTATCAGTCACTGGACCTACAAATATGACCACAACGCCCTCAAAACTGAACTGGAACATCTTCAGACTTTGAATAAACCGTTTTCTAAATCTTAAAGGCTTCTGTCTTAACACCAAAATGCAGTAGAAGCTGTTGCACAACCGTCCCTCACTGCGGCAACATTATTTATGAAAGTTAGCACATCTCAAAATTGTTGGTTAAGATTTTGTTTTGAAGAGATTTTCTTGTTTGTTTTGACAGATTGAGAACATGTCTGCGTTTGTCGTTTGTAGTCTTTCCACAGTGTCGCGGAAAAAGACGAGACCCTCCCCGAGTCTGTGAAGAACCTGATCTCCTCCAACTACGACCCGGTCTACAAGTTTCATCAGGGATTCCTCAAAGAGGTGGAGCAGCGGCTCGCTCAGTGGTCAGTATCTGACGTTAGGAGGGAAACCATAAGGCTTAATGTATTTTCAGAAATTCAGAATATGATGCTGCTATGAGAACGCTTTTAGAGCCATGATTTATGTTAAATATTAATCAAACCACAACTATGTTCTCTTTCTTCAGTGCAAAAACTCCAATACATCTTGTCTCTAATATGTCTTTACACTCATAAAAGCTGCATTTTCTTGACAAATCCAGATCATTATATTTATTATTAAAAACACAGGAGCAAAAGATAAAGATAGGATTGCTTGTAGTGGGTAAAAATACCGTTGATAGGTCATTTTTACTATGTGTGTGACTTGAAACGGTCTGAATGGGAATAACTTTGCTTGGATAGTTGTCAATAATGTACATTTTCCAGAGCGTATCAAAACATCTTTAGTGTTTTATTTGGCTAAATTAATTGCTATTTGGACTTGTTGCACGACAGTGACTGAAGTAAGTGCATTCAGATGCTGTTGACAATAAACGCTTACTTAAATTAGAAATGTGGTTGTTTACAGATGATTAAATGAGTAAAGCTCACTGGAAAAAATACAGAAGATTGATATTCTAAATAAAATGATATGCTAAATGCTAAGCACTTGAACTACTATCTTAAACTAGCTACAATACCTGTTTGTTCTTCTCCCAGTTGTCTTGTCCTGTCTGTCACTATTTCCCCTTCTTTCACACTGTGGTGTGGCACGGCCCTCCCCTTCAGCTCCCATCAGGGGTTAAATAAAGTTTTATATGATGGAGTAGCCTACAGGGAGGGCTGGTGAAGGTCACTATAGCAGTGAATCATATTCACATATCTCTCACTGCTAGAAAAAAAAATGCATTAGTCTTTCCAACGCTGCCACCAGACACAGTGCTCAGCTGTAAAGATAATGCAGACAAGGGAAAAAGAAAAAGAAAAAAAAATGATATGCTAAAAGCTAAAGCTATAGTTGACAAATGTTGAGCAAAAACATTAAAAAATATATTTTTAAGCAACAATTTTAATGAAAAAGTTAATATTCTCAAGATAAACATTGTATTTGCCACAACAATTTTAAGCAAACTCCTCCAACAAACACTAAGAATAATATCCAGACTAGTTTCACCTTACTATTAATTATTTATTGTTGAGCTTTGCAGCACAAAAACAAAGAAATGTATCTCTTTTGCACTGTTTGCGTCATTTTTTTTTCAGTCATTTGGCTTTTTTTACTCATATTGATTTGACAGACGTGATTTATAAGGTGTTCTTTGTCTCTACACAATATTTCCTGTATTATTTTCACATAACATGAACTCATTCTAACAAAAGCAGATCTCTTCTTATAGCCTGGCATGGGAACTAATGCTCCCATAGTAAGTCTGTCTTTTGGGAATCCTGGATGTATTATTTATAAAACCACACCTCTGACCGAGGCCCAAGGACTCGCTGCTGACATAAATGAGATTGTGGGAATTGTGTGAAGATTCTCCAGCCATTGTGGCACAAACTCAGCACTGCAGCGACACCTCCTGGTAAAAAACGGTCACTGCACGTTAGAATAATGTCTATTGTCTGTTTCAGGGAGGGTCGCTCCAACGCCCACATTAAAGGAGACTATCAGCGGATTGGTGACGTCCTTCTGAAGAACATCCAGGGTCTTCGGGTGAGAAATCTACCATCTTAGACCTTTTCAGTGGCATTTAGACATGTTTAGAATTGAATGAGCTTTCTTATGAGTGACTAAGCAAGCATGCTTTTTTGTCTTTTGTTTCTGCAGCAGTTAACGATTCATCTTCAGAAACATTCAGAGTGCCTGGTTGAGCTTGAACGAGCCTGCAGGTGGGTGCAACATATAAAACAACATGCAAATAATAGCAAAATGTAATAACAGAGACATAAGTGGCACAGGAAATAGGCTCCACTAAAACATGAGTCATGCTACAGTTTAAATTTTACTCTTCTTAAACAGAGATTTACTTTTTCAAATTAAATATTTACACATGCGAAGCTGAAATCTGTTAAAAGAGCTGCCGTATCAGAGCAATTATTGTAATATTTCAGTTGAGAGCCTGGCTTTTTTCTGCTGTAGTCCATTAAATTTTACAAACTGTAGCCTCCAAAGAAGACAGACGTTTTATTTCCCAACTTTTTTCCAGCAAAGAAAAAAGCAGTTGAAATTCACACAAGAGAAAGTGTTTTACTGTCAACAAAAGTCAGCATATAGAGATAAAATGTACATTTTATTCAGGAAATACAGGCACCAGAGCTTGAAAATAATGCTGATGGTGAGAAAACAGTGGGAATATCTTCACCCAAAGGGGGCGCCAAAGTCAAAGCAAGCCAATGTTCATTATTGGAGCTTTAAATTAAAAACTCTGTCAAGGTATTTTAATCCGACTGTTGTTTTCCTCAGAACGAGTCGGAAAACGGAGGCTGTGTGTCGAGACTTTGAGCAGCAGCGAGTCTGCTACCTGCCCTTCAACATCTTCCTCCTCCGCCCTCTGCACCGCCTGCTGCACTACAAGCTCATCCTGGAGCGGCTCTGTAAGCACTACCCGCCCACGCACGATGACTTCAGGGACTGCAGAGGTGCGTTTGTCTTCACGCTACAGCTCATCTTTCATCATCTTTCATCCCAGCAGTTATAAACGTCTCTTCTTCTGTCTGTCTGTCTTCAGCTGCACTGGCAGATATTTCAGAGATGGCGCTGCAGCTCCAGGGCACCATGATGAAGATGGAGAACTTCCAGAAGCTTCTTGAGCTGAAGAAAGACCTCACGGGCATTGATGTCCTCTCAGTCCCTGGAAGGGTTAGACACTTGAATGTTCTTTATAAAAACTAAGCCCCTTTGACATGATTTATCTCTGAAGCCAGACTCTGATGGTGCTTCTGTTTTCTGACAGGAGTTCATCCGGCTCGGCTGTCTAAGTAAACTCTCAGGGAAGGGCCTTCAGCAGAGGATGTTCTTTCTGGTATTACATTTAGCTTCTTTTTCCAAATAAAGCCCAAGAAAATGTTGACAAAGTAAACTCTGATTCGTTTCTTTTCTCTGTTCCATTATTCACAGTTCAGTGACTCGCTGGTGTACACGAGTCGAGGGATGACGCCGTCCAACCAGTTTAAAATTCACGGGCAGTTTCCTCTGTTCGGCATGACGGTATGCGACCATGTTTGCACAGTTACACACTTTTATTATGAATATCTAGAGCCCTGTGCAAATGTTCTTCCAATCAAATCATTTCCCCCAATAATGATGTTGAACTTTTGAATTATTTTCCTGATATCTTTCCAATTCTTTTAACAAACAGACTTCTGAAAATGGAAATAAAAGACATACAAAGACTTGACAGAATCAGAAATATGCTTTGTTTACCTCATTAGTGTATCAGCTGCAGAGATTTAAAGAAAATGAGCATTATTGATAATTATTTCTTGTGTATTTTTTCATTTTTATGACCAGGTATCCCCAGGCTCGATGAGTTTGTTGCATGTGCAAAAATTGATTGAAAGATGGGGCTCCCATTACACAGTCATGATACAGTTAAATGGTTTTTGTAGCTTAAAGGCAAATAAAAGGTCAATAAACACATTTAATAATGTTCTGATAGCAAAACTTCAAGATTTGCTTGAAGTTTTAGTGTAACATAAGATTTATAAAGGCATAAACATTAGAAAAAACATTTGATTTAATTTTTCTCTTTACAAGAAGACATTAAATTATATTGTAGGTATGATGGCCTCAAAAAGAAGCTCTAAATAATGAAAAATATGTTTTAATGGGTAAAATAGCTTGTTTTTCAGAAACTAGAGCATAAATTTCAGGCAATATGACTCGTTATTATGGGAGATTGGGTGGATAAAATGTGTATGTTTCTGTAGAAACTGTGTCTTCATGTGTGTTAAATTGAATTTGTGTAATGCTGATGTTTTCAGATCAGGGAGAGCGAGGAGGAGTGGGGCGTCCCTCATTCATTCACCCTGTATGGACAGCGTCAGTCTGTGGTGGTGGCAGCCAGGTAAAAACAAACATCTGCACACATTCAGCTCCTTCAATGACTTAATTTTAATGAAAAAGAAGTTTAAAACACAAAACAAGTATGAAAAGTTACTGGAATGATAAAGCGGAGAATTGGTGGAAACGTACAAAGCCATTAAATAATTTCTCCTGACTCGTCTCATTCATTATAAATGTAAAGTGTGTCTGTAAAAGAAACAGTTTGAATCATTCATGGAGGTCAAACTCATCAAATATTGATTGACTCTCAATAAAACCTCTGACACGGTTTGCTTTCCCTTTAATTAAACTGCGACCTGATTTCATTCATTAACTCGTCCACTAATAAAAGTGTTTATGAGGCTTTTAGAGGGGATTTATTTGCCGAACGCTTTATTATGTTTTTCCAAATGAAGATACAGAAATTCTTGTGCTTTTGTGAGATTGAGGCAGACAACAGACCAGAAACAGAAAATTTTTAGCATGTGCTGTTTCTTTTTGCTTGTGTCCAGCTGTGCGTCAGAGATGGAGCGCTGGGTGGAGGACATCAGGATGGCCATTGACCTGGCGGAGCAGAGCAGCAGCCCGAGCAACGACCTGCTGTCCACGAGCCTCTCGGAAAACAGTAAGGCAGCAGAGTCTCAAAACACAAAACTGACCGTCAGTGATGCATGATTTTTTAATACAGGGTTTCTATAAAAGAGGTTGAACCATATTGCCAGAAGTATTTGCTCACCCATCTAAATAATCAGAATCAGGTGTTCCAGTCACTTCCATGGCCACAGGTGTATAAAATCAAACACCTAGGCATGCAGACTGCTTTAACAAACATTTGTGAAAGAATGGGTCGCTCTCAGGAGCTCAGTGAATTCCAGTGTGGAACTGTGATAGGATGCCACCTGTGTAACAAATCCAGTCGAGAAATTTCCTCGCTCCTAAATATTCTACAGTTAACTGTCAGCTGTATTATAAGAACGTGGAAGTGTTTGGAAACGACAGCAACTCAGCCACAAAGTGGTAGGCCACGTAAACTGACGGAGCGGGGTCAGCGGATGTTAAGGCTCATAGTGCAAAGAGGTCGCCAACTTTCTGCAGAGTCAATCACTACAGACCTCCAAACTTAATATGGCCTTCAGATTAGCTCAAGAACAGTGCAGAGAGCTTCATGGATGGGTTTCCATGGCCGAGCAGCTGCATCCAAGCCTCACATCACTAAGTGCAATGCAAAGTGTCGGATGAGGTGGTGTAAAGCACGCCGCCACTGGACTCTAGAGCAGTGGAGATGCGTTCTCTGGAGTGACGAATCGCACTTCTCCATCTGGCAGTCTGATGGACGAGTCTTGGTTTGGTGGTTGGAGAACGATTCTTGTGGAACTGCATTGTGCCAAGTGTAAAGTTTGGTGGAGGGGGGATTATGGCGTGGGGGTGTTTTTCAGGAGCTGGGCTTGGCCCCTTAGTTCCAGTAAAAGGAACTCTGAATGCTTCAGCACACCAAGACATTTTGGACAATTCCATGCTCCAACTTTGTGGTAACAGTTTGGAGCTGGCCACTTCCTCTTCCAACATGACTGTGCACCAGATCACAAAGCAGGTCCATAAAGACATGGAGGACAGAGTCTGGTGTGGATGAACTTGACTGGCCTGCACAGAGTCCTGATCTCAACCCTATAGAACACCTTTGGGATGAATTAGAGCAGAGACTGAGAGTCAGGCCTTTTCGTCCAACATCAGTGTGTGACCTCACAAATGAGCTTCTGGAAGAATGGTCAAAGGGTGGACTGACATCATATTGAACCCTATGGATTAGGGATGGGATGTCACTTAAGTACATATGTGAGTCAAATCAGGTGAGCGAATACTCGGCAATAAAGTGTATCACTTGATTTATCGATCAGGGGTTGGTGAGTGATGGGCTTTGTGTGGTTCTTACACTCCCAACTATCAGCTTAATATATTTTAAAAAATATGTGCATCAAGAAATGTGTCAAAATTTGTCATGAGGGCATTAAAAACAGCAATATTTTCTAGAATAAATTACTATTACTGACTGGAGTTGTGTCTGTGAAGTCCTCTTTTATTTGTTTGTTAAGCTAAGAATAAAAATGTAAGGAGCATATATGTGAAAGTGGCTTGAATTTATGTTTCCTAATTTTATTCTATGACAGGAATGGGCAAGTGTAGTTTCCAAAATCCCCGCGTTTTTATACTTTTTGCCAGAGGGACTAATCTAATTGAATAATTTCTGTTATTTATTATACCTACCTTTTACAACTTCTCTCAAATACAAGAGGTAACACTTCTTTTGATAAGCCTAACACAGCATTAAAGCCAGCTTCAGACACTTTTTAATGAAAATACAGAACATTTTCTGGCTATTGGAGTATATTTTACTTAAAGGAGACATATCATGCAGATGCATGATTTACATATAAAATAATAAATTTGAAGACAAGACTTACACCCCCTTAATTTTCAAAAAATGAGATATTGTATTTTTTCTGATATCCTAGAACGAGATTTGGTGCCTCTGAAAATAGGTCATTGCGAGATGTCCGCGAGATTTAAATCGTCGTGACGACACGAGGTACCTTTCTTTTTATTGGAGTAATCTGATAAAACACTTCCTCCTCTGTGATGTCCGTTAGCCACAAAACTGTCACCGAGGAACACATCCACCAAGCAGCAGTATATAGCTCCCTAGCTCACATTCACTCATTACCAGCTCTGGCCTGTAGGGGGACTCAATACGCGGTCACTGCTTTGAGCCTGCCGGAAAATACAGTAGAAGAAGGAGGACAGGCTGGCTCTACCCTCTCGGCAGCTCTGACAGAACTGACCAATCAGAGCACAAAGGGCTGTGACGTTGCGAGGTTACTGTAGGTCAGCCTGAGATCCGAGTGTTTCAGCGAGAGCTTGTTAGTGGCCTAAAATGAGGATTTTGAGAACGCTATTATGGGGCAATGAAGGAACTAAATGACTTGTACTGAGGGCAGAAATGCTTTACAGGCATCCTAGTCTGGCATAGTGAAGAGGAGAAACAAGCATGATATGTCTCCTTTAAAATTTCCATTTTTACTTAAAAAAATAGATTGAATTATGCCCAAAAAGTGTCCTGCTGAATTAAGTAGGCCAACTTTAGCTTTATTTTCATGGAAAATATTGCTATTTTTGATCCCTTACAGACAGATATGTCACTTTTTCTTAATGTAACAGACATTTAATGGGTATTTCACATTGAGGGAAAAAGGGGCTGCATTAGGCTCCAGGGCTGCCAGTTGCCCAGCTGTGGACTATTATATTAAGTTTTCCTCATTTCTATTAATTTTGAATCATATAAATGATGATAAATTGACTTCTTTTGACAATAGCATTTATAGTTGCCCCTTTAAGTGACCTCCAGAGTGTGAAAATTTGGCCCACAGGCTATAAAGATCATTTTAACGTGGCCTCTCTGTGACCAGAGTCGCCCTAAACTGAACTAAACTTTTTAATTAAAACATCTTGTAACTAAATGCAGGGTTTCAGCTGTTCAGATGGGTTGTGTTTATTCTCCTCATAACTCTTTACTCCCATAATTCCCTCCTGGCTGAAGCAGCAGATGTCCTCTCTCTCATGAATAATGTCCCCTCGTTGTCCCCGGTGCTCTTTCATCAGATTTCTAAAGTGACCTGATACGAGCAGGTCCAGACTCCAGCTGTCTCCTCCTTTTTTTCTCATCTTTTATCTTAACCTCCTGTCATAATACTGAACGAGGCTGACCTTTGCTTCGACGTCTCCATTGTCGCCCTGCTAAACCTGCTGCTCTGTACATTTTTAACCCCAAAACTTGGAGAGTATCGGCTGACATGTGGCCACAAAAGAGTTCTTTCACTCACCTGTTTTGTTCGGGGTGTACTGAATCACTTTGATCAGAGTCGTGCCTCAGGGATCAGCCCGTGTTAGAATACAAATGTGGACAATAACCAGCCAGGGGGACTTTTCTGAGCTAAATGTTATTAAAAATCTGGGACCTTGAGTGTTGAATGTTCTCAAAATTCATCCAGAGGCTCCTCCATCTGTGAAGTAACTGATGATAAGCCCGTGAAGCAGAACTAAATAATCTGAAGGATCCTGAAGCACTAAAGCGTCTCCGCTGACTCGTCTTTCAAATACATTTAACGTTATTTATTTAAATCATCATATGTTTTAATTTAGTTTGTTGAACAGGACTCGCTCTCAATCAGCTGGTTAAATTATGGAGCTCTGTCTTTATTTTAGATCCTCATAATCCACTAACCATGTTTGCACCTCCTGTTCCCAGAGCTGACGGAGGACGGAGGAGCAGACCTGGAGTCAGAGGAGGAACTTGGTGGCTCTCGTTCCTCTCTGGAGCGTCAGGGCCATCGTGGAAACACCACGGTGCACGTCTGCTGGCACCGCAACACCAGCGTGTCCATGGTGGACTTCAGTGTGGCTGTGGAGGTACCAGAACATGTTTGTCCCTCTGAAGTCTTGTGGTTGTGGAGTCTTCTGTGTCCTCTCTGCAGCAGACAAAGGATCGTTCAGTAATGTCCATGTGGTGCCTTTTGTTCTCAGGTGTTTCTGTCCTTTTCTTTTTGCCTTTTTTCTTTCTTTATTTTTACTATAAAACATAAAGTATTGTCAATGTAATGTCTCTGCACTGCACGGATGGCTCAGATGACACTCTGCTAATTTAGTTTTGATAATTGTAAATTACTCTACTTTGCATGCTTGATAATTGAAAATTTATCGATCCAGATCTTATTATATGTTACTCATTTGGTCTGTCTTAAATGATGTGTTATTCTGGTAACACTTTAATATGAAGCCCACATTTATAATGCATTATAACGACATCCGTAATGCATTATAATGCATTCATAATGCCTCACAACTACACGTATAAGCAAACATAATGCTTCATGATGCTTTATATCAACATTATAGAGCTAGTCATTATAATTCATTATAAGTGATAATATAATGTTTTATGACTGTTGACATAGTGCATCATAAAGCATTATGAGTGTAGTTATGAAGCATTGTGAATGCCCTCATAATGCATTGTGATTGTCCGGGCTTTATACCTCATAAAGCATGATAGATGTAGTGTGCATGAGTATTTATGAGCATTAATGGAACAAGTCATTATAATTCATTGTAAATGACATAACAATGTTTTATGACCGTTGATATAAAGCATCATGAAGCATTATGTTGGCTTATAAGTGTAGTTATGAGGCATTATGAATGCATTATAATGCATTATAAATGTGGGCTTCATAGAAAGTGTTACCGTTATTCCTTTAAACCCAATGCATGCTTCTACCCTTGTACTTGCCCTGTACTGCTGCAATACCTGAATTTTAACCTCGGACCTGGGAAGAAGGCTTTACCAGGCTATTGTTAGCAGTTGTTAGCACACCCTGCGTTATTGTTCACTAACACCACATGAACAATGTCAATATCACTATGGTGCATTCTTGTAAATATAAGTTGAACAATACAATGTATATGGCTAATTTAGTGCGACACACACAAGTCAGAAGTGTTAATAAATGGATTATTACAGGAGCTTAATAACTGTTTCCAGTTCCCAGTTGGAAACTCTGATTTTGGAGGATGTTCCAGTTCCAGTTTCCTACTCGGAGCTCGGAACTTCCGACTACACCTGAAACCATTATCATCTGAAGTGGTCTCTGGTCCTGTCCTTTAGTGACGCCTGCTGGAGCGGAGTGGTACTGCAACTCTGAAGCTCCTGGAAATTTTAAACCAAGGATCAGATGATTAAAATGTGGAAGTCTGACTTTTTCCTGATTTGGCATTAATGTCGTTGGATCCAAGCATATTTCTGAGGAACTGTGTTACCTTTTGCCCTTTTTTCTCAAACTTTTGAGGAAGTGTGGCATCGTGGGCATCTTGTCTCTCTGATTTCTGCCTGTTGTTTGTTTGCCCGTTGTTGATGCTTTGTTGTGTTTTTGTCTTTGTGTTTTTGGTGTGTGCTACTCTTGTGCCTTTTAAACTGCCCTTGGGGATAAATAAAGTGGTTGAATTGAATTGAATGTTTTAGTTTTACCTAACTTTGCTGTTTTCTTGTGTCTAGAACCAGCTGTCCGGTAACCTGCTGAGGAAGTTTAAGAACAGTAACGGCTGGCAGAAGCTCTGGGTGGTCTTCACCAACTTCAGCCTCTTCTTCTACAAGTCCCACCAGGTAGCGTACGCTGATGTGGAGTTTTTAATGTAAACTGCTCATTAAGTCGATGATTGACTTGATTATAAAGGTGCATCTTGTCTCTCTGATTCCTGTCTTTACAGGATGACTATCCTCTGGCAAGCCTCCCTCTGCTCGGATACTCGGTCACGGTCCCGTCTGAGTCGGAGAATATTCACAAAGACTACGTCTTCAAACTTCACTTTAAATCCCACGTGTATTACTTTAGATCAGAGAGCGAGTACACGTTTGAGAGGTATGATGATACACACTGTCCCTGATAAACACTTTCACTTATTATACCATGAATTCTCAGGGCTCCCTCTGGTTTACCTCATCTATAAAAAAACATGAATATCCAAATGTGTGGATGAACAAGAACAAGAAAGGATGTTTTAGATAACAGAGATGTAGCTGCAGACTATCACTTTAAGACAAACTGATGGCAAACATAAACTATCTGTTTTTATGTTTTACACAACGGCCCAACTTCATTAAAAATAGTTTGTTAATCTTCGTCAACCCAAATCTAAAATCTCAAATATGTTTCTGCACAAAGAAAACTAAGGTTGTTTTATTTTCTAGGTGGATGGAGGTGATCCGCAGCGCCACCTGCTCTGCCAGCCGCTCACTGCCGAGCACCAGGAAAGACCTTTATTGATGAATCCACATCACTCCCTCTGCACAAAAACCACAAAGACTCTCGTTTTAGACACAGAATCACGCTGCACACAGCAGGTGGGCGTCAACTCCACAAATATTATCACTCCAAGTCGCCCCAGAGGCCGCCCCACTTCACCTCCTGTACGCACACTCTCTGCACCACTAGTGTCTGATGTCTTTTACTTTGTTCTGCACCAAACTGGCAACACAAATCGTGCTGGAAGCCTTTTTAACATTTGACTGTATGTGTTCATCGTCTTATGTTGTTCACTTGCACACTTTTAGATTTTATTTTCACCCTGAAAACAAAGAAAAACCTGACTGACACATATTTTTACTTGGAGAATGAAATTGTGTATAAATGTTTAATATTGTGTGCATGTGAACGCTCATGCTGATAAAAGTATTATTTCTCTGTTTTACATGGATCAAGTGTGTTGCCAGGTTGGACACCATCAGAAAACATCCTCCTTTTTCTTTTTGTAATGAGACTTTTTGTACAGTACTTTGATACACTGTGAAATGTCCCTTTGTTTTCTCCTTCATGTCACATTTGTGTTCTGTTTAATGGGTTAGAAAAACAGAAAAACTCCCAACGCCAACAGAGATTCCACCGGTTTGTTTGCCAAATGCCCTCTCCTCTGTATTCTTCCAGCTGTCTGGATTTTGACCTTCGTAATAAAGATGAGAAACAGTCGTGTTTATATGAAAGAATAATGAAAACTTGCCTTTCATGATTTTGTTTTCATCATTTTTAATAAAGTGGAGATGAAGGAACAGACAACAGAAGAGGAGGAATGTTGGAAAACATTCAGAGAACTCAAATACATGAGAGAAAAATTAAAGAGATTAGTTCATGCTCAGGAATAAAATCATAATAATCTTGAGTTAAAGCTCCTGTGAGGCATTTTAAGTAGTGATCAGTCCTAATGGAGTTAATATTGACGCCTCTAATAAAGCAAGACCATAAAATGCTAAATTAAAGGTTCCTTTAAAGTGTTTTAATGCCTGAAATCACTGGTAGGGGGTAGGTGTCAGACTTGCTATTTTTTCCAGTGTTAATTGGCAAGAGGTAACAAAAACAGAGGACACTTAATTAGTATTAGGAAAGGCTGCTTCAGGTACACAACAAATAGGAATACTGACATTTCTGGTCAAATTAAAGCTCCTGTGAGACATTTTTACTTGTTATGAAACAGACTGGGGTTTAAGCTGATTCCTCTAAAAAGCCTAAGAAGGCAAAGAAGACCATCAGATTTTTCTCTAAAGTCATTTTCAGTGCCTGCTTTTTTGTTTTTGTTTTTTTTGCCAGGGGGTAGGTGTCAGATTATGTCACGGGTAACACTAAAAAAGTGGAATTTTGTTCAACTGTTTTCACCCTTAATGAGAAGCAAGTGACAATAAAAAGAGCAGTGAAGATAAGTTTGTAGTGGGAACCTATAAAAATGTAATTTCAAGCAAAATTAAAGCCCCTTTGTAAAACATGCTTTAGCGAGTCAAGGCTCCAAAAGCCAATAAGACGCCTACGTTTTTAAAGTAATTTTTAGTGCCCAAAATCACAGATTGGTTTTTGACACCAAGGAACTAGACTTCTAATCCTTTTTTTTCTGATATTTGTCACAAAAAGCAACTTAAAATAAAAAGGATGAAGTTTTTAGCCAGAGAACGAACTTATGCGCAAAGAAACGAATTTATTAAACATAAATTTTGCTTCCCTTTGTCATGGCCCTAAGTTGAAACAACTCTGTATGCATAGTATTGACTTTATTAAAGGAAAGGCTCAAAGGCAAAAAAATAATGCCAGCAATTGGACTCCAACAATATCAGCAGTTCTTTACAAGGAAATTAAACATTTAAATACGAGTAGGATTACATTCTCCTCCGCCATTGTTGTGAGAGCTGATCACCTGCCTTTCATGGATTTTGATTGTCGTTAAAAGGGAGGTAACATAAAGCTAACTCGCACTGTCATGTAAGACCTCTGTGACATAGTGACATAGAAGAGTGATTGTGATCCCCCCTCTGTGCCATCCTTGGAGGTAAAGCAGCGTTGATGAAAGAGTTTTATCACAGGACTGCAGCGTAAATACACAGCGAAAATACCTCCAGCCGAGCAAGGCACTGTTCCAGTAGCTGATCTACCTCCTCCCGTGAACTCGGTGACAAAAAAAAACAAAAAAAAAAACAGCTGACATGAGGACGTTTTAGCGTCCAGGATGCTAAGCTCTGGAATTTCTGGCAGCATTTTGTTGTACAGGGAATGAGCACAGTCAGCACATAATTGGCATATTCCTAAAAAGAGAAGCTTCTTCTTAAATCATTGAATCCAAAACAGGCAATGCTACAGAAATCCTGAGGAGATATGTTTCAAGTTCTTGGTAATTTAGCTCATTATTGCATGTAAACTTAGTCAAGGCTTCCTTTTTTTATAGTTGAGAAAACACTTTGTCACAGTAGGTTTTGGTCATGATTATCACCAATCATATGACATAAAAAAATCTGCAGTCATGGTCTTTTATCTCATCCTTAAATATATTTACTAGTTTTAACCAATGCCTTGTTGTGAGGTACAACTGCAACAGGAGCTAAAGCACATTAGCAGCCTTTTGCTAACTGATACCATATAACAAGAAAAATTAGAAGTATTAGTATAAAGAGCCCAGACTGAAGCACTAGAAATATATTAAGCTAGTAAAACACTTTTATTTTAACTGGTATTATTACATACCTTTTGCTTTGAAGTTAAAATCACTAATATTTGGATGCTAAATCTGTTCACCAGTTCATTAGAATTTCCATTATGTGTTAGCATCAAGCTAACAAACTGAATTTAAATCTTTGTCCCTTTCTGAGAAAATGAGCCAAATTTTGGTCAAATCATAGCGGCAGACTTTTTATGGTAGTTTTAGTTACAATGCATTCACTATCCCGACTTCATATGTATACAAAGACTTATTAAACAAGTTAGGCCCCAGGCAAAACCATCCAAGAAGATTAGAAATGTCAGAATCCATGGCTCTAAAAACTAGCCTTGCAGAGCAGACAGACCTGCCTGATTCTGAAATCCTGATCGTCTTTGACGAGGTTCATTTCACATATAAGTGTTAAATGAATCATCTGCATGGTACAATTTAGTGTAAGACGATAGTATAGCTGTTAGCTGCTAAGTTAGTGGCTAACTGCTATCGGTCATTAACTATTGTTAGCCATTAGCCGCTATATATGCTACATTATAGGAGGCAACCCTGCTTGATGTGGATTGGTCTGTGATGAATGTGACAAGCCAAACGATTGTCCAATCACACGCTTCTGTTTTTTTTTTCTTTTTACGTTCTGCCCCTGAAAACAAATTTAAAGGGCTCCAGCCCAGATGGACTAGTGAAATATTTCTGTGGCAGATATATGGAGCTGTCCATCTGACTTGTCAGGTTATCTAAAAACAGCATGTTAAGGTAAGTATGAAGCAGAGTAAAGTGTAAAACACAAGGTACAACCTGTAGAAGATCCTGCTAGATTATTAAAATGGAGGAATGGAAAATCAATTCAGTTCAGATTTTAGGCTTATATTTCATTCAGAAAACCACAGACTCTATTTCAGCGTGTTTTTAAAGATACCGTACATTCTTTAGGATTTGACCAGCATACATGGGGTGATGTTATTGCAGATGTGAAGAAGGAGCACTGTGCATCTTTTTTGCTGTCTCATAAATCTGATTCCTGTTACTCGATCATGCTGACCCGGGCTCGAGACTCTCTGATCTCATACACCAGCCCGTGGTCTCCAAATGAGTCGTAGCTCTCGTAACAAGGCAGCGAGGGCCAGTCCGGCTTATATTTGGTCGTGCTGTACACAAACGCCTCCACGGTGCTCCCAGCTGCAGGCTTCTCCTCCCCTTCTGTCCCTCCTACCCACTCGTCCACCTCCAGCGTCACCATATGCCGCTGGTACATGGTGGGGCAGCTCTCGAAGTCATCCAGGAAGTCCAGCAACTTGTCGTCCACCTTGTAGATCTCCCCTCTGATCCTGTGGCCCTGACCCGGGAGGTTCAAGAGGAACGGGATGTTGAACTGAGTGGCGATAATCAGGGGGAATTTCTGGATGGTGTGGGCCGAGGCGAGGAACTCCGCCTTCCCGTTGGAGGGGTCAAACATGCGGTAGTTGTTTGGTTGACCCTTCTTCAGGGTGCCGTAGACGAAGACATGAGTCATGAGGACGCAGGAGGAGAGACACACCTGTAAAACAATGAGAGAGAAAACAATTTAAGTCTGGATTAAGTCAAATAAAGATAAAACGTCCACTATGTTTCTTACAGGAAACACTATAAGGTACTTTTCTCTTATTTTTGCCAAACTGTCTGGTAAAAATTCAGAGAGAGGTACAGTTTTGGGTCAATTTTGCCTTTAAAAAAGAAGAGATGATATGACAACAGCTCATTAAAAAATTATCCTGGATATAGGGGTCTTGATGTTTCTGCATTGTCCATCATCTTGCATCAATTACCCAACAGGAGGAAGTTTTTTTATTACTTACTTTAAACATGTGCCTGTAATTTCAACTCAACTGGGTGGTTTTACTACAGAGCTGGTGCTAAAAAGCAGGATTTTGATCACTGTTTAACTCATTTTTTTAAGCATTTATTTAAGGTAATGAGTGACAGACCACTTTTCTTTAAAGGAGACATATCATGCAGATGCATGATTTAATACTTATATATAATAAATTTGAAAACAAGACCTTACACCCCCTTCATTTTCAAAAAATGAGATATTGTATTTTTTCTGATATCCTAGAATGAGATTTGATGCTACTGAAAATAGGTCATCGCGAGATGTCCACGAGATTTAAATCGTCGTGACGACACGAGGTACCTTTCTTTTTATTGGAGTAATCGGATAAAAACATGTCCTCCTCCATGATGTCCGTTAGCCACAAAACCGTCACCGAGGAACACATCCGCCAGCAGCAGTATATAGCTCCCTAGCTCACACTCACTCATTACCAGCTCTGGCCTGTAGGGGGACTCAATACGCGGCTTTGAGCCTGCCAGAAAATACAGCAGAAGAAGAAGGACAGGCTGGCTCTACCCCCGATAGAACTGACCAATCAGAGCACAAAGGGCTGTGACGTTGCGAGGTAACTGTAGGTCATCCTGAGATCCGAGCATTTCAACGAGAGCTTGTTAATGGCCTAAAATGAGGATTCTGAGAACGCTATTGTGGGGCAATGAAGGAACTAAATGACTTGTACTGAGAGCAGAAATGCTTTACAGGCATCCTAGTCTGGCATAGTGAAAAGGAGAAACAAGCATGATATGTCTCCTTTAACTTATATGTAGGGCTGGGGAATATATCGATTAATTCAAATTATTAAAAATTGAGTTTTTTTTCAGTCATTTCCTTAAATTGTAAGTTCTTCCAAAGATTAAAAAAATATATAAATACTGAAATTTTACAGTTTTCATGATGGTGGCTCTATCAGGTTTTACACACGCACTTTTATAGGCTTGTTTTTTTATAATTACATGAAATATTGATGAGAGGAACATGTTAACAAGCTGTAAAAACCCCGCAGCTTTTAGTCTGCCTGCGTTGGAACTATATAACCATATTTTATGACACACACTTTAATTTCAAGAGGTAAATTCTGATTGATTTAGGAATATATTCTGACAACAAAATGGTGTGGAAAAAATCTGGGATTTCATTATAGACCATATCGCCCAGCCCTGTTTACATGACAGCAGAATGTTTTGATTTGTGGAAGTTTTAACATGTAATGCTTTTCTGACTCTTTATTTATAGCAGCATATTTCAAAGACCACGTTATAGTGGATGTAAAACCACCTTCAGCTTTTTACTCTTGTTCAAATGTTCATGTGCTAAATGCAGGCAAACATGCGCAAGAGAGAATTTTCTGTTTGTCGGTCACAATGTCTTTATCAGCTCTCTTCACTGTATTTAAGTTTGAGAATACCTGTGATAGTGACTACTGTGGTGGCTAAAAAGAAACCTGAGGGGAGTTTCAGTTTATAAAAATAATCTTTTTGGTCTTATCTTAACCGGTATTGATGAAATCTTAATATTTTCAGATCTTAATATTGTGATTTCATTACAGTTATCACAGGTCTATCTTTATTGTTGGACTGTCCTAAATGCAATAAAATGAGATGCAGAGTTATAACATTTGATATGATTACAATGATAAAAGGATGCAAGATAATGTATTTTTTCCCAAAGCATTTATTAACATTAACCATTAAATTATCTTTTTAAGCAGTTATCTACCAATACTGATATAGTTTCGATAGCACTGTGCATCCCTGGGCGTGATAAATTAACTAATATTACAATCTGAACAAGTTTAGCTGCCATGCTTGCATGATATTTCTTCATTATAGCAATTTAATTTTTCAGAAACAAAGGACTGCTGTTAGATACCTCGAGTTACCTTGACAGAAAGCTTTTTTGTGTGTGTTCAACTAAAGGTCTCACACTATAATAATACTTGAATAATGATTTACTGAGCAGCCCTACAATAATAATACCCACTACATAGATGCAGAGAAAAGCCTTTGAAGCTAGATTATTGCTCTCTGAACTCTGTTACTGTAAAATCCATCAGCTCAATCATTAAGTCACACTCAGAGATAATCTCTGGATCATCATTTATCCAGGGACCATTAAATGGAGGAAGGTAAAGGTTGTTTTACTACTGTGTGTAGATGGGAGGGGTACAAAGTATAGCCTGGTTATAGAACAACTAGTCTAATCCTAAGGGAACAATGATAGCTGTGAAAAAAACTCTTTGCTTGTTGTTTCTTGAGTTGTTAAAGAAAAACAGACAGAAAGGAAAGGTGACAAACTCAATCAAGTGTGCACTTTCAGCATTATTTTAATTCACTTCCGTGTAAACCAGTGCAGCTTTAACTTCCGTTATAATGCTTTGAGTTTCCTATCAAAATAATGCATACAGACCGAAAGTGATGTGCATGCATGGAAGTAAGTTGTGATGATATCATAATCATGAGCACCAGTCTGCTGCAATCTTTACACTGCGTAAACATCCCTCGTGACGCACGCAGCCATACGTCAAATACCCGGATATATACGTTAAATTACATATGTTTTAAGTTTTTTCACGACACACAATTTACAACGTTGCAAATTTCAGGGAGAATTATCCCCTTTGTGTTGGTAAAAGAGGGTAAAACTCACCAGGGCTGTGCAGGACTCGTTCGTGCTGGTCAGTCTGTCAACGAGCCGCTACGGACGCTTTCATTCAGCAGGAAAGGCCGCTATCAGCGCATGCGCAGTGGACACTCAGATGTCAGGGAGGCCTGCTGCCGTAAGATGGCGCTGCTGAGGCGGAGACGTGCTGCAGGGAGAGAGATGCTGAGTGCTTACTGGAGAGCTTTTCTGCTCTTTTGAACTTTTTCAACAACATCTTTTTGTTTTATTTAAGTATGACACTTTTCTTACTCCAGAAATGAGCAGGAGTGCAATCTAGGACGTTTCATTACACTAAATAATTTTATTTGTGTATGGTTCTTCAAGAGGGTTTAGCCATTGAAATTACTGTCTTTATAATGTTTTAGTATTTTTTTCATTTTATCATCATCATAATCAGCATTAGTTATTTATTCCATACTTATAATTATATCCACATTATTAATTTCTAAACCATTACTTTACCACTGTATTTTTATTTTGTTTAAAGAGCTTAATTTAACTTCTTTCTGTTACCACATTTGAGCTGCTGCTGTAAAAAAAACTATTTTCCCTCTATGGGTGAATAGTACAAGTTCATCTAACCTTATAATTTTAATTATATTATTATCAGTCTTATTTAAATTGGTACTATTATTGTTTTATCACTGTTATATTTGCTCATAATATAATGAGAAAAACACAATTATGATTGTTTTGTTATGATTTTTATTATTTTTGGGGGGTAATAGTTTGTATTATTACTATTAATAATTTGTGTGCAGTGTTGTGTGTGTGTGACATTATTCGTTTTAATGCAACTATTAAAAATATGCTTAAAAATAAAACAAATAAGAAAGAAAACTACCTTGATTTACTTGGCAAGTTAATATGATTCTCTGTCAAAAATTTTCTATTTATTTATGTATTTTGTTATTTTTTATTTTCGGTCGTTATATGGTTTTACACTTTTTCCATATAGTTTAACACATTGTTTATGAGGCTTTTATTGACTAGTGTGTTTTTCCTCTTTCTTTATGGTTGTAACCACCCCGGTCAGAGTGTATATAAGTATTTAAACTTCTAGCCAAATCATAAATTAATAGTTTAGTCTCACTCTTATTACTGATTTTATTTTGCAGTTTATATCAATGTCCACAGGGGGGCGCTCATCAACAGCTGCCTCCTCAAATCTCGGCCTCAATCTGGAACGAGCGACGCTGATTGGTCGTGCCCACAATGACGTAAGCACGTTTGCAGCCTAGCAGCAGAGGAGTCGGCGTAAACAAAACAGGCAGCTAGGAACCAGCCAACGCTAATTTACTGACGTTTTTAAGCGAAATACTTACTTTAGCTGCATTCGGTAACTCTATACGCTGATTTAGAGTTTTATTCTTTTCGTTTTTAAGCTCTAATATGGTCGAAGACTCGTTTGTAAAGCCTGAGACTCAAACAAAGCAAGATATCGAGGCACCGCTAATGCTAGTTGCGTTAGCCCGTGGTAACGGGAGATAACGGGACCAAGATTTAGTATTTGTTTAAATCGACAATATTGTTAATCGCTCTCATAGATTACTCATGGTAACTGCGACCTGATTTTCTTAACAATGGGGATCTTTGTGTTCGCGGGAGCTGTTTCTATGTCGCTGTTATGAGTTAGCTCGTCATGTAGCTGCAGAGGAGGATCAGCTGTTGTAACGGGGCTGGAGAGGAGGGACGTCTGCGGCTCGATGAGGACCTGACTTCAGTCTTCTGGACTCAGACTGAGATGTTTAGCCTGATGGCGAACTGCTGCAACTGGCTGAAACGATGGCGAGAGCCTGCGAGGTGAGTCATGAAGACAGACCCCCATTACCCCGTCCTAATCAGTCTGTTTGTTATGTTAGAAGAACAATAATCTGTCATCTCAGACACGGCAGAGGATGTCATGTTTACCTTTCCCACCAGATGAAGACAGTTTGTCACAATCCTCTTTTGTCAAACACCTTTCCATTAATGTTAGATCACACAGATCACATGGAGAGCAACTGTCTCATTCATGATCAGGCTCTTGAGCCTCCCTCTGCCGGACAAATGAGAAGAGAAACTCCTTTTTTGTGTAATGTGTTTCTCTAGACTCTTTTTTTTTGCCGTAATATTTTTATTGAAGTTTATAAACACAATAATACAGCTTTATCACTGATCATATTTCACTTTGGTGGCTACATGGCTGTATATGAAGGTTTAACAAATGAATAAAACAAATCAACTAAACTAAATTAGATGAACAGAGCTACTCTAAATCAAACAAGGCTACTCAATTTAAAATAATGGAAAATGAATGTAAGTTGTCATACATTAAACAAAATCAAGCCCCCTATACCCCGATTTTGGGACAGCAACATAATCAATGAAGGGTTTCCAATATTTTCTCAAGAACGTGTTTGTTACGTGTTTGTTATTTTTTCTAATCGAAGGTTGACAACATCCGATGGAGCTTGTGGGTGGCACTGGATCTGTTGATGTCTTCCAATTATGTGCAATACATTTTTTTCTGCAGACAACATAATTACCATTCATTTTTAGCAAAACAATGTTTCTCATTATATATTGGTAAGAGAAATAATTTGGGGTCCAGTATGAGCTGTTTGGAAATAATATTAAATGATAACTGAAAACTACAGCAGAGCCCGGGACGACAGTGCAGGAGCACGCCTGGGTGAAGAGGAGAGTGATGAGGAGTCACGCGTTTAACACATTTGAAACCTGGAAAAAAGAAAAGCAACGCGGACACACCACCCTAACATCACCAACCCAACATCACAAACCGGGACTAACAACAAATAAAAGAGAGTCATGAATTATGCCTTACGTGGAACAAAGGATTAGTCATAATAGGTCAAATACGGACACTAAAGGAGAGTCAAGAATTATGTCATACTTCTGCAAATGGAATAAAAATTTATAATAACTTGATGATATGTCGAAAAGAGGAGACTAAATATTGAGAAAATGGGAATGGGACTAGATAAACTCTGCTTCTCCCGTCTTCCCTTTCGGACATGTACATTTGATCAACTATTGACAATGTGTGATACTGTATAAGTGTGCTGACATGACCGAAATAAATAAATCAATTCGATTCAATATTTTTATCTTCTTCCCAAAGCATTTTTATTTTGCTGCAGTCCGACATAAAATACACTGATTTTTGTTTTTCTAAACTCTTTGCTGCAAGTCTTATAATGCAAACAAACCAGAGAAATGTCCGAGAGGTAACGTGTATTAACACTGCCGTAAATATTAAATATAGTAGATAATTACTTGCCTTCTTTGATGTGTCGTCGAGTGTTCAAAGCAGATTAAATCCCTAAATTTACAGGTGAAATGAGGCACACCTTGTCAGTCCAAACCACTTAAACCCCACAGAGGGATGACTCATGGACGCCATGTCCGGGTTGTTGCAACTGATTGCATCATGCCCGTCCACTCCACCTGAGAGCTGACATCCCTCAGATGTACGTGTCGCTTTTGGATCGTTTTTAAACTCAAACATTCTCTAATCCGCCAGAATTTTTATGACAGTTTCCTCAAACAAGAACTTTTCTAACTTGTGTTGCTGCGTTGTGCATTCTTTAAAACACATCTGTTCAGTAAATTGAGACCTGGTTTAATATCTGTGAATCAACATCATCTGCCTTTATGATTAACTATTCCTTATTAAATTCACTTTGTTAAGTGCTTCAGTGGCATCAATGACATCTTTTGTAAGAGGCAGTCAGCACAAACAACAACAAGGAGTCAAGGAAGTAATCATAGTGAACCAGAGACAGAGCGATCTAAAACGTGGCTAATTTTTTTTCTAAATGTATTTTTGGGCATTTTGTGCCTTTATTGATAGGAGAGAGACAGTGGATAGGCTTGTGAAAGGGGGTGAGAGAGTAGGGAAGATACTCTGCTAACTGGTCACATGCTGGATTCGAACCTGGACCAGCAGAAGCAAGTACATGGGGTGCCTGGTTGCTAACCACTCTGCCAAACCAGCACCCCAAAAACGTGGCTAATTATTACATGAGGGATGTGCCGTATTATCGGCAGATACCTGCCTGCAACGTTGACTTTCAGTAAAAGCAGCTAGGAAGACTTTTGCAGATGTTTATAGATGATGTTTAATCCTTCAAATTGACAGATATATTCCATATATTGACTGGATGATTGGCAGAATGTGTAAATGTAACAAGGAGCCACATTAGCTTAGGTTAGATCAAACTTTATTAATCCCTTTGGAAACTCCCTCAGGAAAATCAGGATTCCAATAGAGGTTTGGAAAAGTAGATAAAAGATATATTTAAAAAAAGACTGATTCAAACAAAAATATATAGAGAGATTTAAAATAAATATACAAACAAAATGAAATATGGCTGCTGGCCCTCTCCTGCTCCTTCCCATCTTCTGTCTTCCTGTTATTCCTCCTTCCTCCAATGAAGAGTTGCACAGTTTGACGGCCTAATCACTCATTGTCCGCTGTTATAGATCAAACGTTTGAACTATTAAAGAAAGGATGCTTTGTGCTCTTTACAGTAAATATCAGTGTCAATATCTGAATCAGTGGTTGTAAATTTGGAAAAAAAATCCACCATCGTTTATTCCCATTTTGCGCCAAATGATGCCAGCAGTGTCTGTGGCTGATTGATCTTCAGCGTGGGTGGAAACACGAACAACATGCCGAAACAAATGTGGACACAGCATCAGACATCAGGAATGCTGCTGGTTTGATGTTATTGACACAGAAAAGGTGTAGACCTGTTGTTAAACACAGAGAAAACCCACAGGAATCCTAATAATTCTTATGACTCACCATCCCATGCCACTTCACTTTTAGCTGTGTTTGTTTTTAAGGACAAGTGCATCCCCGAATTCCTTTTTTCTTAAGCTATTGGGCATCATCAGAGCTGCTGACAAAGCACCAAATACTTAAAAGTGATGTCTTTAAATGGCTTGTTTGCCCACCCTCTAAGAGGTAAACCCTAGTTATAAGAATTAAAAAAATAATCAGAATATTCTCCCAGTTAAATTTAGAAAAATGCCCAATAAAATGATTTAAAAATGGGGACGATCATGTTAGCATTTCATCCCCGTAGCTCTGATTTTCACGCCGTTTCTGGAACACCTGATCAGTGTTCCAGCATAATTCAGGCAGTATTTAAGTGATAATCACATTTTCACCCTTAACCCTCTGAATACGAAGCAGTTTCTGGTTGTTTTTCACTTCTCTCACATTTTTACTCACTGTGGTCTCATTTTTCTTTGCAATATGAAGTCCAGCACCTCTGTAGATTCAGAAAAACCATGGCGATTGGCTGATGTATCTCGATTATGTCTACATAACAAGGAAAAAAATTTACAAGCTACAAATCATTAGAAAAATGAAAAAACAGAGTCTATTTTTTTTTGTTTCTATTTTTTTTAACAAAATGTACAAGCTAAAAATCATTAAAAACAAAGGAAAATAAAAAAATATATTTTAATTGATATTTATTGTATGATTGATATCAGTTATATTAATATTAATTTACAATCTACACTGCAGAGTCAATATGTAAAGCACTCTTTCCTTTATGAAAACAACGGTTTCCCGGGAAAAATTTGCCCTGTAACTCGTCTTCAAGGCACCGACAGCAGGTGTTGCTGCTCAGTGCTTATTCGTGCTGAATGGTTCTTAAAGGTGTAGTCAGCGATGTGGGAGAAAACAAGTGGAGAGGTTGTTGATAAACAAATTTAGACCTGCCTCCCGAAAGCTAATGGACGGTAACCCCGACTCATCAGACAACTCAACTGACATTACTGATAACATCACAACAACAGTACATTCTGGCAGATTAGACAATAAGATGAATGCCTGACGGATGTTACTATTATGTGAAGCACCACAAAGCTAATGTTGCTTACCTATCCAGCAGAAAGACGGCGACATCCGCGTTTGTTTTCAGGTCTTTCAATTAGCGGAGTTCCCTCCACCGTCGGAAAGCAACACCAATGTTGACCTGGGTCTTCACTCTTTCATGGTCATAGCCCTTCTTTTTCACTTTTCACTCCTCTGACCTTTTTCTTTTGGGCTGTTTTTCAGCCATTGCTACTGCACCTATTGTATCTCTCTCTTACGCTAACTGCGCACGCTACGCAGCCTACGACTCTCCCTCCTCCCACTGTCTGATCTGCGCATGAGTATGATCGCCTCCTGGATATGTGTGTGTGTGTATGTGTGTGTGTGTGTGTGTGTGTTGTACCCTGTTTTGGTGACTCGGCCCGAGCCACAGTATTTACCTTCTGAAATTCAGAGCCAAGGCTGTGTATTGAAACCAGACTTTTCTTTTGTCAACATGCTGTCAGTGGTGACATCTTGTGGATGGAGAGGAGAAATACGGTGATTTTGACAAATAGTGCATTAGATTAGAAGATCGCTGACTACACCTTTAATATGAGCCATGCAAGACACTACCACGGACAAAAATTCAAAGATTTTTTGAACGGCAAATTCAGGAAGTACGTGAATCTTTACATTTTCAAAGAAGACATAAGAATTAAACCGATGATGAAATCTCATGAAATTCGCCAGTTTTCTTCCGTTTTTTTAAATATGTTGCTGACGTTCCTTGTGATACATTCAGGTAAATCTCACAATTACACCAATGTTTTCCGTTTCAGGTTTGGACAAATGGTTTGTAAATGCCAGTCATTTCAAAATAAGTGATATTTTCATAACGCTGGCGGGATTGTGTATCCAAGGGTTAATTTTAAATAGAGCAGAAAAACATGGCGTCTTTATTTTCCAGGAGCTTTTTCGAGCCTGATTAAAGCAGTGAGTGTGCTGTAACCGCTAAGTGACGCAGGTGTAAAACAGCAGGCGCAGCAAAATGTTATTATGAGTCCTGACACCACGTGGTGCATGTGAGGCATCTGATCCTCTGGACTTAGTCAGAAATCCTCCCCTAATCCCACAGTCAGGTCTGTTGAGCAGGTCTCTGTCTCGCACTCAGCTTGTTGTTGCCGTCAGGGGGTTTGCAGCAGCGTGGTGGGACAGCCGACACGAGGGTGGGAGTTTGTTCACTTCCTTGAATGTTTTACATCAGGCGGCCGCTCCGATGAAGGCCAGCTGGCTGCAGAGGACGGTTAGATGGATAGTGCGGTTGATGTCTTATCGGCGCAGGTTTCAAAGTTAAGTATGCACCAGGGGACAAAGACTGATGTGTTTGTGAGGAGCTTTATTTACCTCTCTGCTTCTGCTTCTGTGTATTTCCAGCTCTTTTGGTTTTTGTGATATGCTTGTGTTTAACTTGTCGGCAAAGTTATAATGAAAACTCATATTTCTGCAGGATAAATAAGCATAAATATGAAGTAATATGAGCTTTTTAAGGTTCCATAACTCTCTGTCTGTTTTTATGTGAAAGGAGAAGTTGTTCTAGATGCTGAAGATCAATTATGAGAGTAAAAATGCAACTCAATTTAAGCTTTTTCTGGTATTTTTAGCTTTTAGGTTGAGGCTTAATGCTGCAAAGCCATGTTTAAGTCAAATAATTAACAAATTGAAAAGATTTTGTTGCTCTTGATTGTTAAATTTCCCTCCTTGGTAGCAGTTTTTGTAGTAGTAAGATGTCTAGACTGTTTAGCTCATGCGTGTAAAGGTCTCCCAGCTTAACACCCAGCTGTTGTGTTTGCGTGCACACTTGCAGTGAGGATGTGCATCACCTGTTGCGTACTTTACTTAGTTTTTCAGGCAACATTTACATCGACTTTTAAGGAAGAAGTCTAAAAATGAGAAATTAGGGATGCCCTGATCACATGCACGAATGTTTTGGTTTTATTAGTCACCAAAACATCAAACAAGTTCAACAGGTTCTGGTCTTACATGCTGAGAGCTGTAGATTTCCAGGGAGTGTTGGTTTTGGCACAAAAGAGAAGTGGCGTGATTTTGGTGTAGACAGCTCAGATTATAAACTGAATTATCCATATTCCATTAAATCAAAGATATTACAGTAGTTATTAGACAAAAACCTTTATTCAGCGAGCAGAACTTAATAAGTAGGCAATCCATCTCACCATTTTAAGGCTTGGACCTACTTATGACAGAAAGTAAAACAAATTGAAAATTAAACCATTTATAATTATGACAGACAAGCAGATAGATGTACAAGTGAAAGCTGAAAAAGGTTTAACATTCTTTTTAAGTCATTGTTTTAACTTTTGCGTACAATTATACAATATTTTTATAAGTTAAAGTGCAAACTGCATCCCTCTTTTGCTGCGTCTGAATTTAATGTCTCATAGTGAAAGTAATCTGGAATTGGCGAGAGACAGCAACTCAAAAAGAAGCCAAAGTAAGATGTGAAAAAAGTAGAGGGGGACTCTCATAATTATTCACTAAATTGTCGGAAAAAATGTGTTTTCTTCCTCTTCTTTAGACCTGAGGATTTGTGATCAGGTCGAGAAAAGCCAACAGAGCAACAACAAACAATAACATGTCCAACAACACGCATTAATACAGGCAAAAATAACTAGTCATTCACGGATTTTGTTTCCAGGACACTGCGCTCAAACACGACAGCAGCAGCAGTCTCTTCCTCCTTGTTCAGGTGTTTCCATCGCAGGTGGTTTGGCATGCATCCCGTGCTGCTGTTATAAGCCAGTTTTGCCTGACATAGCCTACACTGAACAGGATTTCCGCAGGTAGTTTGTTTGAAAAACTGCCACACAGTGCTCCGCTTGTTGTTCGCTGCCATCGCGTCTCCGAGGTAACTTGAAGTGACGCGACACTGGCTGTGGCTGCATTTCTTTTATATTAATGTGACATTGCGCCCCATTCATCTATTATATATGCAGATAACTGAACTAGTGGGAACATTTAGGTGTATAGTTGGTTAATGTTATTATCTAAAGCTTTAAGGCAACATTGTCACCACTAAAAATACTACATATATCAGTGAGAAGTGAACGAGGAGAAGGAAAAAATGGCGTGTACATGGTTATTGATTTTCCTAAAGGGTTATGATGTGTTATCCGTGTATCCATTCACACATGTAGATGTTGACACCCCTGCTCCCAACATCACATTGCTTTTGTTTTGTTGCTCTGGTGTTCATGTTGAGTCCTTTTTCTTGTCTAACAGAAAAGTGACTCTGGTTATGGTGGGTCTGGACAACGCGGGGAAGACGGCCACGGTGCGAGGAATTCAAGGAGGTATTGATCTTTTGTTTAATGTGCTGGTTTCCACCTGATGTTCTGCTCTTTCCTGTAAATAATCCTCTTCGTTCTTCACCTCAGACAACCCCCAGGACGTGGCTCCCACGGTGGGTTTTTCCAAAGTGGACCTGAAGCAGGGCAAGTTCGAGGTGACCATCTTCGACCTGGGAGGTGGGAAGAGGATCCGCGGGATCTGGAAGAACTACTACTCTGAGTCGCACGGCGTGGTGTTCGTGGTCGACTCCAGCGACGTCCAGAGGATCCAGGAGACGAGGGAGACGATGGCCGAGGTCCTGCAGCATCCACGCATCGCTGGAAAACCTGTACTAGTGTGAGTGCGCCGACATTCAGGATGTTGACATCCAGAGGAAACTAAAAAATGGAAGAGTTGACTCGTGATTTTTACCTCCTCCATGTTATTGCTGGCATTTGTTTGTTTGTTTGTTTCTCTGTTGGCAACATAACTCAAAAAGTTATGGACGGATTTTGATGAAATTTTTAGGAAATGTCCGGATTGGAACAAGGAACAAATTATTAGATTTTGGTATTGATCCGAATCACCGACTGCATCCAGGATTTTTTTTTTAGGATTCTTTAACATTGCGAGATAGGATCATTTTTGGCATTTGTGCATTTTACTCCACCAAAAAAAGTCAGGGCATTTGGAAAAAAAATCAGGAGAAGTTTCCAACACGTTCTACAAGATATGGAAGGCTGATCTGGATCCTGGCAAAATTCCAGATTCTCTGATCCAGAACAAGAAAAATTTTGATTTCCTTGCGATTTTTCTCATAGCAAGGAAACAAATAAAGGCATAGATGTGCAACAGAAGCCAAAATATAGCCAAGATTCGGTGGAATCTGGAGTGTTCAATCTGATTTGTTGTATCTTGAAAAACTTTGGAGCTAGATCCAGAAGAAAACCGGCATAACGAAAAATGCAATCTTCGTGAATAACTCCTGAACTTAAATAGATATCATAATGAATCCAATTGCTTAAGGTATGTTTTCGTGGTCAAGGAATCTAGATATTTAGATAAAATAAAGGTAGGACCAATATTTATGGTGCTTTTCAAGTTTGGAATGGTTTTGAGGAGTGGAAGATAAAGAGATGTCTGACAAAATAATCATGTTAAGGTGGAAACATACTCACTGTTAATCAGGGCTGGTACAATACGCTCTTCTCCCGATTCGATTTTTTACGTTTTTTTCAGTGCCGATTTGATTTAAATTGCAATTCTACGATTTTGCCAATTTTTGCTATCCTTAGTTAGCTTTTTAACACCGGCGAAAAAACAATGATTGCAGACTATATCAGGAAAAATACACAACACATGTGAGTCAATTTTTAGGATTTATTCAGCAATATATTTAAACCAGCTGTTTATGCTCTCTCTTTAAAAGACTGGATTGCATTTAAAAGTGGCGTATTAACACAGACTAAAATGAAACATTTAAATTTGGAAAAAATTGAGCAAAGAAATCAATTTTAAAATCTTTAAACAAAAAATCATGATACTTATGTGAATCGATTTTTTCTCCCTCCCCTACTGTTAGTACAGATCTGCCCACTGGGGTTAATGTATTTCTACAAATATATTATTTTCAATGAGGCATAGGTTAGAAAGTTTTATTTAGAGTGATGAATACTTTTAGAATTTGACCATCCAAAGCTAATGGAAACAATAACAATGTTTTTATTCTCCAAGTGATTCTGAAAGCTTGCAACTCTCCACTTTAGTGCTTCATTTTTATTAGTTTTTCATTAAACTCATGTTCGATTAGATTTAGATATTATCTTAAACCCCTGAACAAACAAGGTGATGTGATTACTGAATCATTAAAGCAGTCAACTAAAGTCATAAGATGTCTCACACGGCAGGATTTCTCTGTCCACCCCTGGATTAAAACTGAGGGGGAATGTGATGCAGATGTGCTGATGCTCTAATTCATGCAGCTGTTTACAGCCTGAGCTCTCTGGTGTGCTCTCCAGAGTGACTCTCCAGTTCAGCCATCACACATACGCAGCCATGTTTACAGTTCGGGTGAACATGAGCACAGCGGGTGATTCCTGGCGGCTCTTCCTTTGTAACCAGGACACAAAGCCCCGGTCGATGCTCTGTGGTGTGAAGTGTTTTATCAGAGAAGCAGAGTTCTGATCAAAAATCCATCATCAGGCTGCAGTCTGGTCGCCACTGCACCCAAGCAGAGATTAAGTTGGATAACCCTCCCCCTGAAATCAATTCAGCTATTATTTTTCTGAAACTACTTAAGTAGATTCACAGGAGAGGGATTTTTGTCCTTAGAGGTGGACTTCAAAATCTTTTCTTCTGCTTTCAGGCTCGCCAACAAGCAGGACCAGGAGGGAGCGCTGGCCGAGGCAGACATCATCGAGAACCTGTCGTTAGAGAAGCTTGTTAACGAGAACAAGTGTCTGTGTCAGATCGTAAGTGTCCCCGCACCTGTTGTTGGACGTCAGCTTTGTGACGTTAAGAGTGTTTAGAGTTTAGACTGCACTTTTAGTCACATGTAAACAATGAAATAAGAGCTAGTTCTCCTTTTAAAGCATGCTTTATGATCCACAAGGCATCACAAACACAATTAATCAGTGTTTTGTCCTCATCTGTCGCCTCCAGGAGCCGTGCTCCGCCGTCTTAGGCTACGGCAAAAAGGTGGACAAGTCCATCAAGAAGGGCCTGAAGTGGCTCCTTAACAATATTGCCAAAGACTACGAGGCCATTACTGAGCGCGTGCAGAAGGACACGGCCGAGCAGCGCGCCCTGGAGGAGCAGGACAAGAAGGAGAGGGCGGAGAGGGTGCGGCGGATACGAGAGGAGAGGTACAATCCTGAAATACATTTTCTGCTCTGCTTTGAGCGAAGGGCAGTGTTTTTTTAAGTTGTGTTTTCATGCACCTGTTGTTTTATTTAGAAGTATTTTACTTTTATTTTTGCTGGCACCTGATTAAAATAATTCTACTGCAGCTGTGGCCATCCATGTGTTTGCCATCCATCATTAAAGCGCAGAAATGAAAGCGTTAATGTCTGGTGAGGTGTTAGATGATAGTGGGAACAGAAGAGCTTAAGCTAGCTTCATTTTCTAAGAATGATAAGTTAAAACCTATGGAGGACAAAAACTGACAGAATAAAAAATAAATAAATAAATACAAATGTATATAAAAACAAAAATAAAAAAATTAAATTAAAAAAATAAAAAATAAATGGAAATAAAAACAAGCCTGAGGTGTAGCTGCCGCAGCACCTCAGGCCATTATTGTCCCAGGTTCTCACTGTGGCTGTGAGCAGGCATACCTAGTCGATTTCTGCACTCACCTGTCGATTAACCAATAGGCGAACAGTTCAACCCAAGACACACTCAGGACCGCCCACTCATCGAATAACATTTCCTGCTGCAGCGTGAAATAAATAAATATGAGAGCAGTGTGCTTTTATTTACTTAGTGATATATAATTCTATTTATTTATTTATTTTTGTATTTATTTCCACATTTATTTTGGCATTTATGTTTAATATTTGAATCTTTTTATTTATTTTTGTATTTATTTTTACTTTTATTTATATACTTATGTATATATTTTCTATTTTTGTTTTTTTTTCCATTTATTTTTATTTTTTTAACTTAATTTTTTTATTTAATTTTAATTTTTGTTTTTATATCCATTTTTATTTATTTATTTATTTATTTATTTTTTATTCTTTCCGTTTTGGTCCTCCCTAAAAACCCATCTCAATCATTTTAAAGGGAAATCAATGCTAAATCTGTTAGCCTCTTGATTGAAATTTCCATTATGTGTTAGCCTTAAGCTACCAAACTTAGGCGCACATCCTTCCTGCAGTTTTTTTAAATAACCGTCAGTAACTTTCAAATCATAATTTCCGGTGAAATTCACATCCCAGTCTTGCTTGAAGCTGAGTTCAGAATTGGAAATTGTGAGCAATGCTGCAGGAAAATGTGATAAAAGAAGAGGATGGACGGCCAGTTTGGAGCAGATCATTAAAAAATGCTGATAAAAGGTTTAAAAAAAAAAAAAATGTTGTACACCTAATTAAACCTGATTGGAGATAAATATTCTGATTGATGCAGTGTAACCAGCAGCTGTGATTCATCAGCCTCAGAAAAGTTAACAGCTTATTCTTTCTGCAGGGAACGACAGGAGAGAGAGGAGGCCGAACGAGAGGGCAGGCAGATCCAAGAGGACGAGCCTGACGATGACAACATGCCAAGTCCATTTCAGCCAATCAGCAACGTGATCACTGAAGTACGTGGACGCTTTCCCAGAGACTTTGCATTGCGTTGCCGTGTTTTTGTCTCTGGAGCTTGAAATATGTTGTTGTGTTGCTTTAAGAATGAAGACCGAGAGAAGGAGAGGAAAAGGCAAAAAGAGCAGCAGGAGGCCCAGAGCAACAACCAGCAGATGGCGGAGGGGGAGCAAGTGGAGGAGGAGTACGAGGACGAGAACGAGGAGCCAAATGACACGAGGCAAACAGCAGAGAATGGCAGCACAGGTGACAAAAACACCATCTTTTTACGTGTTACTCTTCCACTAACCATTCATGTTAACGGCTTTAAGGAAGAATTATTGAAACAGCAAATCTGCCGCCTGAAGATATTTCAAAGTTCAGAGGAAACTGGTTTTGAAGTGTCTCTGCTCACAGCTTGTCGTTGAGCTTTGCAGCATGGAGGAGAATGAGGTTTGGACTAAATTAGCTTGTCTGAATTTTCTTTTCTATGACACTACAGTCCTGAAATATGGACCAGAGCAGGTGGGTTGACAAGGAGCCAAGAGTTTCCAGAAAGACAATTTCATTTTCTGATTTTCCAAAGCTTGCCACCATGTTTTGGAAAGAACGGACGACTGTGCATTTCTAATTTTCAAATCTTTACTTGAGATATCGTGCTGTGATACATATTTAATGCTTATTTTCTGCATTTTTTAGATCAGAATCGATGTTTTTATCGACAACTTTAGTGGGTTTATGTAAGATAGAGCAATAACTGAAAACAGAATTCTGACCAAGTTTTAAGTCTAAGTAATGACAAGCATCTCAGAGTTTTAATGGTTGTTTAATGTTCTTTTTTGGTCGGAAATAAAGTGTTTCTGGTTTCAAAAGTCTGTTTTTCAGGCCATCTGAATGGTTTAAAATCCAATCTTTGGTGTAGGTGAACAAGCCAAAATCCCTTAGTGGGTAGAACCATCTTTCCTCTGAAGTCAGGCACACACCGTGGTATTTCATCACAATTTTGACCCGAGTTTCGAGCTGCATGACTACATTTTAAGACGAGTGGATTCCACCATCAGCTGGGAATATCAGCAGGGCCAACTGTTCAACCTTGAAGGATGTGGTTGAAAGTTTGAGCCTCTGAGCGAAGCATTAACAAGCCAAAGGAAGAAATTTCCTGTTAGTGTGAGTGCAGAGCTGAAAACAACAAACCCATAAGGAGTTTGAACTTCACCCTCTTCACAGAAAGTCGAAACTCTGCCATATAGCAACACAAAATGTCTTCGTCATTGATATTCTTAATCTGACATATCACCTTCAACATGGAGGCTAGTCTGTCAGGGTGATTTATTTCTCAGTCTTCAGAGTTAGATGAAATCACGTTAAGCCGGGCATACACTGTACGACTGTCGGCTCGTTTTGAGCCGATTTGCCAGTCGTGCGACTATTTTTTGGATTGGGCCGAATTTCAGCTCAATCGTGTGTCGTGCTTCGTGTAGTATACGTGGGGTAACGACAAGAGATTGATGTCTCACAACGTGCTCTCAATCACAAATCAGTGATCGCAAGAAAATCAAACTTGTTTGTAATCCTGGTCGCTCCTCGTGAAGGTATCGCACAGTAGAAGCAGTGCTACGAGCCGACTTGCCTCAACCTCTCACACAGAGCATGCGCAATGCACAGATAAGTGACGTCAAACCAAGTGGACCGGGACCCACTTCCGAGTGCGTCTTCTTCTTCTCCTGCCTATATTTGACGTTGCGGTCAAAACACCATAGAAGAAGAATGATACGGAGTCCGACGTGTGGTATATGGTCGTATTGTGTGAGCAGTGAAGTCGCATCAGAGCATCTGGTCATGTAGTGTGAGAACATGATTCATGGGCTGCGAACTTTTGAACTTTGTGATCTAGTCGTGCAGTTTGAGATGGAGCTGTGTCAAACGATTTAAAATATTGCACAGTGTATGCCCGGCTTTAGGAAGCTTTAGCAGGGCTTCAGAAGAGTGTGCCTAACTTTTTTCGTTGGTCGCACCGGTGCAGCTGGCACTCCCCGGGTGAAAATACTGACTTCTGTTGCAAGCCAATCAACTCTCTCCCTCTCTCTCTCTCAAATCAAAAGTTTAGAAGTTGAGAAAGCACATTTCAATTTACCTACAAACATAATATAGCCTAATGAAGTTGACAAAAGTAACTGCAGTAGCCGAAAATCTACCAAAACTGGAAAAAAAAACAGCGCCTGATTCTTCTGTCCCTTTGTTTTACAGGAGGGCCAGCACACACACGCACATACACACACAAACAGCCCTCAGTAATCATCCAATCAGCTGTTAGTAAGCAAATGAGCCCAGACTGTGGTGTCAGGTTTCACCATGGAGTTTCTTAGTCACACAGGCACGGAGATGAGTGTCCACGTCTACTGACGACAATTGACCAGACTGACAGACCCCAATAATGCTGTATGCTTTTTTAATGTAAATTCAAAAAAAAGAAACACGAACTAAGATATAAAATAAAGAAATAGTCATTAAATGTTCTGCCCTAAATGTCTTTTTTTTATAAATTAGTTTTAGGTTTTTTTATTATTATTTTTTAGGCCTATCTTAGTTTCAGTTTTGTAAATGTTGACTATAGTGTGTGAAGTCTATTCTGGGTTCAAATTTATTGGAGAATAAGACCATCAAGGTAAACGTTATGTTGTTGGTTGTTAAAATCTGGATATTTATTTCATTTTTCAGTTCAGTATATCACCTTAACCCTATAACGCCAATTGTATCATATTTGAAACATACATTTATAATACCTCTATCTACTCAATATGATCAGAAAAATAACAAAAAAACCATCTGAATACAATCAGATAAATGATAAAAATGTCCTCAAATGGATTATCAGTCTCCAAAAACACCAAATGTATCAAATGAGATACGAAAAATCTATATGTTGAATTTTATGGACATTTTGATTTTTGTAGGATTTTAGCAGAAAGTGAAATAAAACTTTAATCTCCAAAAAATTAGAATTTTCTGGCTATAATCTACGGTCTTGGGCCTTACAGGGTTAAACATTAGCTCTTTTTATTTTTAAATATTTTATTTAACTTGAGATGCTTGAATTTGAAATATTAAATGTCAGTTCAGTAAAGCACTTTAAGCACTTTTATTTGGAAATGTTTTATTTTGCTTATTGTTTTAGTTTGAATTTGTAAATTTCATTCAGTGGAGCACTTTAAACTCTTTTTCTTTTAATATATAATTTTTGCTTCTAATAAAGACAAGTATTTCTTTACTTCTTATGCTTGTTAAAAAAAGCATTTACATTATATAAAAGTTATGGAGAGTGAAAAAATGGTGTTAAAGGTGACACCGTAAAATTTGGGTGCACCTAATTTTTGAGCTGGTGCACCCTTAAAAATTTTTATGTGCACTGTTGCAGCCAATGCAAAAAGGTAGTCTGGAGCCTGTTCAGAGACTGTGTTGTGATAAAAGAAATAAGGTGGTTGACACTGTAGCCAGAGGCATATTAGCTAACGTCTTTGTCTCTGTGTTTGCAGCCACATCAGGAGAGCAGGACAAGAAGAAGACACGGAAGCTTCACCTGAAGAGGAAGCACAGAGTGGACCCTCTGAGGACAGAAGACGGGCCGACGGAGAGCCCCACACCGCCTCCTCCACCAGGTATATCAAAGCTCAGCTAAGGCCATGACCCTTCTAACATGTTTTGCTTTTTTTAAGTCGCGTTTCAGCCATATTAGGAGAAAAGAGAAATGCTAACACCTTCAGCTTTCACGTGCAGTTTGATTTGTTCTTAAATTTAGTCTCCTCATTGTTGCTGACCCTCATAAGCCAAGTTCGATCTGCAGATAACTCATCTTTTTTCCGTTTTGTTTGTTCTGTATTTTGACTTTGTAGTGGGATGGGCCACTCCCAAAGTTTCTAGGCTGCCAAAACTGGAGCCACTCGGGGACACAAAACATTCTGGTAAAGATGCATGAACGTCCGGCTCTTCTTCATCCCTCCACTGTCTCTCACTGTTTGCGTCTCCGTCACAAATCCAAATCAGCGCTCATGTCCTCACTAACCCCGTCATCCTGTGGGCTGACTCAGTGTTTCCTCTGCATTTGGTTTTTCTTTGCTTCTTCTTTTTTTTAAATAAAATATTCACGCCGCCTGTGAGTCGTGTTTCTGCAGAGGGAACACTGAACTCTGCCTTCAGATGTGCGTTGCCTCTTAATCAGCTCCCCCCTTCCTCCTCATCTCTCACCAGGAATGAGCTTGAGTGTGTTTGGATCCTTCATGGTGGCAGCCATCTTTAATCGACTCAAAGGGCTTGTCTGTGTTCTCATCCGGCATCTCATCTCTAACATCTCTCCGCTTTTGTTCTTGAGCTCTAATGGATGTATTTTTATTCCAGGCTGCCGTGGGTGTAGCTCTCTAACATACTCGAAACTTCTTTTCC